>JBBUKS010000113.1:8185148-8207409 GCA_038050645.1 Hedychium gardnerianum | reverse complement strand
ATGCTCAAGTAATTGTGCGGGGATTCGGTTTCGATGAGGTTGTCCAAGTGATCCTAGTCGATATGTATGCAAAGTGTAGCGACATAGAATCCGGTAGCACTGCCTTCGATATGTCTACTGTTAAACAGAATGTTGCTATTTGGAACTCACTAATTTGCGGCTATGGAAAGCATGGGCGCATCTGGAGGCCCTACGAGTTTTTGATTTCATGGAATCTGCCTCTGTTCGTCCTGATCACATTACTTTCACTTGTCTCCTATCAGCTTGCGGCCACTCGGGGTTGGCAGACGATGGACGAAGATTGTTTTGCTCGATGCAGGAGTAATATGGGGTACCAGCCAGAGAGGAGCATTATAGTTGCATGGTGGATCTCTTCAGGCGAGCAGGAATGGTGGGGGAAGCCTATGAACTTATAAGTAGATCAGCATGCAAGTTGGGACCTTCTGTATGGGGTGCTCTACTCGGCGCCTGTAAACTCCATGGTGATTCAACTATCGGGGAAATTGCCGCACAGAAGCTCTTTGAGCTAGAACCAGAGTGCTCAGGATCGTATGTTGCACTGTCTAACATTTACTCTGCAGGGAAGCAGTGGCAGGAGGCGAATGCCGTAAGAGATTTAATGGATAGGAATGTATCGAAAGATACCCGTCACAGTTGGATCGAAGTTGGTGGAATGGTGCACAAGTTCAGAGCAGGCAGTGGAAGCTTGGATCACATCTGCTTGAATGAGGTATATTTGGTTTGTACTTTGTAGAGACTTGCATGCTTGTGCCTGTGATACATAGAGAGAGTTACATTATGCAATCCATTTCTTCGAAACCATAAGTATCAAGCTTTCGAGATTGCGGTAACTGAAGCGAGCTTTTAATATGTTGCCAGAGCTTCGTCGAGACTGAATCATAGTTCGCACTCGTCTACTTCGTACCTTTTTGTTAGGTTCTTCGCATATATAACCTCACTTCCCATCTGACGGGTGAACAATTTGCAATCAAGTCCGTAGATTCCAACGTTGCGCTGCCAACGACCGTCGAAAGCGCCGAGTCGGTCATCGGCAACAATCTCGACCGTCGAAAGCGCTGAAAGGAAACCCACAATGAGACCATCTCCACCGTCCAATTGAAAGTTAATCAAAGCACCGATCCCTCGGCTCGTCGCTCCCTTTAAATATTGCTTCGCCCCCAAGTCTTTCCGGTCGTCGGTCGGGAGAGTTGACTTCGGGGGGAGCGATAGGTATGAACTCCCTTTCTTATCCAGTTTCTTTACCTCTTTCCAATTCTCTATTTCTCGAATCGTGTTTCTGTTAGGGTTAGCGTTTTCATATGTTGGTTTTAAGCCGTTTATTGGTTGGATTTCTCCTCTAACTTCGGCGGTGGTTTTCGGTGCAAGAAGCTCGATTCTAGTTTCTCTTCTAGGTTAAGGCGAATGGATTTTTTCCCCCTTCAATTATATGCCTTATTGTAAATATTTCCGACAATATGGTGCTTAAACGATTGATGAATAGTCATCCGTGGATGGAATCATGTTATCTAACTAGATAACGGTAGATCGTGGAGACAGCAGAGTGCAAAGAGTAAACTTGTTCGCATGTTTTTGTCCATTTGGATTGCAAAACGATGGTTAGTTTAGCAATCATAATATGAATTCGAGTGGAGGCATGTTAGGTATTATGGACATTGGCTGAATTACAAACATGAAGCTTGAAAGGTTCAAGCATTAACAATTAAAATGTTCACCAAGTTGTAAGCTAATAACTAACTATTGCCTATAGATGGATGTGTGCTTTCCAATTCCATATGATCTGTACACAAAACAATATGTTCGAGTTTACCTTCATTAGTCTGTTCTTTTATTGCATCAATTGTAGAAACCATAAGAAAGTATCACAAGCAACATGATGTGAATCCTAACGAATGAATCAACCAGCCAGTTAAATAGCTCGAAAGAATGGACATTGGGAATTGCGCCAGCATCAACCATTCAAACCCCATATTAACAAATATTAGTCAATCCAAAAATGTAATAGTGAGTACATATAAAATAATACATACTAACATTTCCAATAGAAATAATAATTACTAATTTTATAAGAAAAAAGTGCAGGAACAAATGCGAATTTAAAATGATAGCAGAATACCTTTCATCTTACATGCAGGTTTATGATTCAAGCTGGGTTTGGTTTTAAAGATTTAGTTAAATTAAGAATTCATTTCTAATAGTACTTAAATCATATTGGTAAAAGACTAGTACCATCTCAGGCATCTTGAGTTCAAACCACTTGACATAGAGTTTTCCAGATACATATACTTCGCTATAAATTCAATTTTACACAAGCATTCATTTGTCCAAAAGTCACAAGATAATACCTAATTCACGTCCTTTTCCTCTCAATTTTTTGTCCAATCAACTGTCCAAAAATGTAAATCATCTGTTTCTTTAGCTCAAAAGAAATGTTCTGTGTCAAATATTATTAGTGCTAACTGTTGCAACTATCTAGACTTACAATTATTCTCTTGGTATCATATCAAGGTGAGGTACTTTCTTCACTCTCTGTCCATGATATACTGAAGACCTTAAATGCAAACAAGCAGAAGTCATGTTCCTCACTCCAATTATCTGGAATAAATAGAGTCCTCTTTGGTGCCGCATCATCTCATTCTTTCATATTCCATATTGTTAAATTTCCCAATTTATTGATAAATAACATAGATTAGCATGCGCAGAATTGTTTCTTCTATTTAAATTGCTCGGGGCATAAACATTTATCACAATAATTCTATGCTGCACATTAAAGATCTGTGTCCTACAAAGAAAGAAAACAGCTAGTGAAAGAAAGAGGATGGAAAAATATTTATAGGAAAAAACTTGCAAAATATTTTCCTCCTTGGAGGGAAGGAAAGAGGGAGAAAAACTTTTGTTAAAAACATTTAAAAAAAACATGAATAAAAAATAGAATAAAAAATATTTTGAATTTTTTAAGATCAGATTTGGGCTTTATTTCCAACTCAGATGAAAGCAATATAAAGAAAAACTAGAAAAAGTCTTTTCCTTTTCTCTTCTTTTTGCCAAAGAAAACGGAGTGAAAGTGCCATTGGAGATATGTTTATATCAATTAATTTCTGCTGTTTATTTCCTTCTTGGTTTCCTTCCCTCATTGGAAAGATTCCCTGGGTGAGAGGATATCAATCAACTCCAAAGCATATCTTAACGCTTTTCCTAGTTGCAGTAGCATTTTATGTTGTATTGCATAAGGACACACTCCACCCCACCTAAGAAAGAAAAAAATGGTTATAACTTACAAGTATAAACAGAACAATTAAAGATAAAGACGGGTACAAATTGTGTTAGAAACTACTAAAGAAACTTCACAATTGTTTAGTAGCACCAATTGTAAATGTTTAGAACAAATAACTGTGTAGATAATCAAGGTATAAACATAATTTATATGAGTTAGTAAATCATTTTCCAATGCAGCATACCATTAAATCGCTCATGCACCGGAATAGAAGAGGATGAATACTCTATGCACACTTTTATTGCTCTTATCAATAAAACGTAAAATCAACCTTTTCTGTTTGCATAATGAGCCAAACGTAAAATATTTGATTAAACATGTGGTATAAAAGAAGCATATCAGTGAGAATAGAGCCATATGAAACAAATCATACTAGTTCCATAGAGGTAATGTTTAGTAGCAAGTTCATTCAATGAAGGGGGTGGGAGGAGTTTTTTTCCCCAGACGCTCCTCACAGTAGGTTGTGTGAATGGAGGTAAATCACGGGGTTGGCCTATAGCCGACCACCAAGTGGCTAGGGGGTGGGAGGAGTTTTTTTCCCCGAGGGCATGCACTCGTTGGGAATTGACCTCTGTCCTATTGTAGAAAATCTACCACCCACTAGCCAACTAAGCACTCCCGTGGGGATTTGAGCACGCCTTCTTGAGCATTCCTTTGTAGGTGCTCGAAAGACAGATGCTCAATATCATTCTAGTAGAAATATACCCTCTCAAGCTTGTTTTCGCCGAGGTCGGCCTCCTGAGCTTACTCTCCCTTGCACTGACCTTCTCCTAGGCAACCTACAAGGCTTATTCTAGTTGGTGTTAGTGGCAAAGAAATGGTCAAAGAGGATCTCAAGCTCATGTGCATCTTGATTTGCTAATACAAACACTAGAGAGGGTGATCTTAACATTTCAAAATTGAACTCACTCTCTCTCTTCCTCTCTATTTTGGGTGGACATGATTTGAGAAAATTGCTTCCATTGAGTGTCATGTCCATCCCTTTCTTTGCAACTTTGAAAGATGCAAACAACAGAAAAGGTGTATCTACCACCAACTTTTCACATAAACAACTTCCTTCCGTCAAAGTAAATAGATTCACATTTATCTTGTATCTATCATGGATATTGATTATGAAATCATTAATAAGTAAAAAATGTGTGGTTGAAATTGAGAGGAGTTTTTACTCAATCATGTGTGATTGTCGTATGACCCTTGGACTAACAAGAAATTTTATATAATTATGGTACAACCTATCATGCTTTATAGATTAGAGTGTTTAATGCCTCGCTGGGTGATTGCTCCAATAGGTCTTGGGATCAATTTTCAGCGGGTGCAAAATGTCTCACTGGGTGTCTCACCTTCTCATGCAAAGAGTCGCTGCGCTATGACAAATGCTCCCCGTGATTTATCACCTTCTAGAGAGTGTGGGCCGTCCGGGAGGGGCCGCTAAGGTGACAGTTTCACTTTTTGCTCCAATAGATTAGAGTGTTGTATATCAAGAAGATGACATGCATATAAAGTTGATGCAATGGTCATGAGAATGTTAAAATGAATGTGCAGAATTACTAAAATTGATAAAATAAAAAAATATACTAACATGGGCAATAATTAGGTGTAACTTCAGATGTTAAGATTACAAAAGATGTGTTACAATGGCATGGACATCTTCATAGATGGCAATTTATATTTTATTGTTGGAAGAGTTGCATTTAGTAAAGTAGAAGGTGTAAAGAGTAGTAGGAGACAAAAGAAAGCATTAGTAGCTGTAATAAAAAATAGTTCAATTAACTTAATGTCTCGTATAGAGCGCCCTAGAAGGACAACATTCATATAGCCAACACCAATTGGGACATACACGGCTTTATGATGATGATTGTAGCCTCAATTATACTAGTGATATGGCCTTGCTTCGTTTAATGGAGAGATAGAAAGGGATGTAAAACTACCGCATGGTAAGATTTTTATCTAAACCCTACAACCTTAAAATTCTCAATTCAATGCAATAAGTGATTTGAAAATCCACCAAAACAATTCATGATGACCATCTGAAGACCTTATTATAGTGCACTGAACATGTGATTCCTAGCTGAATAATTCTGATATTTTGAGTTTATAGATCTACATTTCTTGTCAGATTCAAGCATTTCTAAAGAAAATTGTTTTTTTGTCAGTTTATAGCTCCTATTCTATGACCTCTGATTGCTTGTACTGAGCACCTTCTGCAATCAGGCAAGTATGGAAATTCTGGTGAAAATTGAAAAAGTTTATCAAAGAAGAAATTTGTTTAGATAAGAATGGTAGAAGATGAAGTAATAATGAGGATGAGGGGATTCATGTGGCTGATGAAGTCAGTGAGGAGTAGTTGCGGGAAATGTCGTTTGTAGATACATCTGAGGATTTCACTGGGTTTTCTTCTTACTCAACAATGAATGATGATGACTCATGCAGTACAACTACTGAGACAATGCTTACCATATCGCCAAATGTGAGGTCAAGAAGAAGGATAATGTCTTGGGTGCGTGGTGTTCTCCTGGGAATTGGTTCCTACGGCATGGTGTATGAAGGGCTAAGCGAGTAAGTATCAATGATCAATTAGCACCTCTGCAACTCCTTAGCTTATCTATAGCTTATATCCTTGATGCTTTAATTCTTTTACTGCATGATCATGTTGACTTCCAGTTGGATATATCATTAAGTAAGGTGATTTTTGTGAAGAAATCTGTGTTATTTATTGCATTTGATTATGATTGTTTTAACAGAATTCTTCCCGTTCTCAATTTTTGCACACTTCTTCCTTTTTTTAAGTTGTGCTCTATCTTACATATTGATCAACTTAGAATTTAACCCAATATTTTGCTCACCAATATGTCTATGACTATTGTAGTGTCTAAGTGGTTATAACTATGTTCAACCCTCCTCAGCATATCTTAGTTGTTTAATTTGAATTATCATGAGTACCATCTTGTTTGAATCATGTGTATTAACCATTTGCTTATTTTCTATGAATAACCATGTGCTTATGTTCTTTACTCATGGTTAGGATTTTTCTTGGAAAACGACTTTACTTTTGGATGCCAATTCCTTTTATATACCCATGAGATAGAAGGGTACCCTCGTTCAATTTTCTTACATCCACTCATGCCAAGAAGTTACTGGTAGAATTGGAGGCTAGTTTAATAAATTGAAAAATTGCAAACCAAATGGCAAGTCGAGTCTTTCTGAAGTGCTATGCTGAGGTGCTATTCTGAAGTAGTAAGTGTGCTACTTATCCATAGACAACGAGTCCAACACAATGGGAAACCACATTAATTTTATGGGCAACTACAACTTTTAGATAAACAATAGATGTTAGTTCATTTCTATTTTTGTTTCTTTTGGAGTAGTTGTGAAATTTTGGTAGCTGAGACTTACTAATATTTGACTGTTCTTTCTGTAAGTATTCCGAGGTGATTATGATGTGATCAACCAAGTTAGGTTAGGTCCTATGTGGTTTAATCCTTGTGTCTAAGTGTGCAGGAACTTAGGAACACAAGAAGTCGAGCGGAAAACGCAACGGACGAGAAGTATGACATAGGAAGCGAGTCGACGGGTTCGGTGCATCCGAGGGACAAGAAGTTGCGGAAGAGTACATCGGTGGAGCGAGAATGACGCGGTCCGAGGGATGTGAGATGAGAAGGACGCAGTCTGAGGGACGAGAAGCCGAGGAGGAAACATGCTCGAGGAGAAGGTCGAAGTTAGGTTCGGGTGAGCTCAACTTCAGACAACCAGAGATCACCCAGGCGATCGAAAGGAATAGAGGCGCTCCGGAGCAGCTGAAGGCGCCTCACCCGCCAGACACTGGAGGCGCCCCTATCGAATGGAGGCGCCTCAAGCGCCTAGACATTAGAGGTGCCCCCAACGCTCGGAGGCGCCTCACCCACTCAGACAGTAGAGGCGCCCCCAACGCTCGAAGGCGCCTCACCCGTCTGAGAATAGAGGCGCCCTCGTTTTCTTGGAGGCGCCTCAACCGACCGCTGAAGACTCGTTGCAGCGGATGAGATCTGAAAGCCAAGTCAGTTCAACCAAGGTGCCCCGAATACTTGGAGGCACCCCTAGCACTGCCAGATGAACAATGGATCAGTTTTGATCCATTAGAGGCGCCCCCATGACTGTCACATCAGCAAAATGATCACTTCGATCATTTTGCTATAAATAGAGGTTGTGCCCTCTAGTTTTAATATAACACTCTCTGTTTTCAACTTTCAAACTCTTGTTTGTAATTATCTGTGCTTTCAACACTTGTAAGAGGCTAGTCCGCCTTCAACGAAGGAGTTTTAGTATTTTTTCATTGCCTTGGATTAACAACCACCCCGGTTGTAACCAAGTACATTTTGTGTCTCTTACTTTGTTATTTTATGTTTTATTTTATTTATTAATGTGTGTGTCCTTGCTTAGCTAGAAGCAAGAAAAAATTCTTAATTTTATTTGCAGGACTATTCACCTCCCTCTAGCCGGTTTAACCTGATCCTACACTAACATCTCACTTGTGCCTAGTATATCTCAATACACATACAAGTTAACTCTATGATTCTTATGAGATGTAACATTTATTTTCTCTAAACTAAGGGATCTTGCATCTCTATCTAGATATTCTAAATTTGATCATCTTATCTAGGATGTCAACCCATGTTCTTAATTACAAGGAATTAAAATAATGCATGATAATGAGTATGACATACATCAAATGCATAACATCATAAAGAAATCTAACAAGATTAATGATGCATGTATGATATGACATGTAATCTATTTCATGGCAAGATGATTGTATAATATGATGTCATGACATGTGATAGGAAACACAAGTAGTTATGTCTCATAAGAAAATACCTAGATTTTTATCTAAGTGTCATCGACTAATCATTATGTCAAATACTCTATTTTACATGGGCAACCTTATCTCCCTCGAATGTGTCAAAAGCTCACACTTCATGATTCTATCCTATTATGTCAATTTTTAATCAACTTAAGAACTCATTTCTTATTGACACACTATAAACACATTAAGGATAAAAATCAACTTTTTATTTTCAAGATATCACAATACCTTGAGAGTGCTCTAAAATGCCAACTCCATCATGGTTGGGTTAACTATCCTTCCAACTAGGGTTGACAAATCCTATGCCCATTTAGTGTGAATAAATTATACTCTTAGGAACCCAATACCTATTGAAGTCCCTTGGGTGCACTAGGTATTCACTAGGGATAACCTCCCTAAATACCTTCCTAATGATTTTTTTAGACTTTTTAGAAGCCTTAGTCATGCTAATCTCCTCAAGATCTACACTAGGGATAACCTCCCTTGTAACCTTGATTTGACTCTTAGACCTAGGATTAGTTCCATAGCTATATGAAACTTTATGGTATGAGAGTACACTTTCCTTGGAGGTTTGTATCCCAAACTCATCTTGTCCTTAGATAATTCTTGTCTACCTAAATCGAGATTTTGTTCTTTTGACACCTTAAACACATTTTCCATTCTTTTAAGGGTCTTTTTCAATTTATCAAGTTTTGACCTCAAAACTTGATTTTCAACCTATAAGACATTTATTTGTGATTTTTCATGATTGCCTTGGATATTTTTTTCTAGACATATGTCTAAATTGCTTAGGGTTCTTGTCTAAATTATATTCTACCTTTCTAACTTTAGGTGGAATATGTCTATCATGAAATATCCTAAAATTATCCTTGGGTCTATCATATTCCCTATTTTCATGATAATTAGCACTAAGATGATAATATTTAGGTCTAGCATGCATTTTATCATGGTATGAAGAAATTGCATAAGTAAATGTTACCTTAGGAGCTCTTCTTAGGTTTGAGCTTCCTCCCTTGCTTTTATTTTGGTGTTTTTCCTTTGGACATTGATTCCGATAATGTCCTCTTTGGTTGCATGTGAAACACATAATGTGCTTCTTACCTTTGTGTATCAAAGGTCCGACCTCATTTGATTTCTCCTTCACTTTGAGTGTTATTTTTACCTACTTCTTGACTAATTTTGGATATTTACTGTTATAATATCCTTTCTCACTACACTCAAAGCATAATATATGATCTTTATAAATTGAGTTTGTTATATCTTCTTTAATCATAGAGGTGACACATGATTCTTCTTCATTGGTTTCAAATGTTGAACTTTTTCTTGTTTCGGTGTCAATGATCCATACTCCCCTTCAATCCTTGAGGTGCATACTTCTTCAATTTCCTCCTTAAATGTTGAATACATTTCCAAATCCTTTTGTTCTTGATTCAAAGAGTCTCTCTTTTTGAATTTGTCTTCACTTTGCATTAAGGTTGGATCTTCATGGAGCTTGGTCAACTTGCTCCATAGCTCCTTGGTATCTTGGTATGTACCTATCTTGCACAAAATCTCATTAGGAAAAATATTAACCAAAATCTTGGTTACCTTATCATGAGCCTCGAATCTTTTGACTTGCTCCTCGGTCCATTTGTTTGCTCTTCTGAAGAGATTTTTCCTTTTTGTCTTTAGGAGTTTCAAGTCCTTCCGTTAGAGTAAACCATTACTCTATATCCATCAGTAAAAAATTCTCCATTCTTGATTTCCAATACTCGAAACTTTCCATTTCGAATGACGGAGGTACTCGGATGTTGTATCTAAATCCATCTCGGGGATCCATTTTCAAACTTGAGCTTAGGGATGGCAATGGGGTGGGGCGGGGGCAGGTTCTATCCCCATCCCCGCCCCTGAATTATATCTCCGCCCCATCTCCGATTCTGTCTAATCGGGGAATCTCCATCCCCGACCCCGAAGGGATTAAATCCTCATTCTCGTCCCCATCCTTGCTTCAATGCCCATTGATTTGGCCAAAAAGACTTTCAATTTTCAACACATTTCATAAAAATATTAATACAAGAATCCAATGACATATAAATACTAATATTAATTAAACAATATATATAATAACATTGATAATCCATGATTTAATAAACAAAAAAGATCAAACTCCATCAATTATATTATTATTATTATTATTATCGGGGCGGGTTCGGGGATTGAGATAACATCCTCATGCCCGCCCCCGTTCAACTGCAGGGATTTGAAAAATCCTCGAACCCGAACCCATACCCAAAAAGACTCCCCGAACCTGCCTCTGTTTTTGGTTTTCCCCACAGGGCCCTGAACCCGTGGGAAAATTATCGTCCCTACTTAAGCTTATTTGATGATTAATCTTTTGATTTGTTGATATTTGAAAGCTTAAAATTTCAACTTCTTCTTCTTCTTCCTCAAATTCGTGCTTCTTCCACTATGAAATCCTCCTTCTCGGAAACCTTCCGGAGGCGGAGAAACCTCTAACAACCCTTGATTACAAGAATACAACATGAAACAAAAATGCAAAGATAAATGAAATTGAAATGACTTTACAATCAAAACCTTGCTCATAAATCGATTGTCACGTCAAATTCGACCGTTCAAATATGTAGAACAACTTTTTTTATTTGATTAATTGATTGCGCTAATCGATTGACAGCCTCCAATTGATTCCTCAAGTAGTAAGCCCAAAATTTCGAGTTTAGGGTTTGCCAATCGATTGGTGCTAACCCAAATTTCAACCTTTTCAAGGCTGAATTCACGTCTTGTATGATATTTGGTTGACTTCAACTTACCAAGACTTTCTCTACTCAACATTTGGTCACTATTGACTTGTAAAGACTTTTCATTGCCCAATATCCGATCAACCTTGACTTATTGGAACATCTCTCATCGCCAAATGTCCGGTCCTCCATGATCCACTTGGACTTTTCTATTGCCAACTTCCAGTTGGACTTCCGATTACTAAGTGTCCAGTCACCCTTGACTCACTTGGACTTTTCTCCTGCCAACTTTCCGTTGGACTTCTGATCACCAAGTGTCCAATCACCCTTGACTCACTTGGTCTTTTCTCATGCCAACTTTCCGTTAGACTTTCAATCACCAAGTGTTCGGTCAACCTTGACCCACTTGGACTTTTCTCTTATCAACTTCCAATTGGACTTCCGATCATCAAGTGTCCAGTCAACCTTGACTCACTTCAACTTTTTGTTTTGTGCCAAGTATCTGGTCCTTTGTGACCCACTTGGACTTCCAACATCGTCAAGTATCCGGTCATCCTGACCTACTTGACTTTTACCAACATATTGATCAAATATTAAAATCCAACTCGAGTCAACTTGAGCTTAGTCAATCTTGAAATCGATTGCACCAACATAAGTTAGTATTAAGGTTGGTCTCAATTGGTGGCCAATGAATTAACCACAATTTACTAAACCACATAAATAGATTTTCATAATACTCAAAACATGTATTCAACTTTTATATTTTTCAAAATACGCAGTCGTTTTCAATTATGCTCCTTGTACATCATCAGTTGATTGTTATATAACAGTCAAGTTCACCACCAATTGATTCTTAAACTTACTGTACTTGATTTATGATCTGTAGTCCACTACCCATAATTTATTAGTCTAATGCTAAATTTTTTGTGCTTGTATTATGTGACAGGATTATTACATAGCTCTCAAAATATCTTAAAATTGTGTCAATTTCAAAAGCTCATAGCTCTTTAACTAGGATATGAAATTTATGTCAAAGAGCATATTTTCACTCAAAATGATGTAAGAAATGTAATGAACTTGATTTGAAATATTTCTGAGATATCTAAAGTCACTATCGAATTTTGATCAAAAACTTAAAAATTTTAAAATCTTGATTTGATCTGACCAGAGGAGTTCTAAGAACTCTTTGTTGGTGTTGGTAAGTAAGTATAACAGGTCTAAATCCTTTAATGAATTTGTATTAAATTATCTTAAAGTTATGAAAATTTTAAAATCTCATATCTCTCAAACTAGATTGAGGAATCTAAGTCTAAGAGCATCATTAGAGGTTCTCAAGAGTGCAATGACCTTAGTTTAAAGTGATTCTAATGTTTCTAATGTCACTAATGAGTTTTGATCAAAAATTCACTGATAACCTTAGGAACATTAGAATCACTTTAAACTAAGGTCATTACACTTTTGAGAACCTCTAATGATGCTCTCAGGCGTAGATTCCTTAATTTAGTTTGAGAGATATGAGATTTTGAAATTTTCATAACCTTAAGATAATTTAATACAAATTCATTAAAGGACTTAGACTTGTTATACTTACTTACCAACACCAGCAAAGGGTTCTTAGAACTCCTCTAGTTAAACCAGATCAAGATTTTTAAA
Source organism: Hedychium gardnerianum (assembly GCA_038050645.1). NCBI lineage: Eukaryota > Viridiplantae > Streptophyta > Magnoliopsida > Zingiberales > Zingiberaceae > Hedychium > Hedychium gardnerianum. The sequence continues at coordinate 8,194,889 of JBBUKS010000113.1, read as the reverse complement.
TTTTAAACACTATAGGATTATCAATAAGTTTTAACCAAAACTCATTGATAGTCTTAGGAATAACATAATCACTTCAAATTAAGAATATTCTCCTAAGAGTCTCTTAAGTATAATTATGTCTTTAGACCTAGATTCAATTGCCTAAATTGAGAGTTGTATGCTTTTAAATTTTCACAATCTTAAGATAATTTAATATAAGTTAATTATTAAAAGCCTAGGTCTGTCATACTTACTAAACAACACTATCAAAATTTCCTAAAACTCCTCTTATTCAAGTCAAATCAAAATTTTAAAATTCTATAGCCTAAAATTTTAATATATAGTAATAGTATAAACTGCGCACCTTACAATTAGAAGATTTTTTTAGCTCGAATTAAGCCGTTTAAGATTTTGTCTCTAGAATTTATGGGTTGAATTATAGTGTTTAAGATAAAAAAAATTCAAAATGATTTTTTTTAAAATACTCACGAGATATATAACATAAGATGTATAACATATCAAATATATATATATTAACTCTTATTTTTTAACCTTTATAATTTTTAAATAGTAAAAGCACAACATTTTTCTAAACAAATAAGTCCTTAAGTGTGCACATACCTCAAAGTTTATCGTAGAAAACTAAAATAAAATTTGATCTAAAAGAACCAAAATGTCCTGGCTCAAATGTGGCCTTAGAGACCGTCTAATTTCATTACTTGAGTACTCATCCTCCAATAAACCTTAGTTTCACCATAGACTATCTCCTCGAATCTAAAATTATACCTTTAATTATAATTTCTTAACATAAATCAACATGAGAAGACGATCAAAATAAAGGAAATGATAAATAAAATCCACTTAATCAGTGAGCATACAAGGAAATTTACATAATCAGTGAGAAGCGGACCTTAGAATACTGATCCTTTGGATGAGCTTCCATTAGCGCTTCCCGATTTACCCTGGTGGCCGGTGGGAAACTTCCGTGGGGCCGGGCCGGTCACCTCAGGTCCGACGTTACCCGACCTGGTTAATCATTTTTTTTTAAATCTATATTAAAAGCCAGATTATATTTTCATTTTGCACACCCAGACACTCATTGCCTTTTGATTGTAATGAAACATGACTATGTTTATAATGTAATGCATCATTATTAATTGATAATTTGTATTCCATGCACATTTTTAGTTATCTATAGTTCTTTTTAATATCTATATGTATTTATTGATAACTATTTCACCTTGACTTTACTCAGAGTTTATGCTACTCTGTGTTTATGTTGACCCTACTACTACATTATTTTTTAGATTCTAGAAAACCAGTCTAAAACATGCAAATATTATAATAGCTATAGATGCAATTCTTATTTTTATTCATTTAGTAGATACTTTTTGGAGTTGTGATAAACGTCAACATAACTTATTTTTTAAATTGTAAAACAACAATTGATTTTTTTTATGTATGCTCATGTTGATATTTTTTAATGTGGATGGCAATTCTTGTAATGTTCTAATGAAAGCAAAAAGGTGATTTCGCTCACCCCGAGCACCCCTCATTATCGGCCCCACAACAAGATGAAGGGAGGTAAATCACGTACCCAGCAACCTCCTAGGTGGGAGGGCATTTAATCTTCAAGGAAATGAACCCCACGGGAATCGACCCTTGCCCAATGAAGCAACTCTACAATCCTCTTGTAATGTTCTAATGCATGTATTACTAGGTGAAGTGGGGTATGATTGTTATACTCAGCCAATCACTTTCAGCTCTTTCCCGTGCAGATTTTTAATTATCACATTAGATAGTCTTCCAGAGTATTACCTGCAGCACTATGCTATGTTAGAGCAATTAAACGATGAATTAAGTTAAGCAAAGAGACATGAAGAATGGAAGCATAGATGGAAGGTTGTAACCTTCATTACTTCCAGCAAATCATCCTCAACATGCAGAGTATGTTTTAGTGAACAGCTGTGTTATTTTGTTAAAAAAAGGCATCAAATCTTTTTATGATTTGATATATCATTTGACAACATAAGATCCACTTGTGGCAAAAGATGATGCGCTCACCCCAGGCGCCCCTCCACGCCCGCCCCATGGCATTTGGAAGGGAGATAAATCACGGTGACCGAGTGACATCTATTTAAGTGGGAGGGATTTTATTCCCTAAGAGACTGTTCCCCTAGGGATTCGATGCATGCTCTCTTGTCGCAATCTACCACCTGAGTACCAACTCGGCTATGCCCGTGGGGGTGACAACATAAGATCCACTTGCATTAAAGTATGGTTGTTTTTGTATGTTAGGACTCCAAGTGAATGACAATCATGGACCTAGAAATGAAGATTGACCAAGAATGCACTGGAAGATGTTGCTTGGTTTGAAAAATTCACAGGTAGTCAAACAAAGTTTCACTGCTACAAAACACACAATCTACTAATATATCAAAACCTGCTTGTGCAAGTAACTTGTAGAGAGAAGTTGAAAAGATTCACATGCCATACCTGGGGAACTCTTCAGCTCTGTGGTAAAAATCCAGAGAAGGTCAAGACATGAAAAAAGGCATAAAAAATTTTAAAGTGCTGTGGATGAAAGTCAAAACACTACTGTAGACTAGAAAAAGTATTTATGAGATACAATACCTTAACTTTTCATGAAAAAGTATCATATTGTCTTCTTCTGAGCCGATCAACTGTACAAAAATAGTCCTTTCATTTGTAGGAAAATACAAGAAACATAGAGAACATATAAATATTTGATTGGGAAATGTCTGAATTGCATGTATAGCAATAAAACATAGCATTGAACATACTATATCTGCATAATGATGTCTGTTAGATGTAGCTGATTGACATGTGCGGTACAGTGTAATTATCAACTTCAACTTCCCTGCTTTCATGCATTCAGACTCCTCTATCTTTATCTCAACTTTTGGAGGAAGTAATAGTAGAGATTCTTTAATTTGGTTTCCAAATGGATATTTGCGACCTGTAACTATTTCTATTTTCCTAGGATCAGCTGCAGCCATGCTTTCAAATGAATTAACTCCTGCCGATTGCAGTGCCTACCAATAGAAAGGAAAGTCCAGTAGTAAAGGAAGATATAGAAACTCCTTGCAAGGTATGGCAACCAAGAAAAGATGATGTCACTCAAAACCTTTGCAGTCACCATCCCAATGCCAGGAAGTTGTTTCAACAAGTAAGGGCTATTCTCCCAGAGCTTGTGGTGCAAACATTTTGCTAGAAGTATGGAACTTATGGCTCCCTTGTAACTTTTTCTATAGATGTAACATTCTTTCATGCATTTAGCAACCCTACATCCTCTCGTGCATATAGAGGTCACATCCTGCAGGAATACAGAGGTTCCACATTATAAATATTAAAAAAATAGGGTTAAATATCATCAGCTACCATAAAAATAAAAATAAATTTAAAAGACCTGGTTAAGGGACAAATCATGAACCAAAGGATCACCAGTCAAGCAGTCATTTGCAAGTACAAATATCTTCTCCTCTCTTGTCTGGATACGCTTTTTTCTCTTTCCATTTTCAGTTAGTACACGAAATCGAAGTCGACCTTCTTTGTCAGAGTTTATGTCATTCAAGAGTTTCTTCTCATTGCGCCTCAGTTGGATCCCTTGTAAAAGTTGTTAGGAGAATTGAATATCAGCAATATATCAAATGTGCACTTCAAACACACAAAATGATCTAGAATCTATTTTAACCCACGTACAAGATAACTCTTCAGAACGAGAGATTATATGAAGCACGTCTTCTACACTGGAACTTCCAGGAGCATTCACAATAAGCTTCATAGTATTGAATTTCAAGTAAAATTTTGTCATCAGTCTTCCTGGTTCTGCAAGCTCAACAGTGAATCTCAGTTCATAAGACTTAACAATCTCAAAGTTAAATAGGTAGCATAATCTTATGCAGAGCTTATGCTGCATTATTACCACTGATTAACAATAATATAGAGAATACTGCTCTCTCTAGATTACTTGAGAGGTTCAGATACTCAAACAGAATCAAAATCTGATCTCAACTTAGAAAGAGTGTTTCCAGTGACTTGGTTTACTCCAGTGCACATTAGAGGTTAATAAGAAAATTCAGATTTTGACACAGAGCCTAGCCTAACTCAAGGTATTCCCAAACATCATATAAGGTGAATTCTCAAGGGAGGAGAACAATAGAATTTCCATCATCATTCCTTTTTGAATTGTTTGGGAAAAGTGGTTCTGCAAAAGCTATGGGATAAAGCTAAACAGTGCAAGTTATTGTTTTTGCTTTCAAAATGATCTCTAAGTAGTTACAAGAACATTTTGTCTTTTGCTCTTCTGATATATGCTTAAATAGAGCTCTTTATGTAGCCAACCCCACCAAGTTAGAACACAGCTTGATTTGTCTTTTTTGCTATAATACATGTGTTTTGTTTATTGCTATAGTCCATGTTAACTCGTGTCCTAAAAATCTAATGTCTCCTTCCCAACACATTTAGTTTAAGGAGAAGAGAAGGGGAAATCCCACCAATGTTATATATAGAGGTAAATTATAATTATATATAAAGGCTTGCTTACTTGGGTGCACAGCTAAGAAGAAAGAGGGAGAGGGAGAAGGAAAGTCTTTACATGTCCCTTACCCACTTCCTTTCATTTCCCTCCTATTCATATGCTAAATCAAACATGCAAGAGTGTGATGGCCACTTATACATAAAGTTAGTATGATTTTTGAATTATTCCAACATTAACCTTAATATTTGAGAATGACTAAACATTAATTTATATTCCGTACTTAGTTTATCTAAGTGAATCTTAATAGAGAAAAAACTTGCGAACATGATATTGATCTAATAAATTCATAGGTACATTATATTTGTAATAAAATAAAAGTTTAGTTGGTATATATTGTAGAATAGACTGCACAGCTAGAGGGTGTGAATAGCTGATAGCCTAAAAATGAAAATTCAACTTCTCTTGCAAGTAAAAGGCTATGGTAAATGATTATCAAAAATATATGTGTTTGTTAGTATCAGGAATAAAATAGTAAAAATGAAAATGTAAATTATCAAATAATCTGAAAGCAATACTAAGAGAGATATTAACGTGGTTTGTACTCTCTTGTCCTTCTCAACCACCTGATTCATTATGTGAATCTTTCAACGAAAACTACTATCAAGTGTCCTTCGCAAGAGGTGGAAAAACCTCCTATGATCATACAATAATTCTTCTCTTACAAAATATATAAACATCGAGTACAGAAGAGTAGTTATCAAGAGTTGAAATTCTCATGTGAGCTAAAGCGTTGATGATTTCTAGCTCTGAGAGCCATTGCAGGCGCTTAGGAACAAAAGAATGAGACTATTTTATGTTTTGAGGTACCCTTACACCCCTATTATGCATGTTAATTACCCTGAAATCAGAAGATAAGGCAGGCCAAACAATTTTTTATCTTCTTCAGTCGATCAAAACACAGATGTGAAAACCTTAATAGCCTACAACTAGTTGCCAATCAACTCAAATGCTAATTCAATCGACTGCTTTAAGTCAACTCAAACCAATTCCAAGACAGCAGTTAAGGCAAGCTTTCAATCGACTAATACTACTCCAAGTCAACTCCAATGGATAAAATAATAAGCTTATCATGCTAATAGATAATTTTCAAATTGACTGAAACACCTAAACAGTCAGTTCAATCAATTGAATCCTTCTTTCGTTCGAGCTGAAACAAAACCTTTTTGTCATGAGCAGAACGTTTATAATTGATTCCTGAGTCGACTCAAGACTTCAATCAATTGATAATAATGTCTAGTCGACTAAATTTCTATAAGGATTCTGAATTAATTTAAGATGAAGTTGAAACATTGAGTATGACCAGGAACTCATTGTTCCTTGATCGTACAAACCACTAGGTAGACTCTAGTAAAACAAACAACCCAAGATTACATCCCCTCATAAACTTTCAACTCGCATATCTTCAAGTCTTCAATGTCGTCGATGCATCTCGACTCTAAGTCCATCTCGTGAGGTCTTGGGTCCCTTTTATGCATTTAGCGCTTCGAGCTTGCTCTATGTTATTGTTTGCCTTGCCTTCGAGTTCACCTTGTTCTAGGCCTCTAAGACATCAAATTAATAACCTACTTGACCATGTGAGTCTTGCATCATGAACACCCCGCTAAGCTCCTAGTGAAGCTTAAGCTCTTGGTCTTCCAACTAGACCCTTTCGAGTTATATGAAATCTGCTAAGCTCTAGGTCGACTTGGACCTTGTAAGCAGCCAGCCATGCTTATCAACCTTAGCCTCTGAGGCTTCTAATCTTCCTACGTGGCCTCGTCGAGTCACAAGCTTTGCAAGAAACTTTTTCAACTTTTTTATCCTTTGAAAGAAACTTAAAGTAGGTATGACTAGAAACGGCGAGAAAACAAGAACAATTATTAAGCATACCTTTGAATGAGAAGTCAGAATTGAGCATGATTTGGATCATGATTCCACTAGCATTTTAGCAAATAAGCATATATTCAATGGTGTGAAGAATCCAAAACATATAAAAGGTCAATTACTCTCATTCCATCGTGCAGCGTATTGAATGCAAATCATATAACAAATCAATGAAATCATCAGAAGAAACTGGAGAAACCTTTCAAATTAGGCATAAGTAATAGAAAGCAATAATATGTGGGTCATAACAGCCATGATTTCCTAGCCTAAAGTGTAATTCAAGAAACCTTATCCATCCAAAAATTGGTGTGTTCCCAAGACAGTTTCTTAGCAGGACAAAAGAAAATACAAGTGCACCTTATCATACAAAGAATGGAACAAATCATGTGATGACTATTTACGAGGGATCCAATACATTTAATCAGTATAGTGATTATACCACTAGTATGTGTGTTGTCAGAATCATCATTTGAAGTCCCTGGATTTCTATTATATACAAACTTGAAATTCAAATTCTATAAAACATCAAATATAGGTACCTAAAGGCTTTAACAAGAAACCATCTTCATCAGTCCAGATCATTCCATGTTCTGACAATTCCTTAATCTTTTCCATGCATATTTCTGATTATAAGAAAATATAAATATTGAGTGTTCATATGACCATGAACTTAAGATTTAACTATGAAATCACATGTAAAAATATTACCTCGCATGTGCTTTTCCAGGCACTCAGAAGGAATTCCTCTCTTTAACCCATAGTTTTCTGGATTCTTATTTCAAATGCGAACTTAGATAACTATCTCTGAAGATGTTTATCTATAGACAGGAACTATCTTGAACAATAATGAAAAAGTACCTTCTTTATCCTTACATACAGGTATGAACATTTCAGCCATTCAATTGCCAAGCTTATATCAGATACAATCAGCTGAACAATCTCAGCCATCAGATGTTCCGTTGCACAAAAAAGCAACCTAGGAAGACAAACAATTGTTGAAACTAGAAAATAAGAAAATTAATAAACTACAGTCAAAGCTAGGATGGTTTAAATGTTCCAGATAAGAATTCTGTAGCATACTGAGATTCGACCAGTTCACACCCATTCAGGAGGCTTTCATATAGATGTACCTAAATATGTACTATACACATTTCAGAAAAAAAAAGGCTTCAAAGAAAAACAGAAGAATAAGTTAAAAGAGAACTTCTGTGGGTACAACCGTGTCCCTTCTTGTCATTATTATAACTGTTCCAGTATCATCAAATGGTGGGCGTCCAGCCCTCCCACACATCTACAGAGATCAAGGTATAAGTTTAGCCTTTTAAAAGTGAGTTAGATATAATAGACTGGCATTGACAATTTTAAAAGCAATTAAGTGGAGATGCTGATGAAAGAGCTAAGCACATAAAGAAGTTGCATGAAAGTGTTAAGGCAACCATTGAGAAGCAAAATGAAAAGTACACACAGAAAGCATGTGGAGTTTAATGAGGGTGATTGGTCTGGATTCACCTAAGGAATGAGAGGTTTCCTCAAGGTAAATTTAGAAAATTGAAACCAAAGGCAGATGGTCCATTTAAGGTATTTTAAGAGAATTGGCAAGAATTCTTATGAGACTGAACTATCTAAAGATTATGGAGTGTCCTCAACATTCAATGTGGCTGACTTAAGTCCTTATCATGGAACAAATGAGGACTTGAGGACAAGACTATTTCAACCCAGGGAGATTGACAAAGGAATGCAAAATGTGCTACAACCCGCTCTTGTATACCTTGTTGAACCTATGGTATCATCTTCAGCCCATGAACTAAATAAGTGCAAGCCCAACTTGATTGAGCATCCTAAAGAGTTAAGGAGCATGCAGAATTTTTCTTGAAACAAGTTAAAGCAAGATTTAAGGGGCATGCAGATTTAAGAAACAAGTCAAAGCATTTTCCAAGGTAAAGTTATGGCTTTGGAAGATTCATAGGGAGAGTAAATTTAGCTATTTTGGAAACAAGTCAAAGCAAGGTTAAGGGCATGCAGATTTTGAAACTAAGTCAGCATTTTCCAAGGAAAAATTATGGTTGTGCAAGATTCAAAGGGGGAGTAATTTCAGCTTATCGATGGGAAAACTGAGGTAACCAATAGAAACTTGGGGAACTTACTTAGAAGCTATGTTGGTAAAAACATCAAGCACGTGTGAAACAGTAATGGTTTTGCTCCATCTCCAACGATACCACATTCTCAAAGCTGCCACTATCAATCATAACCAAGCACACCTTGCCATGAGAAGTGCATCAGGTGTGACATACATTCTTCCTCACCAAACTCTCGTCCTCAGCCATATACAATACTTTCAAGCTGTGTTGTACCACGATTGACTTACCATGATCAGCATAGTCACCTCTTCTTCTTCATCATCACCATATTTTGGTTCGCTATTGGGTTCATTTTCTTCATCTAAAACCGATGGGTAAACCAAGCTAACCAGTAGAAACTTGGGGAACTTAAAAACTATGTTGGTAAAAACATCAAGCAATGGGATCTCATTCCTCCACAAATTGAGTTTGCCTACAACCGTTCCATGCATCATAGCATTGGTAAGAGTCCTTTCGAGGTTGTTTATGGTTCTAATCCTACTGGTCCTAAGGATGTAGTTCCTCATTCTACAATTAAGTAATTAAGTGGAGATGCTGATAAAAGAGATAAGCAAATAAAGAAGTTGCACGAGAGTGTTAAGGCAACTAATGAGAAGCAAAATGAAAAGTACATGCAAGCTGCCAACAAACACAGAAAGCGCGTGGAGTTTAATGAGGGTAATTTGGTCGCAAGCTGCCAACAAACACAAAAGGCACATGGAGTTTAATGAGGGTGATTTGGTCTGGATTCACCTAAGGAGAGGTTTCCTCAAGGTAAATTCGGGAAATTGAAACTAAAGATAGATGGTCCATTTGGCAAGAATGCCTATGAGATCGAACTATCAAAAGATTATGGAGTGTGCCCTACGTCCAATGTGACTGACTTATCATGTAACAGATGAGGACTTGAGGACAATACTTCTTCAACCCAGGGAGATTGACGCTAGAATGTAGAATGTGCTACAACCCACCCTTGTGTACCTTGTTCAACCAAATAAGTGAAACTCAACTTGATTGAGCATCCTAACTAAAGAGTTAAGAAGCATGCAAAAAATTTCATAAAACAAGTTAAAGCAAGGGTTGTAAAATATGAGAAAATTTTAAAAAATAAATAAATAAACAAATAAATAAAAAATAAAATCTCAAAATTATAAAATAAAATAGAGGGAAATTTTTGGAGTATTATGAAATTTTCTGGGATTTATTTGGAAACATATGGGG
>JBBUKS010000113.1:8156787-8177243 GCA_038050645.1 Hedychium gardnerianum | reverse complement strand
AATTGGCACTCTAAATGAGCCAACATTGACCTAATCAGTCTCAAGTCGGAGCTTTTGGCTCGAAGAAGAAGCCAAAATTTAGGGTTTCAGCCATGGGAAGCGTACTATTGCTTCAAATCGGAGAGTTATTGCAGAAGAAAACAAAAATGACGAAAATACCGAAGATCAAGTTGTGAAACCCTAGATAAAGAGAGAGAACGAGAAAGGTGAGGGAGGTGGAAAAGAAGACCCAGGGAGCGCGACGGCGTCTACCGTCCCAGAGTTAATCACCTCCTCCCGCATCCTGCCTCTCTCTCTCTCTCCCTATGGGAGACACCTCGGAATGAAGATTTACGCTTAAATGCACGAAGGAGACGACGAGATTTAGTTTAAACACCGAATTACTTCCAAAATAGAAGGCTTCGAACATCAGCCTTTCGAATAAAGCTGTTAACGCGCCATTTGCAGCGGCAGTGGAATCGTCGGAGATAAAAAAAAAATCAGCGGGCTAGGGTTTGAGTAAAATGTGGATCGATTATTTCATTAGTATTTTAACCAGTTCAATTTATTATTTAAGTACTTAAAAATTATAAATTTTATTTTGATACTTTATCAAATACATATTATAAAATAAAATGTCACTTACAAATAAAAATAAAATTCGTATTTTTTAATATGTAAAGTTTAAAATGATATTTTACTATATTATTTTATAATTAAAATTAATTATTATATATTATTTTATAATTAATAATCACTCAAGTAATAGTGACGGTCTATCTTTTACAAAAAGATCTTTTTAATCAATTTTTATGTCTCTACCTTTAAACATTATATTATTCTTTTTATTATTATTATGCTACTTACGCAACACCTTAACAAATCTTGGAGAAATCTTTTTAAATCTCTTTAAATTTAGTAATGGTCTATCAAGAGGGATATAATACAATTCACTCTTCCTTATTCGATAGAAATAACTTCGACTACTACAAAGGACGAATGGAGTATTACTTGAAGACTGAGATTGATATGTGGTTCATCATAAAGAGAGGATTCACTCTACCAGTCGACGAGTCTGGAGAACCACTAGAATGAGAGAAATAGACTTCTGATATCAAGAAAAAACAACCCCAAGTTGGCGCTAAGGTTGTGACGACTCTACAATGTGGCATAACCAAGGAACAACTAAATCGAGTTGGTCCATTACAACTAAATCGAGTTGGTCCATTCAACAACACTAAGGATCTTTGGGACAACTGATCGAGCTCCAAAAAGGAAGGATCTATTGGTATAGTTTGCACTGATAGTCTAACTCAGATTTTGATATATGACAATAGGTTAAAGTTGGATTCTTGTTATTTAACCTCTTGAGCTAAGTGTGTAAGCTAATTGACTTAACGGATCTAAATGACTAAACACCAAGCTGAAGTCCAATTGAGTCAGAGAGGACCAGACGATTGACAGGAAGTTCAGTTGGGTCAAAGAGGACCAGACAGCTAGCAAGAAGTCTAGTCGGGTCAGGGAGGACCAAACGACTGGCTGAAGTCTAAATGAGGGATTCTGGCAGGAAGCCCTGGTGGGTCAAGAGATCAGATGTCGAGAAAGGAAGTCAGTGATTGGTAAGTGAGGTAAGCAAACTGGAGGAGTGAATTCAGTGAGGCTGAGTCCCAATGGGGATGCTAAGCACCGGTCCAACTTAGATCTAACCTGAAAATCTAAGTTGAGATCGAAACTAGATATTGGTCGTGGTTAGATATGATCAAGTCATAAATGATAAATTGTTCATGCATATATCTTTCTAACTCTGTGTTGCAGGAATATACGTAGATCTTCTAATTCTGCACGCATGGCCATTGATAGAGCCTGATTCCTAGTCCCGAGTCAAGAGTTATGGTCTTCGGAAGATTATCATGTCGAACCTGCATTTGGAGGATCCCTGGATGGTATGGAGGTGCCCTAGATAGGTTGGAGGTGCCCCAGATGGGTTGGAGGCTCCTCGGGATAGTTGGAGGCGCCCTGAGACCTTTGGAGGCGCCCCGGATCAGAAATTTTATGTCGAAGAAGAGATAACGCATGGTGCATCGAATAAGGCCTACTCGAGGCGTCTTGGGTCATTGAAGGCGCCCCAGATGCCTTATAAAAGCAGCCTATGACCAGATGCTGAGGTACTTATCATTCTACGCTCAAACGATCTTCGTGCTACTCCAAAATTCGACTATGATGCTGCAACACTACTCCGACATTGAGCCCCAACCTTCTACTTCGATTACTGTCGGTATAACATTGTTGTTTTCTTTTGAATACTTGCTTAAGGAAGTGTAGGGTGTTACACTTCCTTCATATTTGTATTCAAACTCTCTGTCCGAAAGTTTTTCGGGAGAGATTTTAGTGGATTGCCCGTTGGAAATGTCCCAAGGGGGCGTGGGCCTTGGAGTAGTAGTCCGCTGGGGCTGCGAACCAAGTAAACGATTGTGTGTTATTTCTTTTCTGCTATTCTCACTTTGTTTTTTCGTTGCGTACTCGTGTTTTCTTGACAAAATTTTAAAATAAAAAAGAAAGTGTTTAAAACATGATTCACTCCCTCTCTCACATACATTCGATCCTACAGGATCTTTGTTAATTTTTGGGGAATGATTAATAATGTTAATGTTGACACAGGATCCCATTTCATCCGGTACCTAGTCAAAATCAGAACAACCTCGATGGGGAATATTGTAATTGGTGAACTAATCGCACGCATCACTATGGCCTTAGGATATGATCTTAATGAACTTGAGGTTGCTAAAGGTAGTTCGAGGATTGATTTTGAGGCTTGTCTAGCGATAAAAATGATTGTTAGAAAAGGTGAGAATTATTGTCTAATTTTGAGAGACCATCTACCCCTTTGATTGCCCAATCCCAAGTGTACCATTGTTCGGAACTGAACCAATTGGCTTATGACCAATGTCGTAACAGCCCCTCACCCGATGGAGCTTCCTGAACCGCCCTTCGCTAGACTCGACCTTGCTAGGCATTCTTTTGCTTTTGGTGATTCTTCTATAGGGCACTCTGGATTTGATTTTTTAGATTTTCGTACATCCATCGATGCCATCCAAGTCGAGCAAGCTGAGTATAGACCCTTCTAGGAGGAGCAGAGACACATCTCGGATGAACGGTTCCATAGAGTGGAGCATCCATCTATAGTGGCACGGACGAGTTCTACGCGTAGGCTAGTGAGTATTTCCACTCCGAGACGAGACATCGGCGTTGCGAGGAGGAGCAGTGGCAGAGAGAGGAGGAGCATCGTAGCGTGATGCAGAGGGCTAGTTAGCAGCTCAACAACATATACGACTGGCACAAATATTTGGGTAATCGAACCAATTGGCTCCTGGCCAATGTCGCACCAGCCCCTCACCCAATGGAGTTTCCTAAGCCGCCCTCCGCTAGACTTGACCTTGTTAGGCATTCATTTGCTTTTGGTGATTCTTCTGTAGGGCACTCTGGATTTTATTTTTTCATATTTTCACACATCCATTGACGCCATCCAGGCTGAGTAAGCTAAGCATAGACGCTTCTAGGAGGAGCAGAGGCACATCTTAGATGAACGGTACCGTGGAGTGGAGCAGCATCTACAGTGGCACGAACGAGTTCTATGTGTAGGCTAGTGAGTATTTCCAATCCGAGGTGAGACATCAGCATTGCGAGGAAGAGCAGTGACAGAGAGAGGAGGAGCATTGTAGTGTGATGCAGAGAGCTAGTCAGTAGCTCAACAACATATACAAATAGCACGAATATTTGGGTAACCTTCCTCACTTACCTCATTGTCCTCCTCCCCATATTAGATTTTTATATCATTCGGATCATGAAAAGTTCAAGTCTTGGCCCTTGGAGGGGGGTGGGGGTGTTTAGTTATTTAATTAGTTTGTTTTGATTAGTTTTTAGTTTAGATTTGATAGTTTCATCATGTTTCTTTTTGCATCATCATTGTTTTTTTACTTTGTTGCATAATCATGTTTAACAAGTCATCATGCATTCTTCATTTATTTCTTATAGCTCGACTCTAGCATGATAGATTTTTTATGTTCTTGTTATAGTATACCAGTATGTTTAGCGATATATTTTCTTCTATCAGTAGTAGCATGAATTGAGCTTTGTTTTTTGTTGTAAGAGTTTTGATGTTGACCTACTTGTTTAGGATCTCTTTTCACATTATGCTTGATCTTGAAAGTTAATATGCATTTGAGAATATTTATGATTCATAGAATTAGACTAGTACTTTTTTTCCTAGGTGATCTCTCACTACAGCTTGGTTATTGAAAAAACTCGGATCATGATACTCATTGGAAAAAATCAAAATCCCAAGAAAAAAAGGATTGTGCTTGTGACAGAAACAAAAGAGTTTTCTTGAGCAGTGTAAAAAAAAAGAAGAGAAGATGGGATAAAAAATAGTTATCATGAGTGAAAATAATATAATATCCCTTTAAGGATGAGTTAGGTTACTAGAAAAATACCTATCATGTTTCTCTTAATACCAAGTATTACTTTGAGACCTTGTGTAGACAGTACATAACACCTTGAGAGGACGAACCTAGCATGTGAGAGGTAAGTGTCTATCGTCGAAAGCATTAGGAACATGGTTAGATGATGACTTAACTATGATTGGAGATTAAAACTTGAAAGTTAAGCTACTTTTTGTATTGATCAAGGAGAACTTTTTGTTAGGCCATATTAGGACAATTTGGTTATCTTCGTTCATTAGTGAAACTGCATGATAGGATTAGATTGACTTGTTCGGGATTATGATGCATCCCTCACATAAATATGTTTAGATTTTAGGTTTTTCTTGAGGACAAATAAATGTTTAAGTTTGAGGGTATTTGATGTGTGTGCTTTATGCATAGTTTTTGGTATTGTATTGCATGCATTTTGTTTCATCACATGAGCATAATTTACATACTTTCATATCTTTTCCACCATTTTCACTCTTTTAATTCCGAGAACTACTCTTTGCGCTTTTTGATTGATAGAACGTGAAAATGGAGATTAATTGGAGATAAAACAATTTGGAACGTGAATTAATAGCAAGAAACACGCTTTGGTTGTGTCTCATGACACGGGTGTGTTTCTCCAACCCAAGTTAGATTCGAAATGGAGTAACCGCGGAGGTTACAGAGCCTGACATGGACAGGTCATGCCCCTTGACATGGGTAGGTCGTATCCCCTGGCACGATCGTGCCTCCTCCTGCCGAACAACCCAGTTTTGCTCAGCGTTTGACACGCTCAGGCCATGCCGGTAGACACGACCGTGTTCATCAACCCAAGGCCAGACATGGTCTGTTCATGCCACCCAGCACGATCTTGTCCAGTCCCGTCTTCTGCTGACTTGGAGCAACACAGCTCGATCGTGCCTCTTAGCACGGTCGTGGCTCATTGGTGGTGCCCTACAAATCAAGAAGGTTTTAACATATTTGGACGCATTTGGAGGCTATAAAAAGCCCCAATAGGCTCTTGTTCAAGGGAGGTGGTGTTTCCCCATGACAGGGAACCCTACGAGAGTCATTTCCAAGGAGTCGTCAGAGTTTCCATCCACCATAAAGCTTGGAGTTTTTTCGAAGACGACGACCGACACACGAATAAGCTTTCTCTTCTCTTTTTTCTTTGATTTGAGTTGTCTAATATCTTCTCCTTCGTCTTTTGGTTGTAACTCCATCTTCATGGAGTAACACTCTAAATTCTAGAATGAGGAAGTAGCCCGACATATTGTTGACATTGTTTTTATATATTTATTTATCTTTTCTTATTGTATGTTGTGTTTGTCCATGATCCGACTTTATTGTGCATACATGATTATGACACTAATTTTACATCTTCATATCTCACGGTACGCGGGGAAGGATCGAAAGGTAAACCCAACTCTCTGACCTATAAAGACCGAGACGTGAGGGGGATGTTCACGAAAATAGTCCAAAATCTCACGAGAGCACCTTTGGCTATCATAGAGCCTAATAAGTTTACCCCAATTCAGTATTACGAACTAAAATATAGCACCTAGAGGACCGTTGGGGAATCGTGACAAGAGCCTCTTTGAGAAAGTGATCGCTTTAGTAAGGCTACCTTGAATCGCGTTTGGGTAAGCACGTCAATATAATTATAAAAATCTATATCGATTACCTCGGGATAGACCAATTTCATGCATATAAACATTGAAGTAAAAGAGTGAATAGTATTTAGGGCATCAACAGTCATCGTGGCGAAACTGAAATCCTAGAATTGCTCCTAAACATTGAATTTTTCTTAAGACTCCTCATGTTTTCTCGATTTAGTTTTATTTCTCTCACGACTCTTGCGATTTTGATTGTCTAGATAACATGTTTCATGATTCTGACTGGTACTTGATTTTACAGTCACTATAAGATCAATATTTTATTACTTGACGACAATCATGCACTTGTGATTAGCATACATCACTGACTCATCAAGTCCGTCCAGCTAGATGTTCGGTCTTGTTGACCCATATGAATTTCCCCTACCTAGTGTCCAGTCCACTTGATCCACTAAAACTTTCTTTGCCTAGTATCCGATCCACCTAGCTTACTAGGGTTTTCCTATTAAGTCACCTGCGCACTTAACAAAGCTATCAGATCACAAGGGCTTAACTTTAAATCATTTGCTAATATCAAAACACAGGTTTGATTATATGATGTTTCATGCACCAACACAATATAGTGTTTTGATGTTTGGACAAAGTTTAAGTTAGGTAATTCTTGTGTACTCATGTATATGTCAAATGTGCAGGTGTACAAAAATATAACATAAATTATAGGAGTAATATTGGAAGACCAAATATACAAATAAAGGTCAGAGACTTGGCAAGATGATGTCCTAGAGACATGAAGATTCTTTTTGCGAGATGAAGTCTCAGGGACATGATAATTTCTTGACAAGATGAAATCCTAGAGGAACGAGATGGTTCCTTGGCACAAATGTGAGCTTCGGAGGTGTGAGTGCACATGTAGCTTAGGGATTATGAGAATTAGACTTAGAAAGCAGTCTTGAGCTTAGAAGTGATCATGTTAGAAGAGTAGTTGACTGAAAGGAAGTTTTCAACCGATTGGTCCTTGAGTCGACTTTGGTAGTCAATTAGGCCCTGAGTCAAATTGGTGGTGGACTCAAGACTCAATAGAAGGTTTCTATTTAATCTTGTCCAGGCAACAGTCAATTGTGTAGTCAACTTATCAATCGATTATGCAAATTCAAACCATAAACATTCTATTAGGCATATTCAGTTAACTGATAATTATAAACAATCGATTGGGTAGTCGACTCATGCACCATTAGAAGTGACTCTGTTTTGGGGACAGCCAAATGGCTAGTCAACTCAAATCTAATCTATTATCTAGTAAGTTTTAGGCATTTGACTTGTGTAACAAGAAAATCTTGAAATAGATTCATTGATCTGAAACGATTAGATCTCTATTGATCACTATTTAAGCAGTAAATTGATCGTTGAGAAAACAATATGGAGCTATTGATCTAATAGCTATTGTTAGCAACAACCAGAGATCCAGTGGTTGAGGAATCAACTCTAATAACTTTATATCAGTCGACTAATGATGACCTAAATAACAGACTAGTAACTAACCTTGAAGCTGAGAAAGACTATATAAACAAAGGTTTGGAGGCATGGAAAAACTATCAAATCTTCACATTCTTGCTCTCAAATTTTGGACTAAGCTCTCATTATGCTATATTTTCTTCTCTTCTTGTGCTCAAAATTCTCATACTTGTAAGAAGAGAGTGTAAAGGCTTGTAAGAGGTTTTTCCGTATCTAAAAGAATTAAAAGAATTCCAAAAAAGAAAAGTTTAGAAGTGCTTCAAGGAGTGATCCATCTTATGGATTATAATCGTATGTATAGGGACAACCAACTCACGTAAGACAATAATTTCTTCTTACTCTTTATTATTTTATTTCATAATTATTGTAATTTATTTTTTCCATTGTGCTAATATTTTATAGAAAGAAAGTGATCGTATATTCACCCCTCTAGCATTTTTAATAGTTACAATATAAAGTAGATTGGATCAACTTGTTTTATACATTTCCAAACCATTATAGATAAAGTGAGAAGATAATTTAAAAGAAAGCATTAAAGATGCTTTAAAAATTGATTTAGCTTTTACAAAAGGAAAAGGTTGATTCCTCCTTTATTGGAATGATATATTTTTATATATATATAAAGTAGAGATAAGACGTGTTTCACTAATGGTGGGTGAGTAGGATTAACACGATCTATAACTGCAAGGGGCATATGCTTCTCAAGGATAGATATGTGCTCAGTATTCTGATTTTGGATACAATTCTTTTTATTCTTTCACTTTCTTTAATTCATTGGAGTAACTGATGATTATGTTCATCCCGACGGCCCTCTACTATCAAACTTACAATATATAGAAGGGAAATAAATCATGAAAGACTTTCGACTTGCTGAGCAGCCTTCTAATTAAGGAGGTTGCATCCATGAGACAACTTCACTGCTGTTGCTATGATTCGAACCCAAGATCTATTAGAGCAACATCTCACCCAAATATCAACTCGACTATCCCGTGGGGATTTTATTTAACTCATGCTTGTTGATTAAGTTGAGCAAAAAGATCAACATGGCTTATCATGAGACAAGTCAAAAAGAATAAAAACAATATAAATATAACAATTTACATAAATTTTCAAGACAGTTATGCCCTAGATCCAAAAAAAAAAATCTCACTAGAAAAAACATGAAATAATTGTAATTGTACAAAACTATGTGTTTAGAGGATATTGATGATTCTTCCAGTCTTGCAATTATTTATATTGCAGGGGTAATTATATGCAATATATATCAACACTATCATAGTTCTGAAACCATGTGTACGGGGGAACAACTTTTCTCACTCTTTAATCATTTGACGGTCAACTATAAATTGATTCCGTAATTTACCTCCCTTCACATAACTTTGAAATGGACTATAAGAGGCGCTTGGGGCCTTTGCTACAATGAAACCATGTGTAGTTAAAATTCTAATAAGTTAAAGGGCTTGATCTATCATAATTTGATGATTTTGTTGCTAAAGATCTTAACCAATCTTGAGTTAACAACTTTTGTCCGAGACATACTATTGTTTTTTTCCAAGCTAATCTTTCTCAAACCATGTTCGACAACATAGTCGCCTGACTTTGAGGATTCACTATCTTCGACACTGAAGATCATCCACTATTTTTAGATGACTCAACTTAATTTCTTTTATAAAACCTTCAAGCCTCTTTAACTAGTTATCCCACATAAACTATTTTTCTTCCACAAACAATTAAACAAAATCACTAACGCCTTTCTATCTGAAGAGGATGAATTCTTTAGGATGCCAAGTTCATGATCCGGAGGCAAAGCAGAACGCTTATATATTCTGGATAGATTTTTTAGTAATTTACTAAACTACATAGTTTGCTCATGCTGTAGAAGCGGCTTGGATCGCTAGAGGAGAGGGGTGGATAGCGTACCTGCAATAAAAATTCAATTTCTCTTGCTAACGGCTTAGCAAGGACACATGTATTAAATCAAAATAAGATAAAAACATAAAAGAGTCGGGACACGAGGATTTACTTACTTCACAACTCCTAGGGTACTATGTCCAAGTCTTTACGTACAATTTAGCTATTGGTCACTAATCTTCTCCTCTTCGGTAAAGTGTCAGAGGTGGAGAAGTCTTTTACAATGGTTTAATACAAGAAGAAAGGAAACAATGAAAGCTTGAGACAAAAATTAAAGCTCTATCGTGGATGTGTGTTATTCAACTGAGCTCCTCACCTCCTTTTACAATCTCTGTTCGAGCTACTGATGTGGCTCCTTCGATCGACCAGATAGGTCGTTCGATTGACTAGAAACCAATGGCATAGCAGATAAGACTCATACACTCGACGATCCTTTCTCATCCCTTTGCTGATGTGGCACTGGTTCGGTTGACATTATCACTATTGATTGATTGAAACTTAATTAACTTCAGATGACTTTTTCAGATCAGCTACCAAGTGTCCTCTGGTCGCCTCATCCATTTACATCATATCTACATTGTTGGATCAACCTACACATGGCTTTTGGTCTCCCAATCCTATTGTTTGGTCAACTGATCCATCTTCGTCGATATCTTGTAAACAGATAACATTTATCCAGTTCATAGGTCAACCAAACTACTGGTTTGGTCGATTGGACTATCCGGTAGACTAGAAACTCTTTTTCGATCGCCTAAACTTCCTGACTTAGCCGACTATACTTGAGTTCGCATAGAATTGAGTCTTGTCCGGTTACATTTCACTCAACTTTCGTCTCACCAGCTTACTTGCGCATGCTTCCTCCTAGCTTCTTGTTCCTCGAATGCCAGAGTACTCTTCCGCAGCCTCTCGTCCCTCGGATGCACTGAGCCCGTCAACTCTCTTCCTATGTCATTCTTCATGCTTGCTTGCATCTTCTACCAAGGTTCACCATCTCGGATGCTCCTTTTCCTTTCCAGTCCCTCGGGTGTTCCAAACCACCTTTCACCGTACTTCACTGGAACTTGAGTCATCGGGTATATGTGTGTTCTCCTAAGTTCCTGCACACTTAGACACACAAGTTAGTGACACAAGCAAGACTTAACTTAAACGAGTTTGACAACACATCAAACCAATCGTTGTTCAAACCACTTGTGGTTCTAACATAGTTAACATTTTTTAAATACCCAAATTGTGTATCTAAGTTTCATATTTACCAAAATACATACCTATAATCCATTATACCTCTCCCTTATTAGCAATCGACTGATGATGCACCAATAGTCGACTGTTAAACCTTTTGTGCTCCATCTGTGGACTCCAATCAACTGCGTCAGTTGACTTCCAAAAATCTATAACCATAAAGAATACAATGAGTTTGATTTGAAGCATTTCTAAGGTGTCCCAAACTTGATACCCCAATCCGTGTCTGAATGCATGGCTACACTCAGGAAGATGCAAGAAGTGCAATGAGCTTGATTTGAAGTGTTTTTGAGATGCCTAAGGTCATAAGTGAGTTTTGACCAAAACTCGCTTATGACCCTACAATATCCTGAATTTCAAAATCTTGACATGGCATAAACCAAGGGAGTCCTAGGAACCCTTTGATAGTGTTGGTGAGTGAGTACAACAAACCTAAATCTTCTAATGAGCTTGCAATAAAATATCTTAAGGTTATGCCAATTTCAAAAACCCATAGCTCTATGTATAGGCTATGGAATTCATGTTTGAGGACATAGTTGCACTCAGAAGGATGCAAGGAATATAATGAACTTCATTTGAAGTGTTTGGAGGTGCTTAAGGCTATCAACAAGTTTTGGTCAAAACTCACTGATAATCCTATAATGTCTATAATTTCAAATTTTTGACATAGTCTAACTCACTGATGGCCCTATAATGTCCAGAATTTTAAAATGTTGACATGGTTTAAACTAAGAGAGTCTTAGGAACCCCTTTGGTGGTGTAGTAAGTATGATAGACTTAGGTTCTTTAATGAGCTTATGCCAAACTATCTCAAAGTTGTGAAGATTTCAAAAACCAATCACTCTCTATTTAGGTAGTAGAATCCAAGTATGAGGATATGACTATACTCAAGAGGATGCGAGGAGCAAATGTGTTGGTGCAATCAACCTCTAAAGTTTTGATGTTTGTTTGACAATATGTTTAATGGGATATGGTCAAGATTGACCAAGTAATTTGGTCAAGGTCAACCAAGTTAAATGGGAGTCCAAGCAAGTCAAGGTATACCATATGCTTGGTAGTCATGTGAGAAGACCTGATAGATCAAGGTTGACTTAGGCAAGTAAACAGAGACAGTCAAAGCAAGTCAAGGTTGACCAGATGCTTGGCAAAAAAAAAATCGAGGCAGGTCAAGGTTGACCTGATTTTTGACAAAGGGAAAGTCCAGACAGGTCAAGAATAATCGGATGTTTGGCAAAGAAAAAGTCTAAGCAGATCAAGGATGACCGGATGTTTGATAAAGAAAAAATATTAGGGCAGTAAACCCTAAACCCTAGGTAGTGATACGTCTCGCATGAGTGAACTCTGAACAAGAGTGACCAGTAGGTTTAGACGACCAAAGCAAGAGTGGCTAATAGGTTCGGACTACCAAAATAAGGTTTTCGATCAACTATTGCAGAAAAGTCTTAATGGATCAAGAGGATCATACACTAAGCGAAGGAAGTCCAAATAGGTCAGTTGGGTCGGATGTTTGGTAGATAAGTAATGTAAGTTTTAGAGAGACCTTTCTGTTTGAAAGATAGTGAGGATGTGTCTCATTTAGAACAAATCTTAGGCGTTGATCCGACTAAAGAAACCAATTAAGGTTTCTAAGTCAAGATTAGATAGTCACACTGTTAGATTAAATCATGCACATATATAATTATTTCTAACTTTGTTTTGCAAAATTATTGTTATTCTACTAACTTTGTTTTGTAAAAAATAAAGTTTCCTTTTGACCGATCTTGAGAGAATAAGCAAAGATCAATTTCGATCAGAACTCAGAAGGAAACAAATGTTTAGTAGACTGATCAAGAGGATTAATTGACTGCACACAAATGGAAACTGAGGATTGAATGCGATCGAAGCAAAGTAAGCTTTGGGGTTCAGTCGACTGATCAAGAGGATTAGTCGACCGATCAAACGGATCACGCAGGGTTGATCTGATCGGATCAGAGTAACCAAGGAAAGATCTAGTTAAGTCGATCGATTTGGAGGTTCAGTCGACCGAAAAACCTTAAAATCAGGCATGAACACCACGGGATCTGATTAGGTTCAGTAGATTAAACCACGTGTTCAGTCGACCAATAAAAGTATATAAAAGAACATTGGCATCCGAGGCTCAGAACAATAATTCTCTATGATACAACTCTTCCATCTTGTTGTTTGAAGCAAGCTCTGCAAGTCTACTATGTCGATCTACTCTCTGATAACTTACACCTAATTTTACTAAGTTGTTGTCAGTAACATTTATATTACTTGCATTTCATTTAAAGAGATAGTATCGTGTTACTATTTTCTTATTCTTTTGTAACGAGTTTTTCTCCTTCTCTGAAAGATTTTTAGAAGGAGAGCATTAGTGTATTGCCTAACCGAAAATGATCCAAGGGATCGTATGCAGTCGATGGACTGTAAACCAAGTAATCGCCCGAGTTCATTTGTTTGTTACTTTCCACTGCACTTTATTTCGAAAAAGAAAAGAAGTTTTTAAAGGCGCGATATTCACCACCCTCTATCGCCTTCCCAGTCCTACAAAATGAACTTACTTTGAAATGTTTTGGAGATGCCTAAGACCATTAACGAGTTTTGATCAAAACTCGTTGATGAGCTATGGTGTACAAAATTTTAAAATTTTGATATAGTTTTAATTAACAGAGTCCTTTAGTGGTGTTGGTAAGTGAGTATGACAGACTTGATAAAATATCTCAAGGCTGTGCCAATTTCAGAAACTCACAACTCTCTATCTAAGTTGTGAAATCCATATATGAGGACATAATTATACTAAGTAGGATGCAAGAAGTGTAATGAACTTAGTTTTAGCTAAAATTCACTGATGGTCTTATAGTGTCTAGAATTTTAAAATCTTAATATAGTTTGCATTAAGGGAGTCCTAGGAATCCTTTGGTGATATTGATGAGTAAGTATGACAAGCCTAAGCTCTTTATTGAGTTTGTGCAAAATTATTTCAAGGTTGTGAAGATTTCAAAAACTCACAGCTCTCAATCTAGGTGATGGAATGCAGGTTTGAGGGCTTGATTACACTTAGGTGGCTCCTAGGAGTGTAACGATCCTAATTTGAAGTGATTCTAAGATGATGAGTTTTGACTTAAATTTATTGATGACTTTAGGTATCTCAAAAATACTTTAAATAAAGTTTATTACACTCTTTGTAGCTTTAATCACACTCTCATATATGAATTGGGATATTAAAATTATAGTATTATTTTTAAAGCACCTCAGAAATACTTTAAATCAAGCTCATTACACTTTTATAATTATAGATTTTTGACAATCGACTAGAGTTCACATATGAAGAACAAAAAGTTTAGCAGTCGACTACTGTAATCAATTGTCCACGTAGCAATCGGCTACTATTGCATCATCAATCGACTATTAATAAAGGTGGAGGATAATGAGAAATAAATACATATTTTGATAAATATGAAATTTAGGTATACAGTTTATGAATTTAAAAAAGTTGCTATGCAGTTTAGTTAATTGCTGCAAATTTTTTATGATAAGAGAGTATTGTTTTCTTTTACAAACAATAACTAACTCAAAAAATATTTTTGATCTTCACTTTTGAATGAAGCATCAATCTTCTTTTCCAGCCATTTCACGATCTCGATTTCCCAAATCATGTTTCCACCACCAACAAAAAGGGAATACACTTAAAATGGGTACGTAGAAGAAAGACAAGCTTCGTTAGTTTTATTCGTATACTCGAATAATCAATCACTTTTAATTTATTAAGACGAAGAATCAATGCATTTTCACCAAGAAGATTGCACATCTGTTGTTTGATGAAATTCAGAAATCGATAGAGTAATTGAGAACGCAAACAACGAAGCATCGATAATTTACATCAACTTCATCACACTTTTAACTTGCCAAATTTTTTGTTTAATTACAAGGTCAATATATATACAATTTTTTTATTTTTTTTGTTGTTGCTGATTTCCTATATATATGTTCTTGTTCTATGATAGTCTCAGGAGCAAGCTACAATGGAAGTCTGTGGTTGTTCTTCGTTGGAGACAAATACGGCCATGGATTCCTCCCGGTGAAACCTCTTCTGCTGCGTTGCGATAAACGACTCTACCATCCGCCGGAATTCATCAGCCTCCTCGTTATACCCCTCTGTAGCCTTCTCCTCCCCACCGGAGATCGCTGATGCAGATCGTCGGAGATCCGGCTCGGTCAGTCGACTCTCCATCTTCTCCGACCTGCTCCTCCGGCACGCTTTCTTTTCTTTTTTTTCTCCGTCCACGGGAGATATAATCTCCTCCGTCCTCTCTGGCACTTCCGCCACCACCAGCGGCGCCCTGCTCTTGCACGCGAGGAACTGATCGTAGATGTCTCTGCCGCAGGAGCTGGAGGTGGAATGACGGCCGGAAAGGGCGAGGAGGGTGAGGATGATAGCGTTTCCAAGGAAGAAGACGAAGCGGTGACCGCGGAGGAGCGTGAGGAGGCGGACCGAGAGGTCGAGGGCGAGCTTTACGGCGGCAGGGAGGCGGACGGAGGACCAGGAGATGAGTATGAGCGTGGCAAGGGCCTCGATGCAGCGGAGGAGCGTGTATATGCGGCCGATTCGGCGGTAGTGGCGCCTGGCTGCAATCTTCTCCGCCATGACGGGATCCATTTAATTGAAGTAGATAGCTAAACTTACGAGCGCTGAGCATTACATGTAAGATAAGGCTCCTTCGTTTTATATTGAAGAGTTCACTTCAACATTAATTAATTAATATATCGAATACGTAGAGCATTATTATTCATCTTCGTTGTGGCAGCGGCATCATTCTGGAATCTGGTTAGGGATGGAGAATGTTTCAGGAAAAAGAAATGGATCAGATGCCATGGCATACTGCTTCTTCATCTGCATGCGTTTGATCCGACTGCGATCCTATCTACGCTGCAACCGAATGAGTCATCATATTCTTATGCCATGATTCGCAGAGTCGCAAACGCAAGCACAAGCTTTTTTAATTGGCATCCGCTCATTAATTTTGAAGTGATGATTTAATCCTATGAAAAAAAATTATCGATAAATCGAAAAAATGTATAGAAACAATCAATATTTTCAAAGTTATTATTCATGAAGGAGAATTTTTTTCATAATCCACTGTAACAATTTTTTTTTTTTTTTTTAGGAAGCTGGTGGCCGTGAAGGGCCCTGCAGTTGAGTTTTTTTTTTTTGTTTTTTCAGAAACTGGTGGCCGTGGAGGGCCTTCCAATTGAAGATGCCTTCTTTGAGTTTGCACGTAATTAAACATGCTATTTAGTCTGGGAAAGTACAGGCCTAGCCTTTATTTATTTATTATATATTTTGATTTTACAGTTTAATTAATCCTTATATAAATAATTTGATTTCATATTTCATTCATTAAATAAATTTAAAAAGTATGATAATTCCTGACGTAATACTCCTGCATCATCAAACATTTAATCACCACAAATACACTTTACATAAAAATCGAACACTCGCTGTTTAAAAAAAATATCAAATCTTTTATCATTACACTATGAGCAATCCTAGCCTCTATCTTGAAGAACAGCAGAACAAGTAAATGTTTGTTTGGATTGTAGTTTTTTAAAAAAAATCAAGGTTTTTGAATTTAGCTTGTACTATTTGAACTCCGAATCTACTACAAACAATTGCTTGGTGCGTGATAAATGAGTTAAATTTAGATAATTTTTATCGATTTTTTAAATCAATGTAATGTATAATAATAGTTTAATAACTAACATTAATTTTATCATTTTTATTTTAAATGAAAATTAATCTTAGATGCAATATTCAATTTGATATATAGTTTAAAAAAAATATGAATTCACTTCTAAATATTCTTCTTTTATCTGTTGAATCAAATAATACCGAATCTATAATGATTCATAAAAATTTCTTATTGATTGTCAAGATAAATCAAAAAATATTCATTGTGAATAATCTAAAAGCTCAGTATCCTATGATTGCGTGTCTTAGTTAGAGAATTTTTTTTCACAAATGCACCATAACAAAGAATCGAATCATGAATATCTGGATGATAACTTAATACCCTTCCGCTGCACCATAACCTTAAGGGCGTGTTTGGTTCAAGTTATCATATAAAATCTTGGTTATATGATTACCAGGTAATCACATAACCAAGATTATGTGAAATAAAATACAAAAAATATTGTTAATCCCGGAATCAACAAAAACCTTACTTTTCTAAGATTTTTCGATTCCGGGTTGCATGACCCTTTTGCTGATGTGTCGGGCATGGATCATTACTTAGGAATCGCCGATTACCTAAACCAAACAGGGTTTTTATTGATAACCTTGGATGAATAATCAAAGTTATCAAGAATAACCCCCAATCAAACGCATTCTAAGAGCTAAATGTTCTTCTTTATCAATCGTACTATTTTTAATATTAGAACTTACTATTAAATTATATTTTGCCTTACTATTATTATTAAAAAAAATATTCCCTTAGAGTTTTAAATTTATTTTAAAAACCTCTTAATATTTATAAATTCTTATCATTTTATTCCCAAAATAATATCTATTTTTTTTTAAAAAAGATAAATTATATAGTATTAATATTATTAATTTTTAAATAAATTTTTTAATAAGAGGATGAATTCATATGGATCTAATTAAGTATTTAAATAATGTTATGTAATTTTACCATTTCCATTTGAAACTTCGATAATAAATTATTTCCATCCCTTTTGAGGGTTTATAAATATTTTCCATCATAACTAGCATCAAAATAATCTTTTTATCATCTTTAATAAAAATATAAGTATTTTTTGAAGCTGTCGTGATATATTTTTCTATCAAATTATTAAGATCTATCAAGAAACAAATGACAAGCATCCATAAAAATAACATCGCACCAAACTTCATCTTTATAAATATTGCCAAGAAAATTGAATAAGACATCTTTTAGTTACCTTTAACTCATTATCTTTATGAAGCCATGATAACTTGTAAGGTTGATAACTTGTAAGGTTGAGGATGATTTTTGATCTTTAATTTCAGCTTCTCTATCATCGTAATTTTTGCATTCATGTGTGCAAAATTTAGAGATCTGCGTTTATTACGGGGGAACTCATAACCGCCAAATTTTGAGGCCAAAAAGCATTGTTTAGGCCCTTTTCGGAGGCCCAAAACATATTATTTACTATTTTTAATAATTTTTATTTTTATAATATTTATGATATTTTTAGAATTTCTGGTATTTATGGGTTAGGGTTTATTTATATAATAATACTATTTAACTATTTGAGGATTTTCTTCTATATTGAATAATATTTTTTTCCTAGAAATCCCAGAGGATGGCAGTCTTCTCCTTTGTTTTTTCCGTTTTCTCTTCTGGTTCCTCTTCATATCCTCCTTCTTGTCAACTCGCAAAATAATCATTATTTTGCCTGGCATCAATATTGTTGTGAAGCCATGACTGATGTTCAACATAAGTAGCATTGAGACTACGTCATACCACCAAAGATTCTCCATGATCTTCATAAATAATCTCTCCTTCATTGGATTCATCATAGATAGGTGTTGCCTCATAAGGTTTCTCCTCGTCTTCTTACTTAACAAGAGTAATAATCTTGTGATTTGGATAATCTGTACCAAATGTCCAAAATCTTTGCATTTAAAACATATTTTTTGATTGTTAGGATCATTTGGTTTAACAAATCTGCATTGTTTACCTTGTTCGCAACAAGTTTTGCCTCTTTTGATGTTGACGTTGCATGATTGGAGAAGCGCTAGAAGGGGAGGGGGGTGAATAGTGCGTGCCACTTTTTCTTGTTTAAAACTTATTTTAGCTTTCTCATAAATAAGCAGTGGAAACAAAAGAGAAGAACACTTTTATTGTCACTTGGTTCACCTCTGGTTGCTACTTTAAAGCCCGTGATCATTAATCACTTTCGATAGACAATCCACTAATAATTTCTTTCTCAAAAAAGAAAGAGGCTCGTTTTTTTATAAAAACTGAGGAACGGTAACACATTTACTGTTCCTTTAAAGAATAAAGAACGAAGATGATAAAAATAAAATACAATATACCGACAGAATATTAATCCAAAGTTGAGCACAATTGTCGGAGTAGCAATTTGGTGTATCGTTGGCGTTTCTGAGCGAGGCGAGAGCATGAGGACTTGAGCAATTGATATCTGAAGCCTCTATGAGACTTCTTTTATAAAACCGGATGGTCTATCGATAAGCATGATCGATATACCAATCACCTCGAAAACTAGATTTAGATCTGGTTGATCGGTCTACCAATTTATAGGATCAGTCTATCAATCTGGCATTCATCCAGTCTCCTTCTGCCACATTTGCTCCTCGAAGCTGATTCTTTGCCACCTCAGCTCCACGATCCTTATCCTTGACCACGCCTGTGCCACGTGTCAAATCTTATCCCCATGCCATGTCGGCCATCTTAGACTTAAATTGTCCACATCAAATGCCATGTCAGCACATAGGACAACTCGAGTGACATCTTAGCATTGTATCGACTGAATCAACCATTCGGTCTATCGAACAGTTCGGTCTACCGAACCGATTTATAGGATTGGTCTACCGAGCCGGCCTTCATCTAGTCTCCTTCCGCCACATGTGCTCCTCAAAGCTTATTCTCTGCCACCTCAGCTCCGTGATCCTTATCCTTGACCATGCCTTGTGCTACGTCAACTCGTCAAAGCTTATCCCTATGCCACATCAGCCATCTTAGACTTATATTGTCCACATCAGATGTCATGTCAGCACATAGGATAACTCGATTGACATCTTAGCATTAGATCGACCGAATCAGTCATTCGATCTACCGAACGGTTCGATTTACTGATCGGGCCGATCGGTCAATCGATCCCTGCAAAACTAAGTTAGCACAAAAATATAACAACTTAAGTATAATAGAATTTGATAGTTACCTAATTGTCCAATCTTGACTTTGGAATTCGAGTGAACCCCTTAGTCGGATTGTCACCTAATGTTGTCCCTATAATGAGGGTTCATCCTTACCCGTTCTTCTTTTTAGAAGAATCACTCTACTTTAGGAGTTTACCTGAACTTATCGTTGGCCAAACATTCGATCTTCAATACATGTTTGGGCTTCCTATGCTTAGCATCGGATCACTTGACCCACCATGGCTTTCTTCTAACTTAATCTTCGGTTCTCATTGACCCATCAAGTCCATCTTGTTAGATGCCCAGTCCACTAACCCATCTAGACTTCACTGTCTGGTGTTCTTAATCTGTTAAGACTTTCCTACCTAGTATCCAGTCTAGCTAATCCACTAGGACTTTCTTT
Source organism: Hedychium gardnerianum (assembly GCA_038050645.1). Classification (NCBI taxonomy): domain Eukaryota; kingdom Viridiplantae; phylum Streptophyta; class Magnoliopsida; order Zingiberales; family Zingiberaceae; genus Hedychium; species Hedychium gardnerianum. The sequence goes on along the minus strand of JBBUKS010000113.1, from coordinate 8,157,197 downwards.
TGCCTATTATCCAGTCAGCTTGACCTATTAGGACTTTCCTGGTTGAGCTACTTGCACACGATCAAACTATTAGATCGCAATAATATTTAAATTTGAACCTTTGCCGACATCAAAATTCAGATTCGATTATCTGGTACTCTCTGCACCAACAATCTTTCACTTTTTAATTTATAACAACGCAGTTCAAAATTAAAAAATAATATTAAACTTTATTTAAAAAAAACTCTCCAAATTAAACTCTCATCCTAAATTTAATATCCCTGAGGTTTTGAAAATACTTAGGGCGTGTTTGGTTCAAGGTGATCGCAAATAACCAAGGTTATCCGCATACGATTATCGATGATAACCGTGTTTGGTTCGGGTTTTTTTCAATTCCGAAGTTTTTCTCGATTCCGAAACGTCATCAAACG
>JBBUKS010000113.1:8146138-8156687 GCA_038050645.1 Hedychium gardnerianum | reverse complement strand
TAATTATTAAATTTGAATTAGGTTAAAATCTAAATTAATTGATTAAAGTTTTAATTTTGAAATTAAGTTAATTTTGAAAGATGGATTGATTAATTAAATTAGATTAATTGGTTTATGTTTTGAATTAATTACGTAAGATTTTAAATTAAGTTTGGATTAATTAGGTTAATTAATCAGTTTAGGTTTAATTAATTAATAAATTTTGGATTAATTAATTGAGTTTTAATTAATTGGATTGATTAAATGAATTAATTTCAAATTAAGTCCTAGATCCATATCACCCAATTTTAGATTTTCAAACAAAGGAACCTTATAATTGTGGTAAGATGGTTAATGATTTGTTTGAATTTTGAAGAGGATTGATTGATTTTGTGTTAGATTCAAATTTAGCTTTTGGTACTACAAGCTTTAGCATAAACTTATAGGCTGTGGTGAATCGCAAATGATATCATTAAAGGAACCATGTGCCTAAGATAAAGTTTCACTAAAATAATCAACCCACAGAACTTAGTACTAAGTTTTGATTTAACTTACTCATGTCTGACTGGGGTAGCTTTAGCTAGATCCACTAGGTTGATCGCATTAAGTAGAACACATATGATTCAACCTAGACATGCTTTCAATAGAGTTTCCTTAGCTTACTATCATTTCAATCCTTTCCGATGCTAGATTTTCAAAATCAATCAAACCTTTAACCATTCTAAATTAAACAAGAATATTAAACTAAGCATGCAAAGAAAAGCATTAAATCAATCAAACATGCATCTCAAGAAAAAAATATTTTTCTATTGGCCCCCCCTGGGTTATAGCCTCGATAAGGTCTATCTAGGTAATGAATTTGACCCCTGGGTATCTAATATTGGTTTGGTCCAACTTGATTAATCAAGTTTGTTTTAAGGACCCATGCTTGGACTTGGTTTCTGGCATTTCAATTACCAATTGACAAGTAAGATTTAAATCGTGTTTTAGTCTTGTATCCAAGTCTTGATCGATTGTATACGGCCCTTTGAGTCCCAAGTATCATATCAAGGTACTTGGAGTTCGAAGTGAACCATTCTAACGATTCTTTAAGTTCTTCGACTTGAGTTTTCAAAATAGAATTTTCTTCCTCAAGTTGTTGGACTTGAGTTGAAGTTCCACTTTGAACTTGCTCAGTTGAAGAGCTTGGGTTAGTCTTTTCCTTAAGGGTTGTTACCTCATTTTGGAGTGACTTGACCTGGACGTTGGATATAGCTAACTTACGAGTTAAATATGAAATTAAGTTATATAATTTATCTACTAAAGAAGGACTTACAATGGTGTTTGGCCCTTTGCAAATGAATATGGATTCGTGGCTTCTCTCAAACTCAGCTTTAGATTCAGATTCGGGCTCAAACTCGATGTCGACTACTTGTGCTTGCACTGATAATTCCAAGAAGTTTGCTTGAGCTTGTTCTTCTTCATTTGATTCTTTCGATGACTCGGATCATGTTGCTTTTAGGGCCTTCCTTCTTCTTTTCTTCTTTAGCAATTTCTGAACTAGTCTAACTAGTTCATAGGTGATCTCCTTGTCATCTTCTGAGTTCAATTCATCCTCAGATGCAGTTTGGGTTTGAATTTGGGCTTTGATTCCTTAGTCTTAAATTTTCCTGCAAGCAAAGCAATTCCTTTCTCGGCAGAGCGTGCATTAGTTTGTTCATGCAATTCAAATTCAGAAAATAAATCATCTAGTATAATAGATGAAAGATCCTTGGAAATCTTATAAGCATCTACCATAGTTGCCCACAAAGTATTCCTTGGAAAGGCTTGTAGTGTATACCTTATAATATCTCAGTTTTTCACGTTATGTCTAATTAAGTTGAGTCTGTTGAGCAGATCTTGGATTAGGGAGTGTAGTTGACCTACCGACTCGCCTTCTTGCAATTTAAAATTATATAATTTATTCAAAATTAAATCAAGTTTTGATACCTTGGCATCGGAAGTCCCTTCGTAAAGTTTGATCAATTTTTGCCAGAGGTCTTTTGCATTGTTAAAAGATCTGACCCGGTTCAACTTTTCTTTGGTTAGGCCGCACTAGAGGGTTTGAGTGGCCTTTGCATTTGCCTTGATCTTTCTTTTTGTTGGTTCATCCCATTTTTTGCAGTTGATATGGTAAATAAAATAATAAGAGATAATTATTGGGAAATTTTGAAAAAAAAAAACATGATGAAAATTAAAATATATATGACATCATTAAGGGGATAAAGTTATTGGGCTTTTTAGGGGTTGTTTGGAATACCAATTAAATTAGGAGTTTGTTGGTTTAATTAAGGTTTAGAATATTAATTAAGTTGGGAGGTAATTAATATTCATATACCTAGTTTCTAATTGAAAGGGAAACCTAGGGTTAAAAGTCTTATCTCCTCATCCCCTTTCTTCCAAATTCAAACCCGACCCTTCCTCTCTCCTCTCTTCTCCCTCATTTCCTCACGAAGTCCACCTTGACATCACCGACGATACCATCAGCCGCCAGCATCGATCCACTATCGTCGTCATTGGTCACCAAGGTCAGCCGGAGGCCTGGCCTGGATTTCCCTCTCTTCTTTCTCGATCTCCAGTTGAACCTTACCGGACCTTCACCCAACATTGTTGCCCTCATCGCTGGCCACCACAGGCCACAACCACGGATATCATGACTAGAGAGCTCAAGTCCTGATTCCTCTTCCCCTTCTAGAGATCATCCATCGACCCCCTACTCCGACTGGATCTAGGTTAGATATGTATCTCCGGCCACCATTATTGGGCTAGATCCGACTTTCGACTAGAATTGACTGACTAGGGCATATCCGACCTCGACGTCGACCATTCTCGCTGATTTGTTGATAGCCCCAGCCATCGAAACCACCTATATTATGGCCAGTAGCTCTGTGCCTCACTGCTAGTCATCGCAAGCAACCAGATCCAGTGCTCTGGCCATTATAGTGTCGTCATCCAGATGTAGTTGCTGCCACTATTCCATCTCAACCACTAGTTTGGCCAGATCCATTGCTTAGATTGTTACTCCGGCCAATTCAGCCGTCACCGGCTAGCTCTCTACTCCGGCCACCCTAGTCCAGATTCGGCCACCTTGGCTCAGCTATGATCCACCATCGAAGAAGAAGAAGGAGTTGGCAATTAGGTAACGATACCTAAACCTAGTTGAATTATGTATTAGACCCAATTGTTAGGGTTAATTGCAGATTAGGTTCCCTTGAACTAGAATTTAGTACCAATTAGGCTAAATGATATCCTCATGTATGGATTGGAAATTAAGTTAGGAAGTGAGGATATGATATGTGATTTTAGAGGATTCATTAAATTGGTATAGGATAACTAACCTTTATGTTTAAATTGGTTTAATGTGATCCATTAATTAGGATGATAAATTCGTATAATTTAGCTAATGTGTTTTATTACTAGTATTAACCTAGCACTTAAATAGTTTTCAATTTGCTACTTAAAGGATCCAGATTTGAGACAGGGCATCGGATTTGAGGATAGTTAGGGCATCCTAGTACTTTGAGGCGAGTACTTCTATCATTGTCTCTTTTAGTATCTTGATCTTGGTGCATGTGTTATAGTTTTGATAGGTAGTCTTAATTACCTTAACTCTATTCATGTCATCTCCTGTATATTAGATACATAGATGCTTGATCTTGAATTAGTTTACTTATTATCCATGCAGTCTCTTTATTCATGATTATCCTTCTTTGGTAGTGGTATACATGTGTGTGGTGTATATCGCAGTTTGGTACACACATGTATGGTGTGTATCGTAGGTCGTTACACGTGTGTGTGTGTGTCATAGAGTTTATCTTGGATGATGCCTATTATGTTATTGTGTAGTATATATTATAATTTGGTACAAACATGTGTGGTGTGTATGATAGGTCGTTACACACCTTCATACTGTGTTTCATAGGTATTTACCTTATGCGATGCTTATTATATTTTTGTGTCGTATTTACCCTATTGTGTGATGCTTGCATTTGTGTGTAATGCTCATTTCATTAGTCATTTCATACCATTGCATGTTGTCGACCAAGTCTCTCTTGTGGTTGAAAGAGTCGTTAGTCATATTTCTGCCCACTCGACCACTTAGGTAGTGGTATCTGGAGTGATGAGCAACTTGTCATGTTAAGTCACTCGACCACTTATGTAGTGGTAGCTTGAGTACTGTGTAGACAAAGACCTTCTTGTTGTAGCTATATAGCTACTCTACATCCTGACCACTCGGCCACTCAGAGTAGTGGTAGTTTGAGTGCGTACAGTTGTCACCGTCCCGCTCTCTCGACCACATAGATGTCGTGGTAGCTTGAGTGGTACGCCGAAGTGACCATGCTTTGCATATGCATATGATGTGTGTTGCACTTGCATTGATCTGTGTATGCTTGTTTATTATCCATTGCATTTCATTGCATGTTGTTGACCATGTCTCCCTTGTGGTTAAGAGAGTTGTTAGTCATATTTCTACCCACTCGGCCACTTAGGTAGTGGTAGCTTGAGTATCATGCAGACAGAGACCCTTTTTGTTTGTAGCTAGATAACTACTTTGCATTTTTACCACTCGATCACTCAGAGTAGTGATAGCTTGAGTGCGTATAGTTGTCACCGTCCCGCCCCCTTGGCCACACAAATATCATGGTAACTTGAGTGGTACGTCGAAGTGACTATGCTTTGCATATGCATTGGATGTGTGTTGTATATGCATTTAATATGTGCTACATATGCATATGATGTGTGTTGCACTTGCATGTGATGGGTGTACACTTGTTGGATGTATTTATAAATACATATACCTCACATATGTCTGTATTATGGTACATATGTTGGAGATAGGTTGTGGCCTTTATTGGACTATGCCAGACTTATTGTTAGTATCTATATGCTACTTGGTGATTACAGGTAATACTGTTGCAGACTTTATTATATTTTTGTACCTTGTCATATGCTTGATAGAGTATTTCTTTGACCTCCCTACTGTTTAGATATCATGCACTATCTTTCTTATACCCGCGAAATCATTTGGACTCATTACCCTTTCTTTTGTATTTATTTTCCTCAGGTATCAGATAGATGACATATGTAGTCGTCGGGAGATCCTGTCCGCTTGACCCGCGTTACATTGAGGGTTTTCCGCATTTCTTTCTATTGTATTATATTGCACTTTTGGTTTGTTCACTTATTTTGTAATAAGTGAATTTTGATGTGGAATTTGGATTTCAATTTGGTACTTATCTTTTTGTTGCGATGTTAAGCCATGCCGGCACGCACATCTTGTTATTTGTATTCGAGTGTTTTGGTTATGTCCTTAATTCTATCTTTTAGATATTTACATCTTGCATGGGTTTTTGGCTGGTGTAAGCCTTATGAGCCTGTATCATGTAGTATCTCTCACATTGTCACAAGGGGGTACTGTCCGTATCGTCGGGCAAGTACACCTCTGGGGCATGATAATTTATTAGTATCAAAGCCACAAATTGTGAAAGCCTATTTTTCGTGTTTCGGATATCGTGATTTATTTTTTCGATGTGACTTTTTAAGTTTTTAGATAAGACAATGACAGAACATCTCCGGCTATAAGATGGATAGATGTGTAATACCAAAGAATAGGGGGATGCTACGAAACATGTGCTTAAATGCCTATGAAATTTGAATCCATATGCTTGATAAAATTGTTCTGTACAAGATATAGAAAGATCTTTATGAATTAATGATTACACAAATTGACATAATGCACTCTATGATGTCCACCATTTAAGAAAATGTCGATACTGTTCAGTTGACATTTGCATGTTGATACTATTTCCTCATAAAGAGTTCATGTAGTTGAGTCCATAATGGTCGAATCTGGTGGTAATATAAAAATCACTAGAAGTTATAGATGAAGGAAGAATTAGACAAGAGTGAAAGGGATATGATGATTTGGGATGTTCTCATTGATTTTAGAATGCACAATGATTCATTATACTCCATGGTTAAACTGCTACACAATACTACTGTTGATAAAAGGAAATCTACCAACACATTTTCTTGTTTAGTAGATATGTAAAAGACAATTCAAATTTGGAATTGACAGAGCATATGAGAAGGGGTGTGTAGGGGTAGAAGACTGACTACTATTTCTCTAAAAATGCAAGGGTTGCTCTAATGCTACTCTTGTGAAAACTTAGGATCAAGACAGAGAAGAAGCTTATCCTAATTCAAAGAGGTAAAGGCTAATTGGTCACTAGAGAGGAATGCAGAGGCTATCCCTTGCAGGAGTAGTGGAAGGGATACATTCATAGCTAGGGAATGGATCACGTAACACTTCTTTTCACTTATTCGATTGTTAGTGGTATAGTTCAATGGCCCCTTCATTAGTTGTATATCAAGAATTCCTTCCTCCACAATGATCTTGTGTAAATTTTACATGGAATAACTCAAGGTTTCTCCTTAGAAAAGTGTGGTCTAGTAGCAAAGTGAAAAAGTTTCATTTATAGGCTGAAAGTAGTCCTATAGAGCATAGTTCGATAAATCTAATTCTACTCTTCTCAAGATTGGGTTTATTGTGAGTCTTAATAGTTACCAAGTATTTTAACTCACTTAAGTATCTGTGAAGCTTATTCTCCTTACTGTCTATATTATCATAATTGATGGTGGCTATGCAAGGATATCACAAGACTGAAAGCTTATTTTCATCAGCACTTTTAGAATAAGGACATGATGATTTAAGATATTTATGTGAGATGGCCCATTCAAATGGACAATATTTCTATCCTAATGGAAATATGTGCCTGATATGCTCGACAAAACTAATATACTGGAAGTGATGCTAGTTGATAGCCTACTGATCTAAATGCCAAACCTTGGTAGTAGAATTCTATTTGAAGTTCATAACTCCATAAGTTGGAAGTTAGCTCGAGTTTTAGTTGCTTGTTAAGGATCAATGTCACTCTTATTTAACTGACTGGTTCAACAAATGCTTCAGTTTAACCGAATCGCATATTTGGATGGACAACAATGATATTTCCAATGTGAGTGTCAATAAAGGCATGTTTGAGTTTGAAGCTTGTGATCTCTTATTGGAGAGGATAGATCACACATTAGAGCTATATGAAGGAAGTGGTTCAAATTGGAAATTGGCAAAAACAGGGACACCTGGCAATAATAATAGTTTTGAAGATATTTTATTTGCCAATAATGACATGCAAGATTTCCATATGACAATTGTAGTGTTTCCTATTTTCCGTGAGAACCAGTGTACTATGGGATTAAGTTTAGTAGATATAACCAAACAGAAACTTGGTGCAGTAGAGTTCCTTGATGATAATCAGTTGACAAATATTGAATCAGTTTTAGTAGCTCTTGGTTGTAGGGAATGTCTTATTCCTGCAGAATGTGGAATATCAATAGAATTCAAAGCTCTTAATGTAGCTCTATCCAAATGTAAATGTTCTTCTGAGTGAAAGGAAGAAATCTGAGCTCAAGTCAAGAGATTTGATGTAGGATCTCAATAGGATCATCAGAGGACCTACTAAACCTGTTAGAGATTTGCTTTCATATTTTGAATATGCATTGAGTGCCCTAGGTGCATTGGTATCTTATATGGAATTGCTTGCTGATGATAACAATTATGGGGATTTTACCATTGAAAAATACAACTTAGATAATTGTATGAGGTTGGATTCTACAATAATGAGAGCACTAAATGTCCTTGAAATCAAAATGATTTTTAATAAAAACTTCAGTTTGTTTGGTCTAATGAATAGAACGTGCACTGCTGGCATGGGAAAAAGGTTGCTTAATAGGTGGTTGAAACAACCTTTGTTAGATGTCAATGAAATCATTTGTAGGTCAGACTTGATGCATAGTTTCTTAGAGTTAGGACTAGTAGAACAAGGACAGACCAAGCATAGAGTTTTGGTTTTTATGGTTGCTCAGTCACCCATTGTGAAATAAATTAAAGGAGCACAAGCTAGCGATCAACATCTGCATATTTCACCAACTAAAGGGGATAAGAGATTTGGTCTGAAGGGCAAGTTGGCTCCTCGTTACATCAGACCCTTTTAGATACTAGAGAGGATAGGTGAGGTAGCCTATCGGTTGACACTATCACTGATTCTTGCGGGTGTACATAATGTATTTCATGTATCCATGAAGAGAAAGTATGTGTTAGACCCTACTCACGTTTTGAGGGATATGTCGATCCCACTCCAGCCTGATGCAACCTATAAGAGGTTCTTATGTGGATTCTGGATCGCAATGAGTGCTAGTTGCGGAACAAAACCATCCAACTCGTCAATATTGGATGGCGGCATCATACTGATGAAGAGGCAACTTAGGAGCTTGAGGATAAGATCCAAGCTTGATATCCTCACCTATTTACTTGAGCTGTGTGTAATTTCTTCAGTGCTTAAACTGATTAAATATGTTATTGTTTGGTTACGCACCTGGGTAGTAAATTTGGAAATCAAATTCTTATTAGTGGGGGAGAATGTAAGATATGGTAAATAAAATAATAACAAGAGATAATTATTGGGAATTTTTGGAAAAAATCCATGATGAAAATTGAAATATATATGACATCATTAAGGGAATAAAATTATTAGGCTTTTTAGGGGTTGTTTGGAATACAAATTAAATAAGGAGTTTGTTGGTTTAATTAAGGTTTAGAATATTAATTAAGTTGGGAGGTAATTAATATTCATAAACCTAGGTTCTAATTGAAAGGGAAACCTACGGTTAAAAGTCTTATCTCCTCATCCCCTTTCTCCCAAATTCAAACATAACCCTTCCTCTCTCCTCTCTTCTCCCTCATTTCCTCACGAAGCCCACCCAGACACCACCGGCGATACCATTAGCCATCGACACCGATCCACTGTCACCGTCGCTGGTCATCGAGGTCAGCCCGAGGCTAGGCTTGGATTTTCCTCTCTTCTTTCTCGATCTCCAACCGAGCCTTCCCCGTCCTTCACCCAACGTTGTTGCCCTCATCACTGGCCACCGCAGGCCACAACCACGGACATCGCGACCAGAGAGCTCAGGTCCCGATTCTTCTTCCCCTTCTGAAGATCAGCCATCGACCCCCTACTTTATCCAGATCTAGGTCGGATTTGTACCGTCGGCCACCATTATTGGGTTAGATCCAACTTTCGACTAGAATTGACCGCCTAGGGCAGATCCGACCCCAATGTCGGCTAGTCTCACTGATTTGTTGATAGCCCCAGCACCGGAGCCACCTCTGTTCTGTCCAGCAGCTCTATGCCTTGCTTCTAGTCATCGCAGGTAGCCAGATCCAGTTCTCTGGCCATTACAGTGTCGCCGGCCAGACGCAGTTGCTATCACTGTTCCATCTCAGCCACTGGTTTGGCCAGATCTATTGCCTGGATTGTTACTCTGGCTAATTTTGTTGTCACCGTCCAGCTCTCTGCTCTGGCCACCCTAGTCTAGATCTAGCCACCTTGGCTCAGCTCTGAGCCACTATCAGAGAAGAAGAAGGAGTTGGCAATTGGGTAACGATACCTAAACCTAGTTGAATTATGTATTATACCTAATTGTTAGGGTTAATTGCAGATTAGGTTTCCTTGAACTAGAATTTAGTACCAATTAGGCTAAATGATATCCTCATGTATGCATTGAAAATTAGGTTAGCAAGTGAGGATATGATATGTGGTTTTAGAGGATTTATTAAATTGGTATAGGATAACTAACCTTTAAGTTTAAATTGGTTCTATGCGATCCATTAATTAGGATATTAAATTTGTATAATTTAGTTAATGAGTCTTATTACTAGTATTAGCCAGGAACTTAAGTAGTTTTCGTTTTCCTACTTATAGGATCCGGATTCGAGATAGGGCGTCTGATCTAAGGATAGTTACAACTTCTTACTACTTTGAGGCGGGTACTTCTATCCTTGTCTCTTTTAGTATATTGATCTTAGTGCATGAGTTATAGTTTTGATAGGTAGTCTGAATTACCTTAACTCTATTCATGTCGTCTCTTGCGTATTGGATACTTAGATGCTTGATCTTGAATTAGTCTACTTATTATCCATGCAGTCTCTTTATTCATGATTATTCCTATTTGGTAGTGGTATACACGTGTATGGTGTATATCGCAGTTTTATATACACACGTGTATGATGTGTATCGTAGGTCATTACACATGTGTGTGGTGTGTATCATAGGGTTTATCTTGTATGATGTTTATTATGTTATTATGTAGTAGATATTGCAGTTTGGTTCACACGTGTATGGTGTGTATCGTAGGTCGTTACACACATGTATGGTGTGTTTCATAGGTGTTTACCTTATGTGATGCTTATTTTATTATTGTGTGGTATTTACCCTATTGTGTGATGTTTGCATATGTGTGTGACGCTCATTTCATTACTCATTTCATACCATTGCATGTTGTTGACCATGTCTCCCTTGTGATCGAGAGTCGTCAGTCATATTTCTGCCCACTCGGCACTTAGGTAATGGTATCTGGAGTGGTGACCATCTTGTCTTATCATGCCGCTCGGCCACTTAGGTAGTGGTAGCTTGAGCTTCATGCTGACAAAACTTAC
>JBBUKS010000113.1:8115000-8130205 GCA_038050645.1 Hedychium gardnerianum | reverse complement strand
AAGTTCTCAATCTTATTGAGATAACCTAGTTAAGTCACACCCAATGTTTGATAAGCTGGATATCACAATTATCCTATTGTATGCTATCAAGATAAATAGAGACATTTTACTTTGGTAAACCTATTTACTATTGATCAAGGCAGTAATGAGTATCAAACTTTTGTAGGCATCTTAAAATGACTTGATTTTAATAATTTAACAATTTAACATGCATCACATACATCACATACATCACATAAGCATGGCATATATCAACATGCATCACACAAGTAGAAAATAAATGTAACATAGTTATGACTCATCTAATACAAACTTCCTAAGCAATGAGAAGATCGAAAGATCAACCTAAGAGAATTGCATCTTCTCTAAATGCTTCCTTGATTATCAACCTAAGGGAATTGAATCTTCTCCAAGTGCTTCATTAGTTGTCATGTGTTGTTGGTCTCCTCCTCAATTATAACCCTATATTCTAGTACTATACTAGCACTATTTTAATTTGTACATTACAACTAAAAGAAACCTTGAGTTATATTTGAGGGGAGTTAGATGAGAAGAGAAATTTTACAATTAGAGATGTGGAGATCAAAGGCACGATATGCAGGTCATATTACTTTTACAACAAACATACACACAATCCAATCATATCGGTTAAAAGGGATCATAACCATGCACCATATCATACATAACATGTATCAATCTTATAACATCATTTTATTATGATTCTAATTAATGATTTATGTGGCAAAAACTCACGGGGGCCTAGGGGTAGCGCCCCTAGCGGGGTCCAAGGGGTAGTACCCCTGGCGGCGATTTTGAAAGGTAAATGATTTCCTTAATTCATTAAATGAGTTGCAGCCCGATTTCCATTTGACATTAACAATCAAATTTCACAAACTGTTCATAACAAATTGTTTCATTATTGTGATCAAATCACAATTTTGATTATTAGTTAAGTAGGACGATTAATATCTCATAATACGTTCACAACAGATTATCAAGTTCATATCAATCATACTGCAAACCACCATTGTTTGATTAGTCGTATGAAAATAGATTATAGCGTTCATATTATTGAATTAACATGAACCTACAATCACTAATCAAAACACCCATGAATCATTCCTCTTGAATCACAATAAACATGTTCGTTTATATTGAATATAAAAGCAAGTAGTAAAATGATGTAATTGATTTCGCAAGTGGCTTTGATACCACTATTGGGTTCTAAGTGAAAATTAAACAAGAAAAAACACACAGCGGAAAGGAACCCATAAGAGATCCATGTGAATTCAAATTACACATTGTGTATAGAAAGATACCTCTTGATGCGTGAAACTCTTTTGTGTATCTGGAGAGTCTAGACGATCTAAGCATGATCAGTACATCCGCGCCTCTAGCGGTATCCACACGAGCACAACCATCATCCGTCTCATGAGCACAATTGGAGTCATTGTAATATCTCTCTCATGCATAATCTCAAGTGCTAGCTTTATGTGGAGATATATATATAAGTTAAGATCAAACTCTAACTGTTAGAGTTATCTTATTAGATAAAACATAGCCAAGTCTTATCTAATAAGACTTTATCTAATAACGTGGTCAAGTCTTATCTACTAAGGCATTATCTAATAACGTGGGCTTCATTTGGTTTGGGCTTATTAAAAAAAACCAAACAAATATTAGATTAACCATTAATCCAATAAGTTTAAGATCCAATTAGATTAACCCAATAATCTAATAAGATCCAATTAGATTATCCCATGATCCTTTCCAACATGGGACTTCAATTGTATTCTTAGCACTTCATAACTCATAGAATTGGGGCATCCTTATGACCTTCGAATTGGACTTTTGGTTTATATGCAACGGCTATAGTAAGTTTGATACCCTGAGCCTCATGTGATTTCATTCATAGGCAGCTGCTAAGTTTATGTCCCAACATTGTACACTGAGCAAAACTTTGGTTCGTACTCAAAATCAATCCTCTGCATATACTCTACATTCGACAGTCTAATCTTGGCACTTCTTACTAGGTCTTTTGAAGCATGCACTTCAACCAACACTAAAGCATAGGAAGAAATTCTAGACTTTGTTCCAATTATCATATCCGTGTACCAAGCTTAATTACTTTAGAAGCTAGCTATTCAACTGAGGAAGGTAGCATTCCATCATTCAAATGGCAAACATGAAAGTTTGATCCACATCATATTATGTTTGATCTCATGGTCATCGAACTTGAAGTATCTTGGCATGGTTTTCAGCAACAAAGGTCTTCCAAAAGTAAAATAAGATTCACTTTAGCCTCCTTGCTGTTAACATCCTTTGATTCCTGATGCCCCTTGCTGGATTTAGCATTACAGCTGCCTCCAAATCTACCAGCACTTTGGGAATAGTTCGGTCGACCTAAGTGCCAACTTTCCCTTCAAGGGTTTTGGTTGATGCTCTAATGGACATATTTTTTCCTTCCCATTGATACTGAAACTTACAGTTCCAACTAGGAATTAAGAGAAACCCAACGACTAACCTGTGTTTGAGTTCATGAACATCCAACTCCGATAGGTTGCTCTAAAAGAATTCAATTAACAGATGCCAAGGCCCGTGCCAAACAGTTCTTGCACTTTCCCCTTGTTGGAGCACTACATGTCAAAAATATATTCATTTTTTTAATTCACACCAGTATTCAAGTATTCGGCCCGACTAATTCTGGGGTGATCGACCTGGCCTCATATAAGTTTTCCACTAGTCACTAGGGTAAATCAGGAAAGCGCATGTGGAGACCCATCCTAAGAGCCAGCGTTCTTGAGTCTGCTACCCATTGAGGGGAAAATATCCCTCAATACGCCGCAGTTGATTCTTGAACTTCATATATATATATATATATATATATATATAATGATACATAACTTAATGGCAATTTTCCAAAGGGCGCACCCAAAGTTTGAGACTACCCAAAAGACACACCAAACTTTGGTATTGTCCAAAATACGAACCTCTTTCCCATTTTACTTCTCTATCAAAGCTAAGGTTTTATTCTCTTTCCTCTCTCCTTTGCTTGCAACAACTATTGCGGTGCTAATTTTTAAAAACTAACATCATAGCTTAATTACACCAGCATTGATGTAGTGCTGATTTTTAAAAACTGGCATCATTGTGGTGCTGGTGTGTTAAGATGTGGTGTTAATTTTTAAAAAATAGTAATTAAAAAAAAAGAAGGCATATTTGGACTTTGGAGCATGACATAAATCCACATGAGTTGGAATGAGTCCATTCGGAGCTCTCTAGGTCCATCAATGAGTTTTGATCGAAACTCATTGATGGACCAAGGGGATTTGGATTTTTCAAAGTTGATATGTAATGGAAGAGGATAGTGCAGTGAAGATATTTATGATGTTCATGTCTGGTTTTGACATCCCTACGATAATTTATGTATATGTGTCAATTGCCTTAAAGTTATAAACTTTAAAAACCTTCTGATCACTATTATTAATGACTTCAAGCTATGCAATGAAGGTATATATGATGTTCATGCCTAGTTCTGACATCCCTACAATAAGTTATATGTATGTGTCAGTTGCCTTAAAGTTATAAACTTTGAAAACCTTCTTATCACTATTGTTAATGACTTTAAGTTGATTTCTATGGGCACATATAGACTCTGGGGAATTTTAGAATTTTGTAGCACTTGGAATGGGTTCGATCGAAGCTCTCTAGATCCATCAATAGGTTTTGACCAAAACCTATTGATCGTAGCAAATCTGTCACCCACTAGCCAACTGGGCACCTCCGTGGGGACCAAAACCCATTGATGAACCTAGGAGATTTGGATTTCTGAAAAGTTAACATGTAATGGAAGAGAGTAGTGTAGTGAAGATATTTATGTTATTCATGCCTAGTTTTGACATCCCTACGATAAGTTATGTGTATGTATGTATCAATTATTTGCTTCTGGAGGCCATAACTTTTGACTTGGTTTCAGAACGAGACGCAAAGTTTTTTTTGAATTGAAACTCGTTTAGAAATCTACACTTGTCACTAGGTGTAACTCATAACAACCTAGTTTCGAGCCCAAAAAACATCGTTTAAAGCCTTTTTAGAGTGATCTATGAGTTTCAATTAAAACTCATTGATGGACCCAGAGAACTCTGACCAGACTCATTACAAGTGCTACAGGTTTTTGAAGTTCCCTAGAGTCTATATGTGCCCAAAGAAATTAGCTTAAAGTCATTAACAACAGTGATTAAAAGATTTTCAAAGTTTATGACTTTAAGGCAATTGACACATACACATAATTTATCATAGGGATATCAGCTCAAGCAATCATAAATACGTTCACTACACTACCCTCTTCCATTACATGTCAACTTTTCAAAAATTCAAATCGCCTAGATCCATCAATGAGTTTCAATTAAAATTCATTAATGGACCTAGATAGCTTTGATTGGACTCATTCCAATTTTTGTGGATTTCAGCAATGCTCCAAAGTCCATATATGTCATTCTTTACTATTTTTAATAAATGAACACCATAGATTAACACACCAACACCGCTGTGGTGCTGGAGTAATTAAGCTATGGTGCTAGTTTTTAAAATCTAGCACCACAGTGGTTGTTATTTGCATGCAAAGGGGAGACAAAAATTTTAATTTAATTTAAGAGACAAGAGAAGAGAGGGAAGTTTTTGCATGCAAAGGAGAGATGAAAGTAAAGAAAAAATCAGCTTTGGTAGAGGGGTAAAATGTGCCTTTTGAGCAATCGGTGCGCCTTTTGAACAATCTCAAACTTTGGGTATGTCCTTTGAGAAATTATTGATAACTTATGAAGAAGACATTATAATACAATTATTTTGTATATATATATTAATTTCTCTCTCCTTTCTTTTCTTTATGAAAATACTCAATTTCATTAGTGATGAAGCATTATTATATTTTCTATTTATAGATAGAGAGAGCACCCATATATGTATAACTTTTTATTTTCATGTAGTCATTATGCATTGGTTATAATAATTATTATTCTCATCCATTACAAATAATAATAATAATTTTTTAAAAAGATAAGTTAGATTTAATTAGTAACTTCAATTGCATGAGGTTACATAAGTTTAATTTCATATTCCCTTTTATTTTTTAAGGTCAGTTAGTTACATTAGATAATTATCTAATATCCTCCCACTTGACCTAAAAATTAAATGAAATTAAAATTTAAAGCATAAATTGTATGATTGAAACACAACGCTAGGGGGGGGGGTGAATAACGCTCATGGATTTTTCACTTTTCATAAAAACTCGAGTACGCAGGGGAATAAAAAGAAACGGGAAGAAGAACAAGGAAAAATAAAAAGTAACACGTTTATTTTTACTTGGTTCACCATCCGACGACGTCTAGTCCAAGACCCGCACCCAAATGAGTGCTTTCGATAGACAATCCACTAAGAGCATGAGTATTACAATAGATATTGAATTAAGAAACAATAACTAAAAATAAATATACCGATGACTTAGAATAGAAGCTTGAGCGTAGTTGTAGGAGTAACGTTTCAGCGTCATAGCAATGTTTCAGAGCAGTGCGGAAGTCATTTTAGCATTCAAGATTTGGATTACAAAGACTCCTGGTCGACGCTACCTATATAAGTTGATCCAAGTTTTAACTCCTATATCACAGAGTTAACACAAACAAGCATAATAAAGATAATCATTAAAAAACTTGACAGTCTTGGGACTGTCCGTTCCTGACTTTTGGGTTTTCTAGAAATCCTAGGTCGAACTAACGCCTACTGTTCCCTCAACGGGGAACGCATCCTCACCTACTCCTCTCAGGAGAGTTTACCTATTGCCAAACATCTTGGCCTCCAAACTATTTGGACTTTCGCTCAGCATCAGATTTTGACCTCCGGGACTTTCTGCTAGATGTCCGATCCTCGACCACCTAGACTCCTGCTTGGTGTCCTTGATCCCCAGGGCTTTTATCCTAGTGTCCTCAACCCCTAGGACTTTTTCCCGATGTCCTCGATTTGTCAAGACTTTTTCCCAGTCCTCCGGACCAGGACTTCGTTGCCCAATCTTCCTAATCAGGTCTTTTTGCCCAATCCACTTAACCAGGACTTCGTTGCACAATCTCCCTAATCAGGACTTCTTGCTCAGTCCACTTGACCAGTACTTCATTGTCTAGCCTCAACTAGGACTTTCACCTTGCCTAAGTTTCCTTAGGACTTTGTGCTTGAGTTTGTAGCACACTTAGTCAGACTCATTAGATAACAACAACCATTAACTTTGAACCTTTGTCATCTATCAAAACATAGGTTTGATTAGCTGGTGCTTCCAACATCAACATAAATATGATGCATTATAACTTTAAGCATAAAAACTCATCCTCTTATATTATAATTACATTAGTATAATAGAACACTAAATGTGTGCGGGTTATAGTGATTGTACATTAATTATATAACATACTTTCTTCTATATATGACAAGTACTAGCATCCTACCATACTAGTCCTATAAATGACATATATAATTTCATAATAGTCAATAGTAATATTTCTAGACAATTCATGTTATAAGATAGTAATGTGCACATCATAACTAGAAACTATATCTCAGGAGCACATAATTGAGCTTAAAGTGTCAACTTAATAAATCATTCAAAAGGACAACCAAGACTCATTTTATATACATGTTCCTTAAATATTTTTATTGTAAATCTTTAGTTAATAAATCTGTAATCATGAGATCGGTTCTAATATAATCAATAGACACTCTTTGTTTTTGAACTTCTTCTTTAATGATAAAATATTCTAATTCCATATACTTGACACCTGACACCTGACACCTCTTGAGTATTTATCAATTTTTTAGAAGAATATTACTGTGGAATTATCACAATAAATTTTCAGCATCTTGGCAATAGTGTCAATAATTCCAAATCTTGAAATAAAATTTTGCAACCATAATGTATGAATTGTGGCTTCAAAACATTCCACAAACTCTACTTCCATTGTGGATAAGGCAATAACAGATTGTTTAACACTTTTCCATGATATTTCTCCTTCTCCAAGAAGAAACCAATAACCAAATATGGATTTTCGACTATTAATGCATCCAGCAAAATCTAAATCTAAGTAGCCAACCACTTCCAAGTGATTAGTTTTTTGTACATGAGCATGTAATTTTTAGTGTCTTAAAGATACCTTAAAACTTTCTTAGCAACTTTCCAATGATCAATTCCAAGATTACTTTGATACCTATCAAGCATTCCAAAGGCAAAACTAATATCTGATCATGTACAGGTTTGCACATACATTATACTTCCTGCTACATAAGCATATGGAATTGAATCCATTTGTTTCATTTCATATCATTCTTTGGACATTGAGTATGACTAAATTTGTTGCCTTTCTGAATTGGAGTCATTCCAGCACAATATTTTTTTCATATTAAATCTCTCTATAATTCTTTCAATATAAGTTTTTTGAGGAAATCCCAATAGTCCTTGTGATCTATCATGAAATATTTCAATTCCGATCACATAGATGTCTCTCCCATATCTTTTATTTCAAAATTCTTTGAGAGAAAGTCTTTTCTTATGTAACATATCCAAATCATTAAAAGCAAAATATGATCAACATATATAACTAAAAATATAATGTTTCTCCTATTGATCTTTCAGTATATGCAATGATCAATAATATTTTATTCAAAACTAAAAGATGTGGCAATATCATTAAAATTAATATATCATTGTCTAGAAGCTTGTTTAAGTCCATATATTGATTTCTTAAGTTTACACACTAGAGGACCTTTTCCTTTAATTGAAAAACCTTCAGGTTGTCCATATACACTTCTTCAAGATTTTCATTTAGAAAGATTATTTTCACATCCATCTAGTGTAACTATAAATCATAATGAGCCACCAATATCATAATAATACGTAATGAGTCTTTCTTTGAGACAGGTGAAAATATCTCTTTGTAATCAATGTCATCTTGTTGAGTGTATCCTTTAGCAACAAGGATAGCTTTATAGTTCAATATTATCATTTGAGTCACGCTTGGTCTTTAAAACTCCTTTGCATCCAACTCATTTGGAACCTTCCGACAATTCAACGATATCCCAACAAATAATTTTCATATATAGATTGCAACTCTTCTTTCATTGCATTGATCCATTTCTCTAACTCTGTAATTTCTATGACTTGTGACAATGAAACTAGATCTTTATAAATTCCAAAATCTAATTCTTGCAAATAAGATTCATAATCACTTGAAATAATAGATTTTCTTATTCTTTGATATCTTCTCAATGCTATTTCTTATAAGTCATTTGTATCAAATCTTTGTGAGTTAATTTCTTTATGGGATATTTCATCATGTTATTCAGTGTTATTATGACATTTTTCAACAACTAGAACAACTTTTGGAACAACATTGTATGAAGGAATACTTACAGATAAAATAATATTTATCTTAACTTCCTTTATATTCACATTTGATTGTTTGTCGCTCCCACTAACTTCATCATTCTCAAGAAATTTTGTATTACTAATCTCTACTATTCTTGGATTATGGTTAGGACAATAAAATATATACCCTTTAGATTTCTCTAGGTAACCAATAAAGTAACCACTAACTGTTCGAGAATCTAACTTTCATGCGGATTATAAACCCTTGCTTCTACCGGACAACTCCAAATATGTAGGTGTCTTAAGCTAGATTTCCTATTTCTTCACAACTTAAAAGGAGTTTTTGGAACTGCCTTACTAGGAACCCTATTAAGCAAGTATATTATTGTTTTCAAAGCATACATCCACAATGATTTGGGTAATAATGAATTACTCATCATACTCCTAAAAATATCCATTAATATGTGGTTACGCTTTTATACCACACCATTTTGTTGAGGTGTATGACATAGTATATTATACACATATGTCATGTTTTTCAAGAAATTTTACAAATGGACCTGGATGTTGTCCTATTTAATCATAGTTCTCATAGTATTCACTCCCTCTATTAGACTGTAGGATCGAACTAGATGTTAGAGGGAGGGGTGAATAATGTTACAAATTTTATGAACAGATATTAAAATAAATAACTTAAATAGTTGAATCAATCAAAGTAGCACAGCAGAAATAAATATAATTTAAGAATTGATTCAATCAAGTATAGCTATACCAATGTAAGCATGAAAAAGAATTCAACTAAGAATAAGCATGTAAGTAGTTGACAAAACAAAAAAAGAAGTATAGTCATGCACAATAATTATAAAATGTGATTCTTATTTCTAATTTGTCCTGGGTGGAGAAACTTTATAGAAAAATAATCTAAATATTAAGTACAAATTACAATAAATAAGGCAACACAAAAATAAAAATGTAACTCTAGGTGTTGCGATCGAAAATGAAGCGCGGGTTGCAGCGTGTCGTAGAACAAAAAGCGAGAGAGCCCTAGAGCATGAGCACAAGAGACTTAATGGATTGTATGTTGAATATGTTCAAGCTCTGCCTCGAAACCCTTTTTATAGTATTCGTCTGGTCGCCTGGAGCCTTCCCAATCGCTTGTACAGGTGCTGATGTGGCTACAACTTTTATCCGGTAGAAAACGATAATGACGCTACCCGGTTGATTGGGGGCTCCCCGATCATCTGTATAGGGGTCAAATCTGATCTTGTCCCAACTCGTTCTGGTTATTGATAACACCACTGTTGGGTTGCTTGAAAGCTTCTATGGTCGTCTGTATGCTCGGGTCGCCTTGACCCAGCTATGGTCGCTTGGACCCTCTAACTTCACTCACCCAAAGTTATCACCAACCAGTCACCGCGGACTCCTTCTGGTCATCTGAAATAGTCGAACATGCTTTTGTTGGGATTGCAAGGTTGCAAACAAAGTTCCATATTGAAATACATGAGAAAGATCATGGGCTTATAAGGAAAAAATATCTCCATTGGTATGAGGCCTTTTGGGTAGAGAGCCTAAAAATAAAACCATGAAGGCCTAGGCCCAAAGTGAAAAATATCATATCATTATGGAGATATCTAAATTCTTTCGGTTCTAATAATTGGTATCAGAGCCCGGACTGCTAGAAGGTCTAACCGCCAACTGTGCATAAGAGTTATGGTCTAATCAAGCCATGTGAGTATAATATTGACCTCGAACAAAGGAAGTGGGGCTCTCGTGTCCAGATCAAGAGGACTAGACACTAGGTAAAAAGTCTTAGTTGTGGCTAGGCAAGGAAGTCCTAGTAGGTCGAGTGGACGAGGGGCAGAAAGACTTGGTGGGCGAGGATCGGACAGGGGGCCCTGTGGTCCTTCATTTTAGGGGGGATTGTTGGGATTGCAAGGTTGCAAACAAAGTCCCATATTGAAAACACATGGAAAAGATCACGGGCTTATAAGAAAAAAAATATCTCTATTGGTATGAGATATTTTGGGTAGAAAGCCTAAAAATAAAATCATAAGGGCCTAGGCCCAAAGTGGACAGTATCATACCATTGTGGAGATATTTAAATTCCTTCGGTCCTAACAACTTTCTTGTAGTTGTTACACATAATGAGTATGATGTAGAATATAAAGTTACTTGCACTTTATCTTACTAGATTTTAACCCATCTAGTTTGGGTTTCCAAGTGGACTTATTTGCCAAGCAATTAGCTCTCAACTGATACCAAACACTTGAACTTGTCTTGCAAAGTTATTAGACCTCTGACCTACTTGAACTTGTCTTGCCAAGTTATCAGACCTCTGACCTACTTGGACTTTATCTTGCCAAATTATCAGACCTCTGACCTACTTGGACTTTATTCACCTACCTCTCAGCTAGGAATTTCCTTGCTTGGTTCTCAACCAAGACTTTAGCTTCTTAGCTTCATTTACTAGGACTTTTCATTCACCTAGCTCTTAGCTAGGAATTTCACTACTTGGTTCTCAACTAAGACTTTAGCTATCTAGCTTCACTCACTAGGATTTTTCATTGGACAAGTTACTTGCACTGCACACTTGATACCAATTCGTTAGATTTTACCAAACCTAACTTTAACCTTAGTCATACATTTAAACCTTGGGTTAAATGTTGTGCTCCCAGCACCAACACAGACCTAATAATTTTCATATTCTTGTCTAATTGTCTTTAAACCCAATTAATGTAGATTTCAAAAGCATCTACTGCTTGAGATTTTTCTTTAAGCAAATAGACTTATCGATAACGTGAAAAATCATCGATAAAGGTGATAAAATACTTTTCTCCATCAAAAGATGAAATATCAAAAGGTTCACATACATTAGTGTGTATTATTTCAAGAAGTTGAGTGCTTCTTATGGCTCCTTTCTTATTATGTCTGGTTTGTTTTCCCTTAATACAATTCACACATAAACCAAGATCAATAAAATTTAAATTATGTAGAATCTCATTCTTTACAAATCTTTCTAATCTTTATTTGGATATGTAACCCAAAAGCTTATGCCCCAAGAAAATGGAACATTCATTAAGTATATTTCACTTAATTCTGATATTTTGATGCACAGTAAGTAAGGATTTAGTAGATTTATTATCAAGTTTTGATTTATATAAACTATGAGTAAGAATTCCAAAATAAAAAAGTCTTGAATTCTTATATAAATTAAAACAACCTTTTCAAAAATTAAAATCAAAATAACAAACATCAAGTTTTGAAAGAGAATAAGGCTCCTTGAAATTGAAGGTACATAAAGAGTCTATAATATATCTAAATGATAGTCAGTATCT
This sequence comes from Hedychium gardnerianum, assembly GCA_038050645.1. Taxonomy (NCBI): domain Eukaryota; kingdom Viridiplantae; phylum Streptophyta; class Magnoliopsida; order Zingiberales; family Zingiberaceae; genus Hedychium; species Hedychium gardnerianum. The sequence goes on along the minus strand of JBBUKS010000113.1, from coordinate 8,118,472 downwards.
AAGACCAATCAACAAGTCCCTATGTCTTCAATTGGAGCCTTTACGATTTCCCATATATAGAAAATTCTCAGTTCAGTTTATGGTTTGGATTGTAAGGATTCCCTACATCATATTGGATACATGAGTAGTAGCACCAGAATCAAGCCACCAAGTATTATGAGGACATTAATCAAGTTTGATTCGAAACAAACATAAATTTTTAATATACTTTCTTTTCGAGCCAAGCCTCATGTTTAGGCTAATCCTTTTGATAGTGTCCTTTCTTATAGAAATGACACTTATTATTATTGTGTTCCTTCTTATTAGCTTGAGGAGCTTTAATAGGCCTTTTCTTTTTTAAACTTTTGGATTTTACTTTTAGTGCTTTACCAGCTCCTTGAATGGTGAGGTTGATGGAATAACTTCTCAAATTCTTAAGTCTCTTTTCCTCCTAAATAAACTTACTTATCAATTCATTAACATTCCATTTTTTTCTTAAGAGTGTTATAGTTAATTTGAAAAACATCATATTTAGGAGGTAGTGAATTTAGAATAAACTGAACTAAGGAGTCATTTACAGTTATTCCTAAGGTTTTTAATCTTGTCGCAATATTAGTTATCTCAATGATATGTTCTTGCATACTCTGCGACCCATCAAACTTCATGATAATGAGTTGTGCCATTAATATACTAGCAAGTGACTTATCAATAGAACAAAAATATTCTTCCATAAACTTTAAATATTCTTTTGTATTTTCTATTTGTGAATAGTAGTCTTAATGTTGTTTGCGATCATCATTTTCATAAACATAAGACTTAATCTGTTAGATCATTCTCATACTTTATATTTTGGACTTCTCTTCTCCATTGCTTAAATTAGTAATAGTAGTGGACTTTTCGTTTAGTAGTATCAAGTTGATCCAACATACTTACATGAAAATTGACTTGCTCACTCAATTCAAAGAAATTCAAACTATTAAATACAGTAATAGAAGAAGTTTGCGAATGAAAAGAAATTGATGCAAATAAGACATACAAATTCAAATAAAACATTAGAATATATTGTAATACACCTTTGGGCTAATGTTACAATATACTATCAAAAAGTAAATATCTCATATTATTAAGAAATTAAAATCTTCAATCAAATACATATTATCTTTGGATAAACAAAATATATTTGGTTCAAGAATTCTCATTTTCTTTGTTTATGTCACTAATTATAAAAAATTAATTTTCCTTTGAGAAAATTCATAATTTTAATGATTAAGGAACGTCATTTACAACAACACAAAAACAACAATCAAGTCTTATCCCACTAGATGGAGTTAGTTGTTGGTGTTGGAAGCACAATATTTAACCGAAGGTTTTGATGTATGACTAACGTTAAAAGTTAGGTTTAGTGAAATTTTATGAATTGGTATCAAGTGTGTAGGTGCAGTAACTTGACTAGTGAAAAGTCCTAGTAATTGAAGCTAGGCAACTAAAGTCTTAGTTAGAAACCAAGAAAGAAAATTCCTAGCTATGAGCTAGGTGAATGAAAAGTCCTAGTGAGTGAAGCTAGACAGCTAAAGTCTTGGTTGAGAACTAAGTAATAAAAATTCCTAGCTAGGAGCTAGGTGAAAGAAAAGTCCTAGTAAGTGAAGCTAGACAACTGAAGTCTTGGTTGGGAACCAAACAATGAAATTCCTAACTGGGAGTTAGGTGATTGAAGTCTTAGTGAGTTAAGCTAGGCAAGAAAGAAAATTCCTACCTGGAAGCTAGGTGAATGAAGTCCAAGTGGAGTAAGCTGGGAGCTGAAGCTTGGTAGATAAAGTATAAATGTGTAGAATCAGTTGGGAGCTAATTACTTAGCAAACAAGTCCAAGTGTGTGGAATCAACTGGGAGTTGTTTGCTTGGCAACCCAATCTAGATGAGTTAAAATCTAGTCAAGTAAGTGTGAGTAACTTTAAATAATATATCATACTCATTACGTATAACAACTCCAGGGAAGCAGTTCGACGGTTCCAATCAACTGAAGGGAGTTTAGGGCCACTAGCTGGTGATGACTCTCGGTGAGTGAAGTCGGAGGGTCTAGGAGACCATAACTGGGTCAAGGTGATTGGAGTGTATGGGATACAGGAGAAGCTTCCAGACGATCGGGTAGTGGAGTTATCAACAACACGAGCGAGTTGGGTCAAGATCAGATTTGGCCCCTCTATAGGTGACCGGGGAGCCCCTAGTCGACCGAGTAGTATCATTACCATTATCTACCTGATAGAAGTTGTAGCCACATCAACACCTATATAGGAGACCGGACGATTACTATAAAGGGTTTCGAGGCAAAGGTTGAAAGCAACTCATCAAAACTCATTCACGACTTCTCTTAAGCTTCTGTGCTCATGCTCTAGTGCTCTCTCACTTTCTATGTTGTGACACGCTGCAACCCGTACTTCATTTTCGATCGGCAACACTTAGAGTAGCATTTTCATTTATTTTTGTGTTGCCTTATTTATTGCAATTTGTGCTTAACTTTTTACATTTTTTTCTATAAGCTTTCTCCACCTAGGAGAAATTAGAAATAAGAATCACATTTTATAATTGATGTGAGTGTATATACTTTTGTTTTGGTTGGTCAACTGTATGCGTGCTTTACCTTAGTTGAATCCTTTTGCATGCTTACATTGATCTAGTTATATTTGATTGAATCAGTTTTGAAGTTATATTTATTTCCACTGTGCTACTTTAAATGATTCAACTATTTTAATTATTTTTATTTAAATATCTTCTTGTAAAATTTGTAACTCTATTCACGCCCCTCTAGTGTCGAGTTCGATCCTACATTGGCAATATAAATCCTTTTATGTTATTGAGTTTTATCCTCTACTATATCATACTTTATATTTAAATAAATTTTATCTTGTTTTATTATTGCTAACCAATTATTTTTTATCTTTCTCTTCCTCATTTGATGTGCACATTTATTATAGTTTCACATTGCCTAACTGGAGCATATATTGGTCGTTTACGTACATGTATGTATCATCTTAAAGGTATCTCTTGGAGTTTTTCCTCAATAGTTACAACATTGACTTTCTGTCTAATATTTTTATTTCTTATCTTATCCATCCTTATATGTCCGTACATCCACCTTAATATCATCATCTCTGACTCTCATTTTTTATACATGTACTCAAGTCATAAGCCATTATTCAACTCCATAAGATTAATGAACGTCATTTATTTATCATTTTTTAATAGGAATTTTGTAAATATGATAAATAAATAATTATTTTATGTATGATGTTTAATTATTTTAGTTTGGTCACTAAATCACAAACTATCTTAATTGTCACGCCCCGGGAGGGTATTTATCCGACGAAAATTGGACATCACCTCCCCTGTACGACGGACAATATCCTGGATACAAAATACATCTACACACTCAAATACCCAACACGGGTATATGTATCAAACACAATTCAATAATATTAAAAAAATATCCCACTCGGG
>JBBUKS010000113.1:8087805-8109791 GCA_038050645.1 Hedychium gardnerianum | reverse complement strand
TGAGAAACATCGCTATTAAATGACGAATTAAAAGGTTAATTAAATACGGATAACGCTGCAGGAATATGGGAAAGCAAGTCTCCATGATCTCAACAGTATAAAAGGGGGTCACCTTTACAAAAGCAGGTACACGCACATAGATCCTCGCATCTACAAGTTCTAGCTTTCATTCATATTTTTCCATCTCAACTGACTTGAGCGTTGGAGAGCTAACGCCAGGAATCCTCATGACTGTTCCTCTAACCCTCTTTTTACAGATCTTCCTTTCCTCAGGCATAGCCGTTGAATCCCTTCTCCTCTGCTCCATCCTTGACAAGATCATATATCGCCTGAAGATACTCAATTCATCTAACGTCTACTCCAGAAAATCGACGAGTCACACGTCGACGTTCCTTGGCGGGATCACCATCAACTATCATACATTTTTTAAGTCATGTAATTATTATCCATAGAATTTGACCAAAAAAAAATTATTTTAATGATTGATGAATAATACCACTAGAAAAAAAAATTCAAACTTCAATATGTGGGTTTTTGATAATTCACTTCTACCTAAATACATCTATATTAAAATACATCTAATTAAGTTAATAGATTCAATGTGATCTCATTTCTGAGACTCTGGGTTGATGAGGACTTCATATACCGAACTACTATTTATTCATTCATCATGATTAAATTAACCTACACAGTCAACGAATTTTGTCAAATAAAACTTAAACACATTTATCAATCATCAAAATCCCTGAAAGAGCAACCCTTCCATCTTGAAATGATTCATCTATTGTTTAATGTCTAGCGAACCAACACCTTCATCGTTGATCACGAGCTAGTGAACTAAATTGATTAGATCCACATTAACAAAAATAGATCTGCTCAAGCTAGCTTCCTCAGTTTTACTTATTGCATAGATGCACGCACGAGTGAAGAAGCAAGATGAATTATAAACGATAACAAAAGATAATTATATTCGTCCAGACATCCTAATAATCCATCGAAATAAATTATAAAATTAACTTATAACTAAATAATTAAAGGATAAAAAGAATTTTTTTCTTTAAAACTATACGCCAATAAAAAATTAACCTATACTTTATTATAATAAAATTTTCTTTCAGTTACCAATTGACACTAGTAGGTAGTAGGGACAAGATGGATTATATTATAAATGATGAATAAGAACATCAATATGGAAAAGCAGCAATTTATCAATGATGAATAAGCCGATCACTATGAGAAAACAGCAGTGTTTGTATATTGTAACACTTCCATGCATCCATCGTCTTACTCTTTATCTATTCGATCTGCATAACAAATTAAATTATTTGAAGTAGCGCGAGGAGAAAGATAACTCTCTCGTCCATTCACTTTCACCGGACCACATTAACGAGGGACCTCTGTTAAAATCACTGTCAGAGGCGTTCGGACGAGCGTTTGACTTTATGTCACCGTGATTATGTTAAGCAAGTGCTTGGGCCTCCATCTCCCGCCGGACCATAGCGGCATAGACCCCTCCCGGGTGATTCTCCATCAACTCCTCATGGCTCCCCAACTCCACCACCTTGCCTTCCTTAACGACGGCGATCCGGTCGGCATGACGGACGGCGGCGAGCCTGTGCGCAACCACGATGGTGGTGGAGCGGTTGGAGGCCATTCGTAGCGCCTCTTGCACGTGCTTCTCTGACTCCGCGTCCAGCGCGCTGGTAGCTTCGTCCAGCAGCAGGATCCTCGATCTCTTGAGCAAGGCGCGGGCGATCGCTATCCGCTGCTTTTGCCCGCCAGACAGCTGCACCCCACTCTCCCCTACCTACAGCCACAGGAGGAGGAAGGTGAATCGGCGATCAAGCAATTAAGATTAAAAGTGAACAAGAGATCGGACCGGATATATATTAACTTAATTGCTTGCCTGGGATTCGTAGCCCTGAGGGAGACCGGATATGAACTTGTGGATGTTGGCCTCCTGCGCTGCCTCTTCGATTTCCGCCCAGGAGGCGTTGGGGTTCCCGAACCCAATGTTCTCCCTAATGGAGCCGCCGAACAAGCAGGGCTCTTGCCCCACCAGAGCGCACTCCCTCCGCAGCCACTTCAAGTCCGCCTCCCTCACGTCCATCCCCCCAACACTCACCATCCCAGCCGACGGATCGTAGAGCCTCTGCACCAGCCAAATCACCGTCGACTTCCCGCTTCCGCTTCCCCCGACCACTGCCACCGTGCTCCCCGCCTTCACCCGCAGAGACATCCCCTGCAGCACCGCCATCCCTGGCCTCGACGGGTACGCGAACGTCACCTTCCGCAGCTCGACCTCCAGCCCCCTCCCCGATTCCACCCTCCGCCCTCGCCCGATCGTCTTCACCGCTGGTCGCCGCTTCATGATGCCGAGGACGCGGTCGACGGACGCAGGGGCGCCCGCCGTGTTGGGCGCCAGGCCCGCCAGCTGGCCCACCGAAAAGGAGCTCAGCACCAGGATGAGGAACACCTTGCACACGTCCCCGAAGCTGGAGCGATGCCTTTCCATCAGGCGCGCTCCGGCCCATAGCGTCAGGGTGTACGCGGTGTACATCGCACCTTGTGAGAGTCCGAGCGCAAAGCCCACCAGATGGGATTTGCTCGCTGACTTTCTCGTGGGCTCCGACAGGGCCCGGTCGAAGGAGGAAACGATCTGTTGTTGAGCGGAGAAAGCCGCGACGGCCCGAACGTTGCCAATGGCGCCGGCGGCTACGCTGCTTGCGGCCGCGTAGGCGGCGTTGTCCACCTTTGGCCCCAGGTTGATGAGTAAACTGAAGTAACTAGCTCCGAGGGTGAAGGGCGCCATGGCTGCGGCTACCAGTGTCAGCCTCCAGTCGAGCGTGAACGAAGCGCCCAGCCCGGCGGCGGCCGAGCCCAGGGCCATCAACAAGACCGACACGCGGTCTCCGAGCATAGAGCGGAAGGCGATGCAATCCATGGAGAGCCTGGAGATCAGCGCGCCTGTGGAGTTGTCGTCGAGGTCGAACCACCCGGGCTCCTGCCGGAGGATTGCCCGGAACAGGAGATCCCGGACGCGGACAGTGAGTTTCGTGCCGGCCCATCCACAGAAGCCCTGTTGGCTCGTCATGGTAACGATGCAGCCCAATCCCAGGCCCACTATCAAAATGGCAAGGTGTCCGATATCCCGCTTCATCTTTTTGGCATCGGAATCAAAGTAGATTTGAAGTGCTTCCCCGAGGAGCAAAGGGAAGATGGAGAAGATAGCACCCGCAACGATACCCATGACGAAGCCAACCAGCAGAACCGGAGTCTCCGGCCTCTGAAGACTCCATATCTCGGAGGTCTTAATCTTGGTAGCTCTTTGCGTGTGCATTTGTTTCTGCTCTTCCACCGATTGCAATTGCATGGACTTCGCGTAGCTCTGCATCATGCGAGAGGCAGAGACCTCATCGAAGCTTTTGAACTGGACCTTATTGCGCGGGTCCGATGCCATCGACCGTATAAGATCATTGCTGTTCTGGACGTTGGTATTGTCGTTCGCGATCTTTACCAAGGCAGCATAAGGCCCAGCCCGGCTCATGAGATCCTGATGGCGTCCGGACTCGACGACGGCGCCGGAGTCGATGACCACAATGACATCGGCTGACCAAACGGTGGCGAGGCGGTGGGCAATCACTACGGTGGTCCGGCCGGTGGAGAGACGATCGATCGCCCGTTGAACGGCAGCCTCGGATTCAGGGTCTAGAGCGCTGGTGGGCTCGTCGAGGAGGAGGATTTTGGGATTCCTTATCATTGTCCGTGCCAAGGCAATCCTCTGCTTCTGCCCCCCTGACAGCAGCGTTCCACGTTCACCTACCTGCCATTTTCACAACACTAACGACGATAAGAAGAGAAAGCATAAATGTTGGTGTGTAAAAGTTGGAACCTATCAGACATGCAGCTAGCATCACCTGTGTGTCGTATCCCTCAGGGAGTCGGGATATGAAGTTATCAGCATTTACAGCAGCACAGGCGGCCATAGCTTCCTTCCTGCTACAATTCTCTTTGCCCAGCATCACGTTCTCAATTATGGAAGTGGAGAAGAGGATAGGCTCCTGCCCCAGCAGCCCCATTTGCCCTCTCAGCCATTTGATATTTAAAGTCCTTAGATCATGACCGTCCAAGCATATTGATCCTGGCAATCAAACAGAAACAAAGCAACTACCGCGTGTCATGACAGTACTCCAATCTTGAGTCTGCATTGTCAGTGGATGCACAGACTAGCTAACTTATGGTTGTTTAACAAAATTCAATCCGTCCATTACCTCGCAATGGATCATAGAACCTCTCTATAAGTGCAAAGACGGTGGATTTGCCACCTCCACTGACACCCACAAGCGCTGAAGTCTTCGAGGCAGGGATGGCGAGATTGAGGGTTCTGAGTACGATGGTCCCTGGGCGAGAAGGATACGCAAAATCAACGCCCCTAAACTCAACTTGACCTTTTACCGATGAGAGCGCTAGGCCATCTGTGCTGTATGGATCGATCTCAGGCGTTCTATCAATGATCTCAAACACCCGGCCGGCTGCCACCGTACCTTGAGCAAATTGGGCGTAGTACGACAATGACAAAGCTAACCCCCTGCAGCTCCACATGCGAAGAGACCAGCCTTTTAATTATATATCTAGCTACTACTAATTACGGTTTCTTTAAAGAAAGTTTCTAACTCTGAAGAACTGAATCTGTTCAAATCACTACAATAAATCTATGATCGCACTAGCTAACTATAAGAAGCGATTAAGGATTGTGAAGGAAAGGTAGCATTAGTACCTTCCGCCTACATTAACAGCAAAGAAGCAAGCAATGGCAGCTCCTCCTGTTATATCTCCTTCGGCCACCAGCAAGGACCCATACCAGAAGGCCAGAGCCCATTGTGAATAGGTCACGAGATAGATCACACCAATGCCAGCACCCTTGGCAAACCCTGTCTTCACTCCGATGGGTGCAGACTTATCGAGCCACTCCTTGTACTTTTCTGTCATCTGGTCCTCCATCACCAATGATATAACGGTCTTGATCGAGCTAATTGCTTGTTGAGCTACATTGCCAGCTTTTCTGTAAGAGGCCTGCAGTTACAAATTATTTCAAACACGAACACAATGCAGTCAACATGGTATCGTAGTTAATAGGATCGATGATCGCTCAGTGATAATATATTTATTATATATCAGTCTCTAACCTCTTCCTCTGCTGTGAGACCGACATAAATCGCCTTATAAGCAATGCCACAGATCATCATCACTGGAGTAACAGAGAAAACCACCAGGGCTACCTTCCATGCCTTGAGGAAGCCCACCATGTAGCCGCAGACGAATGTAAAGATGTGGTGAACAAAATGCGCCATCTCGATCACATCCAGATCAATAATTAAGATGAACAAGGAGTACTTTATCCATAAAATGAAAAATGATGGAAGCCGTCGACATACCTTCTCCCCTATTACTTCCTGGATCTGTGCGACATCGCTGGATATGCCGTGCATCACATCGCCCGTGCTCATCTCCATGTCGAAGAAGCCAATTTCTTGCCTCAACACAGCTCGAAGGTATTCTCGTCGAATTCTCTGCGCTGACCTTTCTCCAACCATTCTCCAACAAGTAATCTCTGCGATCAAACATATATATATACGAGTTGAGTATATATATATATATCTCAAACAAGTAATTACTACTCCATCTCTCGCTGACTCACCCATATAAGATCCGACTACCACCACTGCCGCAAGTGCAATCATGTAAAGGGATATCTGCAAACGCAAAGATCCAACAGGTAAGAAATTAAAGGAGCATTTGGACTAATTCTGCAATATAAGAAAAGGAGCATCAGTGCATGCGACTTAATTACCCTTTCGACCTCCTTAACCATGTGGCTTCCGGAGTCCGAGGCCAACTTGTCGACGACATTCCCAAACAAGTAGGAGTACCAAGGAAGCGATCCGCCATTGATCAGGGATCCGATGCAGCCAAAGAAAATCAGAACCAAGTCCAGCGCAGTCGAATACTTGAACAAACCCAAGAGACCCACCGTCCGCCTCGCCGGCACATCTACCTCATCGCTGCTCTCGCTATCGTAATCGCTCCCGCTTTCATCGCCTCCGGCAGGTGTTTCATCATATGTTCGATGCGCATCCCCTGGTTTACAAATCAAACTCGCATTGCTATCGCGCCACCTACTCGGCGTCGCACAGGTTTCGTAGCCCTGGGAGAATGATGCATCATGTGAAACAACATCTAGGGGGTTGCCATAGCTCCTCGGAGGAATTACTTTCGCTTCGCTGTAATCGAACACGCTATCGAAGGAGCTGTCGATGACAGAGTTCTTAGGTCGGTCGCGTCGGCGTTTGGCGACCAGCGCGGATGAGTAGTCGGAGCGGCTGAGCTCGAAGCTCCGAAGTGGAAGCCTTCTCGATCGCTCGCTGTGCGGATTGGCGCTACTAGATACGTAGAAATCTCGGGCCGTCCGGCTGAGGAAGACGGCTGAGCTGTGGTCACTACGGGGGGTGTCGTAGCCCGGCGGAGTCCACGGGGATACGGCGGCTCCGAACCCAGTCAGCTCTCCCCATCTGGTAGGCTCGACCTGCCACGAGACGGAGGTCTGCCACGAGGTGTCGTCGTCGAAGTTGCGGATGGGCCGGCTGGATCTCCGGCGAGGCGCCGGGCTACGTGAGGCCATGGGGGTGGTGTGGTGGCCACGGATTGCGGAGCGGCCGCGGGAGGTGGTACGGAGGTCGACGTCGAAGGAGAAATCGGCCATGGCAGAGGAAGCGACAGAGAGCGGACAGAGGAGGCGCGAAGGGATCGATGTGATGGAGGAAAGAACAAGAAATGATTTATATCGCGGATGAAATGGTATTATTAGTGGGTGAGATTAACAAAAGGTCATATGAAATTGAAAGCTTTGGTTAAAACGATTATTTAAATTTATTACGATGACGGATGATATTGCTACTCCCATTTTCTTTCGTGAAAAATTATGGAAATTGTTAAATTATTTAAAATGGTAAAATAGCAAAAGCAATATCTTTGTAGAAAAAGAATGAGTCAAAAAATATATAAAAATATCAGAAAAAATATAAAAATAATAAAGGAAATATTATTCCTTTTTTTAAAAAAAATTTCACATCACTCTTACACATTATTAACTTAAATTTATGGATGCAACACTTTTGTGAAGTTGATAAATACCATGAACCTATTACGAATTTTTTTAAATGCAAATGAATAGACTTTTAATATTTTTTAATAAATACTGAATCAAAAATAAAAAATATAATACTTTTGTAAAAATATTAAAAAGTTATTTTAGATTTATGCATAAATAAGGTAAATAACAGTCGAGTATTTTTTTTAAAAAAAAATTATCACCAAAAGCACATTTTATCCATTTACAATTTTCTATCAAATTTGCTCTTTAATCCCTGCTCAAATAAATTAGACCAACCCTCTTCCGGCCTAATATATTGTTTGAACCTGTACACATCCTACCTAAATAGTATTACAACCTTTTAATCGAGTCTCCCTAACCTTTTTGTCTCTTGACAAACATTGTTTTATCTCCAATCTATATTAATTATGGTTCTTCTTTGAGTATTTATGTTTTCGTTTCTTCTCCATTTCCAAATGTTTTGTATTGGGTTATTTGTCATTCATGCATAAAGCAATTTTAGAGCTTCGAAACTTGTAAAAAAATCAAAATAAATAGTCATGTAGACTCTTATTAGTCATTATGATTTTTCTTTTTAGTTCTTTAGACTCATCTAGCAATTTTAACCAAACGATTATGTGGAAATATACAAATTTAATTTAATTAAAGAACAGTCAATTAAGTTTCTTAGAACCTCTTAAGTCGATAAATTCCTTCATTTTCTAATTTTGATGAATTTGGATATATATAGAAATTTTGGCCAAAATTGATACATAGACCTAAACTAACAAATTTTCATAAAATTAGCATTCCATTGAGCTCATTGAACCCTCTTCAGTCATCTTAAAGATTTTATTTTCACTAGTCCAATAGCTGTCAATGAGTTCTCTTTTATAACCTTCAATCTTCTAATACCTATTGTTGTCTAGCACATATCATTCGACTAGTTTACAACATTTGTCGATCGATCTTTTATGATCTAACTATTTATCATGTAGAATTACTCTTGAATATTTGTCATCAACGGGTAATTTACCATCAATGGAAAATTTGTCATCAATCAACTTTCTAGTTGACTCAGCCACAAACAAAATAATTTTATTTGATTATTCCATCAATCAATTAGATTCCACATCAGTTATTTATCTCAAACCACAAACCTTAGCTTTCCACAACTTAAAAGGATTTTGGTTTATCAATCTATCATTAGTCAACTCAACCATAAGTTGATTAGACTCCACACTAGTCGAATAGTCAAATCTTAAACCTTGAATCACTTTAGAGTATTGTGTTTACTGGCCACTAGTCAACTGATCTCCTATACCATTCGACTAGTAAACTTGATTATGATCATCTCTAAGGTCGAGTCTATCTATGTTGTATTCTACCTCATTTCCATGTATATAGGTCATTCAACACTCACAACTCACTAAAATCTTACCATCATAGTTTGACTTCATCCTTGATCATCTCTCGTTGGTTACTCAGTTCCTCAAATGCGCACAAGTTGTAGAGTCCTCCACATGCCATCCTTCACCCTTCACCTATGTAGTCAGCCTCCTTTAGTTGTTGTCCTTGATGCATTAAAGCTCCTCATCTTGTGGTCCCTTAGTTTGTCTCATGCAACCTTCTCTGACTCATGAACCTCGAGCCTTCAAGATGCCAACCCGACCATGCTAGCTAGGTCATTGCTCTAGAGCTACTCCAACATTGCCTTAGTGCTTCCCGTCCTATGATTTCTCAAATGTCTCAGACCATCCTTCTCCAATCTCTTCGGACCTCCAAACCACTTAGTGTGACACGTTGGCCACGCCAAGACAACATCCATACACTCAAGTTCACTAAGCCATGAGCTCTCCAAGATCCATTTGTGTTCATGTAAGTCCCTACACATTTAAATAAACATATCAAATACATAGACAAGACCTAACTTAAACTCTTTTCCCAAATATTAAAACTCAAGATTACACTAGATCCCTTAAAGCACAATTGTACTCACAATCTATCCTTTTTTATATTTGATAATATATTTAAGTTAAGAAAATCAAAACAACGTTAAATGCTTATGCACATGCAATAAATGCAATACCATGCAATAGGATCTAATCCTTGGCCCCCCTACATCTAAACTCTCCCTAAATCTAGGAATTTTCCAAATTACCATTAGAGTAAAATAAGGTTCCATAACCTTTTCTCCTATCTCTTTTATTTTAAATCTGGTTCCTTCAATTCCAACATAGAAGAACCTCCCAAAACGAGAATAAGGTTTCCCACTCAAACTTTTTTTCTCCTCCTCCTTGACCTAGTCCAGGTCATCCAATGCTTTATATTTGTTTGCTTCTCCAGTCTTGCTTCCTGCAAGACAAGCATACAACTACAAGCAAGCAACTTAGCCTAATCTTATAAGTCTACCTGATCTACTAGACTTACCTTTTATTTGAAGTTTACTCCTCCAAGACTTCTACCTAGAGATCACTTTCCTTTTTCACTTTTGCCAAACATCCGGTCATCTTGACATGTTTAGACTTACAACCTGTCATACATCCGGTCACTCTTGACATGCCTGGACTTATCGCTTACCAGACATCCGGTCACCTTTGACCTATCTGGACCAAGCAACCAGTCACCTTGACTTGCTTGGACTTTTCCCTTGCCTAACATGTGGTTCTCTCTAATTTACTAGACTTTTCTTGCTAGTCATCCGGTCAATCTTTGACCCGACTAGATTTCTACCTAACATTCAGTTCTCACTAACCTGCTAGGCTTTCCCTTGCTAGTCATCCGGTTAACCTTGACCTGACTAGACTTCACTTTACTAGTCATTCGGTCAATCTTTGACCTGACTAGAATTCTCTTTGCTAGTCATCCGGTTAATTCTGACTTGACTAGACTCACTTTGCTAGTCATCTGATCATCCTTGACTTGACTAGGCTTCTTACTTCCAAACATCAGGTCCTGTTTGGATCAACCCTTGGTTAAACATAATCAAATATAGGTATATTGTCAAACATCTAAACCTTGGAGACTGATTGCACCAACATCCTACACCATCTTTCTCTAACCTCTTCGAATCTAGAAACCATTGAGCGTACCACCTTGGCCACGCCAAGACAATATCCATACACTTCGACCTTGTGGAGGCATGAGTTCCCCAACCTACATGTGTGTTCTTTTAAGTCTTGACACACTCAAACACACATCAAATATATAGGTAAGGTTTAACTTAAACTCTTTCCCCAAAGAATAAAATCTAAGATCATGCCTGTTGACGATGGCTCGCATTTGGCCGACATGAGGCCCGACCATGCTAGGAGGCACGACCTAGCCATGTCAGCCGCTGTGGGCATGGGTACGATCGCGCTAGGAGGCACGATCGTGCTAGGAGGCATGACCTAGCCGTGTCATCCGTTGTGGGCACAGGTATGGCTGTGCCAGGAGGCACGACCTAGCAGTGTACAGATCTGAGGGGAAGGGCATGACCGTGCCACTAGACACAGCCTAGTCATGTCCGGATCTAGAGGAACATGCATGCCCATGGCACGGGCGTACCCCATGCTAGAGGTGTCGAGAGTTGCGAGTTTTTAGGTTTACATGGTATTTTTGGTCTAAAATACCATGTATTGTTTGGGTTGTATAAATAGAATAATTGTAACTCTAAACCTAATTTTAATAGAGATTTCTTGGCCATTTTTGTGGAGTAGGCACACTGTCAAACCACGATAAATGTTTCATCTTCTCTCCTCTCTCGATTCTTCTTCCTCTTCGATGATTCTTCTCGATTGTTGCAGCACGATCTCAACAACTGGTTTCAGAGCCAGGTATCATGTTTGGGATCACTTCTGCAAAATTCAATAGGGTGAAGTTTGACGAAACTAAAAATTTTAATTTGTGGTAGAGGAGGGTTAAAGATCTACTGGTACAACAAGGCATGTGAAGGCGCTTGGCGAAAAAAACTAGAAGCAATGGAAAGGTTAGATTGGGAGGAACTACAGGCGAAAACGGTGGCAACGATCAGGCTTTGTCTAACGGATAACGTGATGTATCACATTATGGACGAGGAATCACCAATGACAGTTTGGCAGAAACTAAAAAACTATTACATGTCCAAGTCGTTGACAAACAAGCTTTATCTTAAGCAGAAATTATACGGGCTTAAGATGTTAGAGGATATAGATCTGAGTCAATACATCAACATTTTCGATCAAATTGTAAGTGATTTGAAATGGGTGGATGTGAAGATCGAAGAAGAAGACAATGCGTTGATGTTATTGAATTCTCTACTATCATCTCCTACGTATGAGAATTTGGTTACGACTCTGATGTGGAGAAAGGAAACCCTCAAGCTAGAGGAGGTTACAAGTGCTCCATTGGGATTTCATCAACGGAAGAAATCCAATTATGAGACATCACAAGGTGAAGGGCTCATGGTGAGAGGTAACCAGAACATGGAAAGAGCAAGACTCAATATGGGTCAAGCAACAATGACATGGGCCGATCTAAATCGAGTAAGAAGAAGGCGGTCACATGCTACAAGTGCAAAGTAAAGGGTACTATAAGAGAGATTGTCTAGAGAAAAGGAAAGTCAATGTAGAGAGTAAAGATGGTTCATCGAAGTCTGTAAATATAGTGGAAGAAGAAAATTCAAAGAGCAGCGATGGTGATATGCTTTTTGTCTCGTCTAGTTCAAAGCAATTGTCAGATTCTTGGATCTTGGATTTAGCATGCTCTTATTACATGACGCCTAATAAGGATTGGTTCGACACCTATAGGTTAGTAAATTCTGGTTCTGTTTAGATAGGTAATGATGCATCCTACATAGTCATTGGAATAGGGAATGTCAGAATCAAGATGTTTGATTGTGTGATCAGAATGTTGGGTGATGTTGGACATGTACCAGATCTGCGGAAGAATCTGATTTCATTGGTCATGCTGGATGGTAGCAGTTATTGTTACAAGTATGTGGAGTAATGAATGTTAGTAAAGGGGCTCTGACGGTGATGAAAGGATAGAAATTAGCAGGGAACATCTACAGATTGTTGGGCACTATAGTTGTAGGTGGAGTTTCTATTATAGAATCTGAATCAGATAATACAGTCTTGTGGCATATGCGGGTGGATCATATAAATGAGCGTGGGATGCTGGAGCTTCATAGAAGAGGTCTATTGAAGGGCATCAAGGCATGCAAACTAGATTTATACAAGTATTGTGTTCTTGGAAAATAAAGCAGAGTGCAGTTCAAACTAGCCACACACACGACAGAGGGAATTCTGGACTATATGCATACATATATCTAGGGACCTGCCAGTGTAGCATCACGTGATGGACACTTATATTTTGTGTGCTTCATCGACGATTACTCACTGAAAGTCTGAGTATACTTCATGCGTCACAAGTAAAAAAAATTCTCAAAGTTTAAGATGTGGAAAACTGAAATAGAGAATCAGACTGGAAGGAAACTTAAATGTCTGAGATCAAACAATAGGACTGAGTACATAGATTCAAAATTTTAGGAATTTTGTGAGCATCATGGAATCAAGAGACATTTCACGGTTCGCAGGACACCGTAGCAAAATGGTGTAGCGGAAAGGATGAACAAGACGATAATCGAGAGAGTTCAATATCTCAGACTGAATGCAAGACTTGCAAAGAACTTCTAGGAAGAGGCAATAACTATGACATGTTTCTTGATTAATTGATCACCAAGGGCAGCATTAGATGACGAAGTATCAAAGCAGGTATGGATAAGGAATCTGATGATTGATTACTCTAGTCTGAGAGTGTTTGGATCTCCAACCATATGCATGTTTCTAGTGAAGACAGATCAAAGTTGGATGCGAAGTCTAGACAGTGTATTTTTTTAGGATATCAGAAAGGAGTGAAAGACTTCAAGATTTGGGATCCGAAGGCAAACAAGGTAGTGATTAGTAGAAATATAGTATTTGATAAAAGAGTCATGTTACAATGTACTTAGGGTGAAGAAAAATAAATACTAGAAAACTGCAACAAAGAGAAGGATATTATGCAAGTGGAGCAAGAAACTCATGATTTTGATGAAGTTAGCTCAAAGCACATGGAGCATCAGACTATAGCCACATAGAGAACCATATGTACAATCAAATCACCTACTAGATATAATTTTGAGGATTTGGTTTCTTATGCACTTATCACTAGTAACGGAGATCCTACTACTTTTTAGGAGGTTGTACACAACTTAGAGAAGGATAAGTGAATGAGTGCTATGACGGATGAGATATAGTCTTTGCATAAGAACAAAACATGAAATCTGGTAGAGCTTCTTGAAGGGAAGAGGGCTATAGGATGCAAGTGGGTGTACAAGAAGAAAGAAGCCTTCTCAAAAAAGGAGGAGAAGTTCAAGGCTCAGTTAGTAGCAAAGGGTTACTCACAGAGGAAGAGGATTGACTACAATGAGATATTTTCTTCGATAGTCAGACATACATCTATCAGGGCGATGTTGACTCTAGTAGCGCATCATGATTTGTAGTTGGAGTAAATGGATGTGAAAACAATGTTTCTTCATAGTGATTTGAAGGAGCATATTTTATGTCACAACCAGAAGGATTTAGTCAGCCCGGATAAAAGCACTTGGTCTGTAAATTGAAGAAGTCACTTTATGAGCTAAAGCAATCTCCAAGATAGTGATACAAGCGTTTTGACTCCTACCATAGTT
The DNA here is from genome assembly GCA_038050645.1 of Hedychium gardnerianum. Classification (NCBI taxonomy): domain Eukaryota; kingdom Viridiplantae; phylum Streptophyta; class Magnoliopsida; order Zingiberales; family Zingiberaceae; genus Hedychium; species Hedychium gardnerianum. Next base: position 8,095,953 of record JBBUKS010000113.1, on the reverse strand, counting down.
TAGAACGGGTACAAAAGATGTGAATATGACTGTTGCATTTACGTGACGAGCCTTGATGATGATTCACTTATCTTCTTGCTATTTTATGTGGATGATATGCTGATTGCTGCAAAAAGTATGAAGGAAGTCAATAAGTTTAAGAACCTACCGAGCAAAGAATTTGACATGAAACATTTGAGTGTGGCCAAGAAGATTCTTTAGATGAAGATACATAAAGAAAAGTCTCTAGGAAATTGTGGCTATCTCAGTGGAGTTATATTGAGAAGGCGTTGGACAGATTCAACATGGGTAATGTAAAGTCTGTAAGTACACCTCTGGTGCATCATTTTAGATTATCTTTTGCATAGTACCCAAGGACGGAAGAAGAGATCCAAGACATGTCAAAGGTTCTCTATGCTAGTGCAGTAGGTTGCCTGATGTATGTCATGGTTTGCACAAGACCTAATTTGACACAAGTTGTTAGTATGGTAGGCAAGTTTCTTTCTAATCCTGATTGACTACATTGGGATGCAGTCAAGTGAATTTTTAGATACTTGAGGAATACTACAGGTTAGGACATTGAGTTCAGCAGACGACAGGGTGATCCTTTAATTTTAGAATATGTGGATGCATACTATGCAGGTGATATGGATGATAGAAGGTCTACTATAGGATACGTGTTTACCGTGGTGGGAGAACCTATTTATTGGAAGTTCATGATTCAACCTATAGTTGCATTGTCCACTACCGAGTCAGAGTATATCGCAGTAGCTGAAGCAGCCAAGAAAGCATTGTGGCGTATAGTGTTAGTCACAGAACTAGGTGTTCAATAAGGTGGAGTCAAGGTATATTGCGATAGCTAGAGTGCTATCTATTTGGCAAATAATCATGTGTATCATGAGAAGACCAAACATATTGATGTGAAGTTTCGTAATATCAGGGAGTTGATTTCTTCCGAGGAGTTACTACTTGAGAAGGTCCACACTTCTAAAAAATGTTGCAGATATGTTGACAAGGCTAGCTATACAAAGAAGTTCGAACATTACTTGAACTTAATCCATTTCTCTACTTGCTAGAGGGAGATAGCCCAGACTCAATGTTTTAGGTGGAGTTTTTCTCAAATGCTCATGGTTCTCCTAAGGGGTAGACACTCACCAAGGTGGAGATTGCTGAAGATGACTCGCATTTGGCTGACATGGGGCATTACCGTGCCAGGAGGCACGGCCTAGCCGTGTAAGCCGTTGTGGGCAAGGGCAAGGTCGTGCCAAGAGGCACTGCTTAGTCGTGTCCGGGTCTGAGGGGAAGGGCACGATCGTGCCACAAGATATGGCCTGGTTGTGTCTGGGTTTGAGGGGAAAGGCACGATAGTGCCACTAGACGGCCTAGCTGTGTTTGAATATGGAGGAACGGGCAAGCCCGTGGCACGAGCTTGCCGAGAGGCATGGCCTGGCCGTGCCCCGTGCTGGAGGCACCGAGATTTACGAGTTTTTAGGTTTATATGGTATTGTTGATCCAAAATATCATGTATTGCTTGGGATGTATAAATAGGATCATTGTAACTCTAAACCTAATTGTAATAGAGATTTCTTAGCCCTTTTTGTGGAGTAGGCACACCACCAAACTACGATAAATTTTTCGTCTTCTCTCCTCTCTCGATTCTTCTTCCTCTTTGATTTCTTCTTTGGTTTTTTTCTTTTCAATTGTTACGTCACGTTCTCAACAATACCAGACAAGGACGGAACCAGAAATTTTTTAAGGGGGAGGGGAGAAGGGACGAAAGATGTCTGTTTATGTTGGGGGGGTGGGGGTATCATTAATGAACCAATAAGTTTTTTAGGCTTAACAAAATTATAACAAACATTTCTTCACTATCAGCCTGCACTCCATAGTTTCTAGCATAAAAGGAATAATTTTTAAAAGAGAGATGTAATTAGTTCTTCCAACTATTTTTAGCCACTTCAAATAACTAATTTTGAGTTTAGAGAAGATCAAGTCAACTTTAATCAGTCTAATTTGCACTAAAACTAATCTGAATTTACAAAGAGGAAGTGACAATAGCATATATTATATTTGAGTGGACTTTCATTCTGCTCTTTGAGAAAGAAACGTCGTCTTACATGTTGGTTTGTGGCTCACTTATTTTACGTCGGCTACTTGTAGTTTATTCATTAAGTCAGTATCTCTCAAGCTGGACTTGACCCACAAAATTTTGTAATTAATAAGAAAAACTTGTTAATTTTCTTGCTTAGATTCTGACAATGGTTAGCCGGCAGATGTAATCTATGCTATTTGTTCTCATCTACTAGCTCACTTGTCAATTTTGAATAGGACTCCACCAGTTGGCAAACGTAACAAAAGTATCTAGAAATCTGAGAACAAATCAGACTATGAAATGGTATCAACTTTGAGATAAAAAATTGACTCAAACTGAAGACAAACACTAGAACCATTGAACTATTTATATTTGCTTCGTTATCAGTTCAGAGAATATAAAATCGAAACAAATGTCGACCGGAGAAATGCTTATGTTCCTCTACACTCGTTGATTGTCAGCTAGGACTTATTCAGAAACCTGATTGACTCGAAATACTTGGTCTTAGGAAAATGCAGAACTGGCACGCACATCTTTACCGTATCGAAAACCATAAAATGCATGGATGCCTTGGGGAATGTTTAACCAACTCTCCATCTCAGGATGAGTCAGATATGAGTTTTTTTTTTTTTTTTTCTAATCAAGACTGCACATATATCATTTATATACGTTGTTCCAAAATTAGTAGCATCATCTTATATTGCAAGGACAAGTGTGGTTTTTCAACTTCTATCACTGCCTTACAGCATTCAAGACTGCAAACCGGGTTTCAATCTTATCGTTGCAACATACTGCTATGAACCATATAAGTCTTTTGTATTTGTGGTGGTCGAATCTTTAGTTATTTTCTCCCTATTTGCACAAAGTTTTGGTTAGAAAAGCTCTGTTAGTATTTTCTCAAGAATTGGTACCACAGCATAGGGCATCAAAAAGCCTGTAAGTTTAACATGAAGAAGTTTGAAGACAAATTGATGTCGAGTTGGAGAAGATTATGTCAAAGATTTATTGATTCATATGATTATCACAAAGTGTCATGATCACAAGTGATTTTGATACCATTGAAAGGGACTATAGATAGTTTAACACAAGAATAAAATTATGAGGGCTTAGGTCCAAAGTGGATAATATCATACCATTGTGGAGATATGTGAATTCCTTCGGTCCTTAACAAGTGGTATCAGAGCCATGGTCCAAACCGAATGTCATATGGGGTGACCTTGAATGAAGTTGCAGGAAGGCCCGGAGCAAGTTAAGAGTGATTGGATGCTCATGGGGAGGCCCAGAACATGTCAAAAGTGACAGGATGCTCGTGGGGAGGCCTAGAGTAGGTCAAAAGTAATCAGATACTTGCAGGGAGACCTAAAGCAGGTCAAGAGTGACTGGATGCTCGTGGGAAGGCTCAGAGTAGGTCAAGAGTGACTGAATGCTCGTGAGAAGGCTCGCGGGGAGGCCCAGAGTAGATCAAGAGTGATCGAATACTCGCGGAGATGCCCATAACAGGTCAAGAGTGACTATATGCTCGTGGGGAAGCTCAGACCCGGAGCAGGTCAAGAGTGACCAGAGGCTCGCGGGGAGGTCCGGAGCAGGTCAAGAGTGATCAGATGCTTGTGAAGAGGCCCGAACCATGAGAGTAATGGTGGTCCTTCGTTTGAGGGGAGAATTATTGGGAATACAATCAAAGTTTCATATTGAAAATACATGAAAAAAATTATGGATTTAAAAAAATTGAATAATATTATACTATTATATAGGTATGCTAAATTCCTTCGATCCTCAACATTGCTAGATTCCACTAGTTCAAACTACACATTTGTAGACTCAAAATTAGTACCACTAGAATGTAGAATAAAGTACTACAAGCTCATGTGTGTTGCAATCTTCATCTCCCTTTGTAGAACAACACAATCATATAAACGATACGAACAATATAGCGTGGTTTGACTTAAACTTGCATTTATATATAGCCTATATAATATGAGAGTAAAAATATAATAAAAATTGAACATATCAATGTCCACACATGATAATAAAGATCTCTCAATCCTTACACTTCTCCCTCAATACCAATGGAAAAAGTAGAAAACCTCATGTTTAGTGCTCCAGGAACACCTAAAAAAAAACACTATTTGAGAAGAAAACCTCTTGGTCTTTGATAGCTTCTAAATGTATCCCAAGATGTCTCGTAAGCTCTAGAATAATTCACCAATGAGAAATTACTTGTCCTAGTTGCCATCATGGAAAACCATGTTGAAAATTTAAAAATAAAATAAAATAAAAAAGTATTTATTTTGTACTTGGTCAATAGTTGGACCTTTTGAGCTCAATGTGTAGTGAAATCTTTTTTTACTCCTCATCTTTGGGAAAACGGTGCTTGGCCCAAGATATGTTGTAGTCTTCCAAGTAAACTTAATTAAGTATACCAATGTCTATTCTTTTTCTTTGATATCCTTAGTTTCAATAATCTGCATACTATCTTGAGTCTCTACCTTTGTCCTTCTGATTTGACTATATGCCTTGCATGTAAAGCATTCAACATCTTTTAAAGATCTAAATCTATACTGTTGAGAGCTTACCCTTATGATTGCCCCTTTTGTTTCTATTCAGGCATTGCTTGAGATTTAATATGGCCCAAGTTTTGCATAACTTGTTGGAGTTGATGAAGGTGGTTGATGAGTGTATTTTATATAGGTTTTTTATTAATATTTTACTTTTATCTTGTGATATTTTAGGAGTATACATTGCATTATTTATTCCTTTTTAGCATTGTTCTAATATTTTCTTATTCGGAGATCTGTTCTTGTGCTTTTTCATTGATAGGACGAAAAATCAAAGCTCAAACGGAGTAAAAAGACCTTGAAACGAAGACATAAAACAAGGAACATGCTCTGGCCATGTCCCAAGACACGAGCGTGTTTCACAGGACGAAAAGGAGCAAAGACAAAGCAATCATAGGTTTTCTAGTGTCACACACGGTAGGGTCATGTGTTTTTCACACGGCCTTGCACCACCTTCCAGAAAAACCCGTGACCGTGTGTTTTTCTAGAAAACTTCCCCAAAAACATCTATGGCTCGACTGTCTATTTTTCACATGACTGTGTATTTTTTTCTACAGAGGCCACAGAAAAAGACACAGCTCGACCATGTGTTTTTCACAAGATCGTGTCGCCCTACCACAGATTTCGTAGAATTGGTATTTTGGAAAGTTTCTTCCTATTCTAAAGGTTGGGGAGGCTATAAAAAAATCCCTAAAGCTCGTGGATTAGGGGGGAGGAGTTCTCTAGTGACAAGGAACCCTAAGAGAACCGTTCCAAGGAGCTAGAGGAGTTCTTGTTCGTGTTTGGAGTTGGAGGAGTAGCCTGGAGACGATCTATGCTTCATAGAATAAGTATTTCTCTGCTTATCATGATCTCGATCATGATCATGACAACCATCCATGAGATCTAGAAGCTCTGATACCAGCCCCTGAGGAAATGGTGCGATGGTTAAGCCCTCCAATGGATAATCAAGGGGTCTAAGGTTCGAATCTCAGCTACGGCGCATTGCATAAAATTTTCCCTCCAATGAAAAGCGAGCCTTAGAATACTAGTCATTTGGATGAGCTTCCATTAGCGCTTCTCGATTTACCCTGGTGGCCGGTGGAAAACTTCCGTGGGGCCGGGCCGGTCACCCCAGGTCCGACGTTATCCGATTTGATTAATCATTTTTTTTAGAAGCTCTGATACCAACTGACGCAGGGGAAAAAATATTCGAATGTGATGTTTGAATAGATGTTGTAGAGAAAACGTAGGAAGAAGGGGATTCGCCAACGAAGAGAAGTCACCTCTAGGTTTAAATGAAAATAATTTTTATTCAAATCAAAATCAAACTCAACATACTTTTACAAGAGCTCTAACCCTTGTTTAAATAGCCTAAGAAATAAGAAAAAGTCGCAACACAAAAAAAAGAGTAAAAGTAAAAGAAAATTATTTTTTTAAAAAAAATAAATCTAAATTAACTTTTAGAAAAAAACTAATCATAAAAAAATAAAATCTAAATTAATTTTTAGAAAAAAACTAATTTTAAAAATGTAAAATAAATAAAAGAACAAAAAAATCAAAAGATCAAATATAGAATTTTGACAACCCGGTTTGTGTGAACCATAGTGTCGCAACACGACCATGCCCGTGGGCATGATTGTGCCTAAGAACACAGCTAGGTCGTGTTCCCTTCTGGTAAGGCCTCTTCGCTCTATCAAAAGACAAAGCGTAACACGCTCATGCCAAGGGGCACGGGCTGGCCGTGTTGGCTACTAGAAAGAAGATTTCGCCTCGTCCGGACTCCGAATAGAGTGCAACCATGTCAAAAGACCATGGGTTGGTCATCTTGTTTGTCGGTAGTCTCGACCGTCCTTCTTCAAGGCTCAAAATAGAGGTTGGTAGCATCGTTGTCTTCTCTTCACAGTTCGAAAGGGAATATAACCATATAGAAGGACATAAATTAGTCGTGTCGCTGAATGCTCTTGCATCAAAGGGGGATACCTTAATCTTTCAATCTTTAGATCAATCACTAAGGTCAGGGAGAGCTTCTATAAGTCAACCCTAAAGTCTTTAAGAGAACTACTAAGACTAAGGTAGAATAGTCAACCCCGGAGTCTTTAGACAAATCACTAAGGCTAAGATGGGGTTAGATCCCATAACCTTTAGGCAAACCACTAAGGTTAGGGAAAGCCTTCTAATAGTTGACCTAGAGTCTTTAGGAGAACCATTGACATTGAGGGGAAACAAATGGACCTCAGAGCTTTTAGGCGAATCACTAAGGTTAAGAGAGTGTTGGGATCCATAGCAAAATTAAATGATAAAATGCAGTGGCAAAGAAATCCACTAGAGATTCATGCGAATTCTAATTAATCATTAGTGTAGAAGATTACCTTCGATACGTGAATCCTTTGCGAATCTGGAGAGTTAAGTCGAACTTAGCGCGATCAACACGTTCGCGCCTCTATGGTATCCATACGAGCATATCATCGTCACCCGTCTCACGAGCACAATTAGAGTCTCTCACCACCGCTTATCTCACGAGCAGGTTGTACATCCCCCTACGCCGTAGTGCTTGCTAGCTACTATATATAAATTGATATTAAATCCTAACTTTTAGGGTTGACATGATCTTATCCGATAAGATTGTGTCTCACGATCTTATATGATCTTATCCAATAAGATTGTGCCTCGTGATTTACTCAATTTCCAAATCTTATCTAATAAGATATTTTCTTTTATTTTGTTTTATACAAATACAAAATAAAACGTGAGTATTAAAAACATGGACTTTATTTGATTTGGGCTTGTATTAATTATCTCATAATTGACTTTTGGGCTGACATTAATAATCTCCCACGCACTAGCACTAGCACTACAAAAAAAGAGTTAATACACAATATTTAAAAGATAGTATTTTTTATAAAAAATATTATCTTTTTTTATAACGTTTTTAGTAAAAATCGTTGTCTTTGAATATTTTATTTTAATAAAAGATAATGATTTGTGAAAAATCGTTGTTTATGAGTAATTTTTTTAGGTCTACAATAATGTTTTTTAAAAATCATTGTCTATGAATAATTTTTTAGGATTACAATAATAATTTTATTAATCATTATTTATGAGTAATATTTTGAGAGCTATGATAATAATTTCTTTTTTTGCTACGATAATAATTTCGTGACAATACCTTATTTTTTTTTCTCCATTTTTCTCCCTCTCCATTTTTCCACTGCGTTTTTACTTTCCTTCGCCAAAATACCTTGATTTTCGTCCCCGAAATTTTTACGCCAACCCTAGACGCCTTCCCTTCCCGCCGAACCACCCACCTTCGTTCCCTCCGCCGATGAGTCAGCCGTCGGTCAATCCCCCTCCCCATCGCTCCTCCAAGCCCACCTCAGTCCTCCTGTACAAGACCCCCAACCTGCGAGACCAATACCGCATCGGCAAGAAGCTAGGGCAGGGGCAGTTCGGCGCCACGTACCTATGCATCGACAAGAACGATGGCAAGGAGTACGCGTGCAAGTCCATTCCCAAGCGCAAGCTCCTCTGCCGCGAGGATTA
>JBBUKS010000113.1:8015710-8039543 GCA_038050645.1 Hedychium gardnerianum | reverse complement strand
AAGTACAAGCATATAAGTATCAAAACCCAGGTAGAATGTGAATAGAGTCAAGGTATCACAGCTAACATAACAATCTAGAGGTATCATGCACCAAGGTCAATAACTATAAAAGAATTCAAACAAGAAATACCCGCCTCCAATTAGGTCATGCCGAGTAATACGCAAGTCCAGATATCCGTCCTGAATGAATGTCCTTATTTCCAGGATCCCTCCTTTCATTCTCTTGATAGTTCTCCCTTTCTACTTCAAATATTTTTTACAAAATCATAAAATTAATGTTCAAATTTACCTTCAATCTAGCTGTAAATGTAAAGCATGATTCTTTTGGTTTGTTTGACCTGACAGATCACCCGATCATCCACAAAGACATTAAGGCCTCGAACATCCTACTGACAGAGAAGCTCCGGGCAAAGGTGGCGGATTTTGGGTTCGCCCGGTCGGCGACCGAGGACCCGGAGAAGACGCACATATCGACCAAGATCAAGGGCACGGAAAGGTACCTGGACCCGGAGTACCTTTGCACCTACTAGCTCATGAAGAAGAGAGATGTGTACTCCTTCGGCGTCTTCCTGGTAGAGATGATCTCGGGGAGGCATCCCATCAAACGCAACCGCACTAGGCGGGAACGTATGACCACGTGATTGGTAGTACCTTCTTTCTTCTCCCTTTTCGGGCTTCACTTAATCGCTTCCCCATCGTCGTCGATCTAACATGTTAATAACGCGGGATGATGGGCGCAGGTGATCCGGAGGTTCAAGGAAGTGAGTGTGGTGACGGCGATGGACCCGAGGGTGATGCAGAACCCGACGTCGGTGGGAGCGACTGAGAGGGCTCTAGGGCTGGCGGAGCGTTGCCTAGCGGATGAGAGAAAGTCGCGGCCGACGATGAAGGAGTGCGTGGAAGTGCTGTGGGGAATCTGAAGGGACTATTAGTTCATCCAGATGGGTTTAGGCGGAAATGAGTTTTTCCCCTTTCTTCCCTCGGAGACGATGACGAGAAGTTAGGGTGGAGTTCGGGATATAAAGAGGCTAACTTAGATTTAGCCAACTTTAAGATTAATTAAACCTAACCTTAGCTTATTTTATCCAATCCACTCCTCAATAATTTATTATATCCAACTTAGCTCCAATTAGTTTCCAGAAAATTTCCGAAAACTTCTCAAAATTCTTATAGACTTATTTCCCCAATTAACACATATTAATAGTTATTTGCCGTATTTAACACTACTTGAGCTACCAGTCACAAAAATATGAAGTTTTAAAAAAATCCTAAGGCAAGAAAGCTATTGATAATTTCAACTATATAATCATAGAAGTATATAACTCTCTCTTATTTCAAAAGATATTAAGTGTTGCTTTATTAATAATCATGTAATTAATCCACTAGCTATGAAAGTAAACCATGCTCGATTAAGTTAAAGGTTGTGTTCACAATCTTGTGAAGTTTTATTTACTCCCAAATTTAGTTTTCACTTGGCTGTGTTGTAAATGCTAAGGATGTGGTGCATGCAAAGCTCAACTTAAGTGCATCTTCTCATCTCAAAGTGACACTCGGGTGATCCCATAAATTTGTACTCATTAAATGACAGTGAAAATTTTCATTCATTTAAATTGGATGACTGTCTCATTACCAGAAACAACCAATAATCTGACAAAACTCATGAGACATTTGTTTTGAATGCCAAGATATATAGACACAAACATGATTGGATTAACTCTTAGATTGTATGTGCTTGTCATGATTAAAAACAAAACTATGGTATGAAAGATCGAGTTGTGCCTATTGGAACTGATAAATTTTCCGTTGTGTCCGTTGATGGACACGACACTGGATTCAACACATTAAAATAGAGAAGAAGAGATTGAAGGAGAGAAGGGATTAGAGGGAAGAAGGATTGGGAGGGGGGGGGGGCAGAAGGGAGGGGGGAGGCAGAAGGGAGGGAGGAGAAGAGGATGACCCGATGGACGGGCGGTGGGTGACGAGTGGGCAGCAAGATGGGTGCAATCCACTTGATCCGACGAGTGGGCAGCAGGTGGGTGCAATCCACTTGATCCCACCAATTTAATTTCCAACCTTTTAAAAAGTGTCACTAATCTAACTAAATATGATTGGACTTATTATTGTATCTATAAATTTGGTTCAACTTTAAATTAGCCAAACTAAGTGCAAAATCAGCCCGATTTGAAGCTACTCAATCCCAATCCCAATCACCATGTCTACTTATGGACTTGGCATCAAAAGTTTGTGTGCTCAAGCAATCTGAAAATTAGGATTTGGTAGGATCAAGTCAAACCTTTTCTCTATCTATCTTCTCTTAGCTTTGGTTCGAGCATCAAGAAACAACTACGTATTGACATGATGCTTTTAATTAAATAAATTTTATTTGATTAAGTGAAAAATTATTTTTTAATTTATTTTATTGGAATATCATTTGAATACATGATTACAATAGGTGTGCACTAAATATTTCAAATTATTTTTTTTTAAAAAAAACTTTATCTATTTAATTAAAGATATAAAAATTATTAGCAACAATAACAAGAACAACCAAACCTTATACCACTAGATGAAATCAGCTATATGAATCTTTTGACTCTATCCCCTACTGTATCATCTATATTTAAATAAATTTTATCTTGTTTTATTGTTATTAACAAGTTTTTTTGTCTTTATCTTCCTCATTTGATATGCACATTTATCTCACATCGCCTGGAGCATTTGTTGGTCGTCTAAGTATATCTTCATATCATCTTAAACGTGTCTTTTGGAATTTTCTCTCAATAGATACAACCTCGACTTTCTCTCTAATGTTCTCATTTCTTATCTTGACCATCCATCTTAACATCCTTATTCATCTCTGCAACTCTCATCTTCTGCTCATGTGCTCGAGTCATAGTCCAACATTCAACTTCATATAACATAGCAGACCTAATCGTTGTTTTGTAAAACTTTTCTTTAAGTTTTCGAAGTACTTTACGATCACAAAGAACACCTAACGCTTTCCTACATTTCAATCAACCTGTTTGTATTTTGTAAGACGTCCCTCCATCCTTTTGCAAAAATGATCTTAAATATTTAAAACTCTCAATTATAAACAATTCGTCATCTCCTATCTTAACAAATGTCTCATTACGCCTAATATTGCTAAATTTAAATTATATCCCGTTTTTAGTTACTAAGTCTAAAATCTTTCACTTCTAGTGTTTTCCGCCAAGATTTGAGTTTAGCATTTACCCCTTTTACATGTCTTATCTATCAAAATATTGACATCTGCAAACAACATGCACTGCAATACTACATCTTAGATGTGTCTAGTGAGTTCGTCCATGATTAGTATAAACGGATAGAGATTTAGAGTTGATCCTTCACGTAATATTATTTTATGACATGTTTCAGTTAATCCGCCTTAAGTCTTCACTCTTATCATTATATTCTCATACATATCCTTAATTAGTTTAATATATGCTATGTTAACACCTTTCACTTTTAGAATTTTTCATATAATTTCTCTTAAAACTCTATCATAAGTTTTGTCTAGGTCGATGAATATCATGTGTTAGTCTTGCTTCTGTTTCGTTACTTTTAAATTAGTTGCTAAAGAAGATATATAACTTTTATTGTCGACCTTCTAGGCATGAATCCAGATTGATTTTCAGCCATCGTGATCTCCTTCCTTAGTCTTTTTTTTATTACTCTTTCTTAAAGTATATGGTATGACTCATTAGTTTAATACCCCTATAGTTTGTATAATTTTGTATGACTCCTTTGTTCTTATATAAGGAAACTAAAGTACTTATACTCTATTGATCGAACATTTTTTTCATTTTCAATATTAGGTTGAATAAGCTATTCAATACCTTGTTTCCCTAAACACTTCTATACCTCTATCGGAATATCATCTAGTCCAACTACTTGTCAATTTTGCATCTCATTTAAAGCTTGTTTAATTTTCGAAGTTTGAATTCTATAATAAAAATTTAAATTTCTATACTCTTTTAACTTATTTAAATTACCTAAGTTAAGTTATTCACCTGAATTTTTATTAAAAAGTTGATGAAAGTACCTCCTCTATCGCTTTTTTATTTCTTCATTATTCAATAGTACCATATTGCTTCATTTTTAATATATCTTATTTAGATAAAATCTCTTATTTTCCCCTCTCTCTCGCTTTACCTATTCTATAAATTTTCTTTTCCCCTTCGTTTGTATCCAATTGTCGATATAAGCGTTCAAAAGTTTCTTTCTTAGCTTCATTTGCTATTTTTTTGGCCTCTTTCTCGACTACTGTATACTTCTCATTCTTACAAGTGTATAATATCTTATACGCTATTCGTTTGTTCTTCACTTTCTCATGTACGTTTTCATTCCACCACCAAGATTATTCTTTACTAGGTGGTGCACGTTCTTTTGACTCACTGAGTACACTCTTGGTTATCATTTTCAACTTTAATGTCATCTTATCCCATGTTGTATTCGAGTCGCCATGTATTTCTCGTACTCCTACCCTCATTAAATATGTTTTTCTTTCCATTCTTACACTTCCACCACTTAATTCTAGAAGTCGTGCACATTTTCCTTCTATTGACATTATGTTTGATGCACACATCTAACACTATTAACCTATATTGGGTAATTAAGTTTTCAAAATGATCTTACAAATCTTTCTATCATTCTTCTTAATCATAAAATAGTTAATTTGTGACTTATTATTTCCACTTTTGAACGTGACCAAGTGCTCTTCTTTCTTGAAAAATGTATAAGTTTATATATTATTTAAAAATCCAATATAGTTTTCCTTTCTTCATTTCTTGTTCTAAATCCATGACCCACTCTATCATATTCCTCATTTTTCATTCTGATATGCTCATTTAGATCTCCTATTAAAATCATTTTGTTTGGCGAAATATTTTGTAATACCTCATCTAGGTCGTTCCAAAATCTAGATTTAGTATTTTCATCCAATCCTACTTAAGGTGTATATATGCTAATTATATTAATAGTTTCTTTCACTACTACTATTGTGAGAGCCATAATCCTATTCCTTTTCTAACTACTACTATTTTATTCTTTAGCGAACTATCTATAAAAATACCTACTCTATTTCTTGTTTTACTCCTTCTTGTTTACCATAACTTAAAACCGAGTGTTTGTCTCTTGTACACATAAAATATTAATTTTTCTATCATTATATCTACTACCTATATTGTTTTACCAGTGAGCATTTCTTTGTTCTAAGTCTAATTAATTTTTCTATAATATTTGTTCTTATCCAACCTATTATGTGAGAATTCTTGCATATTTAATACTACACTCAAGTTTTCATGAACATATAGCGGTCTTTGATGAGACATTATAGCGGGACCCATTCATTAAACATTTGCTTGAAATTCAAGCAACCTAACGCAACCCTTGCCTTTTTTCATTCGAGCTTGGGACCGGCAAAAGCGGATTTGAATAAAAAATTATTAAATTTGAATTGAATTTTATCAAAAAAAATCTGAATCCAAAATTTTCTAATTTGATTGAGACGAAGCCATGTCAAATTTATATTATATATTTTTTAAAATTTGATATTGATATGGTACCAAAACTTTATGATTCAAGTCAGACATTGAAATTCTATCACGGCTCAAAATTTAAATATTGAACAAAATTATTTATATTTATTGAATACAATATATTGTCCTGACTGGGTCAGTCAATGACCCAATGTCACTGGCAGCGACTATTACATGCCAATAATCTTGAAACTATTATCTCATAGTCTATTGTGGAGTCTGTTTCTCAACCTTGATATGAGACCTCAAATGATAGACATGATGGACCACAATTATCCTTTTTGTTGTGAAGAGCTAAAATTTTGATGAAAACATTCTCATAACCATAGATATTCATTCCAAAGCCAATCCTATTGATTGCTTCTCTCATCAAAATTAATTATTCATTTATCAAACATGTTCTGGAGTAACTGACAATCTTCCAAGTTTAAAATTTAAATATCCCACGTGCTTGTGTTACAAAATGTCCAGTCGAATGTAGTCAAGAGTAGATATTCCAACTTGTTGATTGACCTTTAACTTTCATCCAGCTACGGGAATATATTGATGACACTGAGGACTATATCAATATTCAGGTACCCCTCCTCACTTTCAATGGGTCAATTTGTACTAATGATTAAGAGTTTCAATCACTATATTCTTCTTTGGCAGCTTGACAACCACCGAAATCAACTTATTCAGGTATTACCATGCAAATTTACTTAACTGAAAGATTCTTTTCTGATGCCACTAGCAAGCTACATTATTTTAAGGGAAATACTTTGGCCCACAATCTGTTTTTGTAAAACTCTTTTCTGACTTTCAAAGACGTCAGTTTATCTTGGTGGCTTTGCAAACTCTTTTCAATGATGTCAGCCTATCTTGGTGGCTTGGCATACTTCTTTTCAATTTGCAAGCATATTTATCTCTGTTAGATCAACTAACTACCAGGTTTATGTGACTTTTAATGATTGTGCTTTGAATTTAATATTAATGAAGTCAAGCAATTGCAAACTAGAACTTTTATAGTCTAGTTAACAAATTTGATATTTTTAAAGTCTAGACAACATTTTGCAAATATCATTAGGTATCACATTTAAGCCAATTTTCCATTATTTAACCACAAAACATCATAGTTGTATGGTAGTTTGTTGATTGCTTATCTTTTGTACTCCAGCTAGAGTTGTTCTTGAGTTCTGGCACGGTGTGTCTCTCACTTTATGCATTGGTTGCTGGCGTATTTGGAATGAACATTCCATATTCATGGAATGATGGCCATGGATATGTATACAAATGGGTAAGCTGACCATTGAATAAAGTGCTTTATTTACAACGTGCATCTACATGGACACCTGGCTTAAATAATTAAATAATATGATTGCTTCACAGGTTGTCATTATCTCTGGACTTGTATGTATTTTTGTGTTTATTTTCATTATTGCTTATGCTCGCTACAAAGGACTTGTTGGGTCTTGATCCACATAAGTGTACATACTGGAGGAGCTACACATCTCAAAATAAACATTCAGGTTGTTTCGTAGTTTTTTCTGCATTACGCCTAGAATCCTCCATCTTAAAACAAGCAAAATGTGTGTGGTGTTTTCTCATTTTGTTTCCTTCTTGCTTGCTTGAATCCGGCAGCCTACAGGAAATTGTTTTTGAAGCTGGAGAAGACAAACCGCATGAGGATCATCATGGGCTTAGTGAATCAAATATCTTATCTATATTCATGTACCAATGTCCGAAGAAGCATAGAAAAAATATTTTTCTTTGAGTTTGTTAGATTGAGTTCTCAGGCTGAAGCCATGAGCATCATTGTTGTCTACTATATTGGTACAACATGAAAATTGTAGAGTCAATACCGATAAATGTTTAATCGGCATATATTATTTTTAATGTGTGTTGGTTACATTGATTTCCCCTTTGATCTGAGAATATATGTTTGTTATTTTTTATCCATTTTCGAAAATGGAATTGTTTTTGAAAATTGACATGGACATAGAGAACTGATGGCCAGTCCATGGTGTGATGGATCTGGAGATCGCAGATTTGAGTTGTCTAATGATCTTATCGGCCAGAGGGAGGTTTCCAGGGCTGATGAGGAGCTTTATGAGTTTGATCTAGGCTGCAATGTGAGCTGAAATCTTCAATGGAAGAATCTTTTGGAGGTAAGGGTAAGGATGAATTTTGTTTTGCGCTTATATCTCTAATAAGAGTTCTAGAAATGCTGATGTGGCAGATGGGGAATAACTGGGCCATATGGTAAATTCTTCTTAGGAGCATTATCATGGGATTTGGTTAGGCTAACAATGCAAGAATTTGAAAGTTAACAGATGGTCTGAAGGGTGATGGAGTTTGTTGTGGGCTTTACCTTTTTTGTATTTTTGGTGGCAAAAAGGCGAAATGTTCGTTCTCAGCGCCCTCGTCAGTTCGTCCCAGGATTGGTTAATCATTTTTTTTGTTTTTAAATACAGAGGATTGCATAGATGTTTTGTGTATTGGATCTTGTTTTTGAATGGTAGAGGTCTTGATTCCCAGGAGGTCTTATTTTTGGCACCTTATGGAGAAGGTTAACGACCCACTTGTGTGGTTGCAATTCTATAGGTCGCCATTTGATCTTATTCATGCCGATACTCTTCCCTTGTCAGCAGCGGTGGCAGGGAACATTGTTAAGATTCCTCAGATGCTTTATCTGGCGATCACCAAATTTGCTAGAGGTTGTATGCCAGATGATCTTGGTAAGCTTTTATATCAAGGGTTATCGATGGTGGCTGGTGTTAGGAGTTTTTCAGTGAATAAGTCCTCATATGGCAAGATTGGTTATAGGAGTTCTGATGCCAATAGCTATGAGGGAAGGACTAGAGTGGATATAGAGGCTTTCTCTTCTGATGCTGGTGTGATTGAGGGTTGTTGTTGATGTTTATAAGCCTTTGAACAAGTGTAAAATGGGAGGAGGAATTTAAAGAACTTCAGTGAAATTAAAAAAAAAATGATTAATCAGGTAACACCGAATCAGAGATGATCGGTTTGGCTCTATGAAAAATTTTCACCGTCCGTTAAGATAAATCGAGAAGCGTGTTAATTTAGTGAAGTTAGACGTGCTAATTCTTTTATTGTGTTGGATAAGAATGTTGGATAAAATCTACTGAAATCGATTCAACTGGTCTGAGTCATGTTAGTCATCTTATAGACAATTGTAGACAAGTTGATAATTCAAAACGTTGGGGGATTGATATGGTGACGTAGACTGTGTTCTTTTAAATTTTTGGCACACTCTTTCAGTTGTTGTGGATTGACTCACCGCTTTAGTATGATCTTCAATTGTCATCAATTGTCAATATACATACTTCTTTGGATTTGACAGACGTATTGCTTTGAGTATTGTTGTCGGTAACAATATCGTCGATTGTCGAGACACCCCTTCAGATGTTGACTCACTCTTACGAGGTAGACTTATCCGTTCAAATAAAGTTTTTTTTTTCGAGATGAGTTGGACCTCTTCTCTTTAAGACGATATTGTCTCTCAAGTGTTTTTGGTTTATCAATAATTGTCTTCTAAGATATATTGACTTTCAAATTAAAAAAAGGAGTACTTTATGTTGGTGTACTCATGCCTTAACACGTGTGTATGTGATTTTGATATTAGGATAATGTTTAAGTTAGACAGATGCTTTTTTTAGGCAAGGAGGAAAATCACAAGGATTACGATCAAATGCTAGACAAGTATGAAGGAAAATCACGAGGATCATAAGAATCGGACACTAGACAAGTACAGAGGATCGGCCTAGCAAATCATGAGGATCGGATGCTAGGTAAAGGAAGCTTTAGACGGGTCAAGGATCACAAGGATCACGAGAATCGGACATTAGGCAAGAGAAGCGGGTCAAGGATCACGAGGATTGAACATTAGGCAAGAGAAATTCCGGCTAGTCAAGGATCACGAGGATCGGACATTAGGCAAGGAGGAAAATCACGAGGATCGAACGCTAGACAAGTACGGAGGACCGGCTTAGCAAATCATGAGGATTGGATGCTAGGCAAAAGAAACTCCGATGGGTCAAGGATCATGAGAATCGTGAGGATCATGAGGATCACGAGGATCGGACATCAGGTAAGAGAAGCTCCGACAAGTCAAGGATCACGAGGATCATAAGGGTCGGATATTAGACAAGAAAAGCTCTGGCGAGCCAAGGATCACGAGGATCGAACATTAGGCAAGGAGGAAAATCATGAGAATTGGACGCTAGACAAGTACGGAGGACCGACCTAGCAAATCACAAGAATTAGACGCTAGGCAAAGGAAGCTCCAGTGGGTCCAGGATCGAACACTAGACAGATGCATGAAGTCCTAATATTTATGTTTGTTCTGATTTTGGGAGCAATCGATTGGAGAATAACACATAGTTGATTGATGAGCGCAACGATAAAACATCGATTTACTCCGTTGAAGAAAAAAAAAGTGACATGCAAGGCACAAATCATGAGCGACAATCGACTACTCATCCAAAAAAGGTTGATTTCGGGGAGAGAAAGAAGCTGGGATTTTGGCTATAAGAATGGACCAAGCTAGTTCAAGAAAGGGAAAGGGATACCCTTATTGCTGAAAGTCTTTCTCCTTGGGTGCTCAAAAGTTGTAAACTCTTTCTCTTATTGTTCTTTTGCTTAACTTTCTCATCTTGTAAGAGAGCAAATTATAAGAAAGGGTTTCTCCATCCTTAGTTTATTACTAAGAAGAAGACATTTTTTGTTCTTTGATTTGATTGCAATAATTTCATATATCAATGTTTTCCGCCATGACTAATTTTATTTTATAGAAATTCAATTGAGTATTCACCCCCTTTACCCTTTCCTTAATCTTACAAGTGGAATATGAGGGAGACCACTTTCAAAGGACTAACCATCCAAAGAAGCACTATTTTGGAAGGAGATGGCTACTCAAGACTGGTTTAGCACTGCAAGACCACTATACTTCGATGGAGTAAACTTTGCCTATTAGAGAACCTAAATGGAGTAGTATTTATTGATGAATAATAGAGACTTGATTTGTTGTCAAGGAGGGTTTCAAAATTCCAACATCAGATGATAGAGAAGTTCTTGAATTCGGGAGATGAACAAGTGAACTTAAGAAGGCTCAAGCAAATGCCATGGCAACAATGACCTTATAATGTGGACCAGCTTCGGATCAACTCAACAAATTTGACCATTCAAGAGCGTGAAAAAATTATGGGAGAAGCTCATTGAACCTTATGAAGGTTAGGGCTGAGCAATCAGTTTAAATTGAACCGATCGAACCGATTAAATTAAAAATCAAATTGACCGAATTGTTTTCGAACCAATCGAACCGATTGAATTTTTCAAAAAAATCTAACCGATCGAATCGATAA
Organism: Hedychium gardnerianum; assembly: GCA_038050645.1. Lineage (NCBI taxonomy): Eukaryota > Viridiplantae > Streptophyta > Magnoliopsida > Zingiberales > Zingiberaceae > Hedychium > Hedychium gardnerianum. The sequence continues at coordinate 8,028,622 of JBBUKS010000113.1, read as the reverse complement.
AACATCGGTTAATTCATTTTTCGACCGAAATAATTGAATTTTTCGGTTTTGTTTAGTTTTGGTTTGGTTTGGTTTTGGTTTAGTTCGGTTTAATTTGGTTTGATTCCGATTTGATACGATTTAACTCATAATATCGATTTAATCGAATTTTGATTTTCAAAACCGAAACTGAACCGATTAAACCGATATTTCTAAAAAAAATAAATTAAACTTCCGAATTAACCGAACCGAACTTTTAAGTTCGGTCAGTTCGGTCGGTTAATCGATTTAATTAAAATTTTGCTTACCTAATGAAAAATGAGAGATTCTAGAATAGCTAAACGTGATCTTTTTGAATCAATTGCGGAATTTTTAAATGAAAGATGAAGAAACAGTGATGCAACTTCACGAGCGCTTCAAAGAAATCTTAAATGGACTTCACGCCATTAGAGGGAGCATTGACTATCAGGACTTGATAAGATATGCTTTAAAGCATTTCCTATGACTACTTTATGATCATCCATGATGAACACCTATAAAATATCAAGGGATCTTTTAACAGTAATACTCGTTGGACTTTTTTTTTTGAATTTAAACTTCATGAAAAAGGTAATGCTACCCTCAAAGAGAAAGATTTAACTTTTATTGTAAAAAATAAAAAGCCAAAAAAGAAAAAGGAGAAGAAGATAGTTTCATCTGAATCCGAGCATGAAATCGAAAGTGAGGATGATATCTCTTCAAGTGAGATGGTTCATTTTGTGAAGATAATGATGAGGAGAAGTAAGACATTTGACAAGGAGTCAAGAAAATATTCAAGGATGCCAAAAAGAAAGGTAGTCTAAACTCAAATTTAAATCCAAAGTAATGTATTATAATTGCAATAGGAAAGGTCATTATTACAAGTTCGAGTGCTTGAAGTAATATGTTATGATTGCAATAGGAAAGATCATTACAAGACCGAGTGCTTGGAAATTCAAAACAAGGAAGAAAATGCCAAGAGGAAGAAGAAGACAGTAAAAGTTACTTGGGATGAGTCCTCTTCATAGGAGTCATCAGATGAGGAAGAATTGTACCAAGTAACAAAGAACATGGCTTTCATGGTCGTTGATGATGAGGTCTCTAGTGATGAAGAAGCCCAGGAAAACTCATCAAGTGAGGAGGAAGCATCATTATCTTCAAATGAAGAAGGATCGTCATCAAGTGATGATGATGAGGTAATGTCTCTTAAATTAGAAAAATTATATGAGACTATTGCATGCCTTTCAAACTCTCTAGCAAAATCTAAAGACAAGGTAGACATTTAGGAAGGAACTTAGGGAGTTAGGGAGGAAGCTTCATCCTCCACTTGCAAAAAACGATGGTACTTCCCAAGTTTAAAAGCTTGAGGAAAAAAAGAAGTCACATTGAGGTTGCAAGTGTATGAGTTGAAGAAGGACTTAGAAAAATTCACACCAGGTTCTAAATATTTAAATATAATATTGGTAAGTCAATGTGTTGTATATTGCAAGGCCGAGGTAAAACCAAAAGAAAGTTGCATAAATTTCATTAGTTGGTAGAAACTCATTTATTAAGAATGCAACCAGGGTTGTTAGCATGGGGAAACATTGTAAAGGCTTTGGTGCCTAAGATATTTTTGGATAGCACTTCTAGACCCGATATTGGATACTTAAGTGTTGTTATTTTCATGTTTAGGTACATGCCTTGGAGGATCTCATGAATGAGTGATTAGTAGATAGTGGTTGTTTCAAACACATACACATGACTAGCTAGGGTTGCAAAGAAGTTCACCACATTTGAGCACAAAGACAAAGGAAATGTCTAATTTGGCAATAGTGGAACTCCAGATAACCAGTATAGGTAATATTGAGTTAACTTTAAATTTTATTGTTAAGAAAGTTTTATTAGTTAAAGGTGTAAGTTTAACCTATTGAGTTTAAGTCAATTATGTGATGTCGAGTACTAGGTTGAGTTTTACTTAACTAAGTGTTTAGTGAAGTATAATGAGCTCAACACTATTACCTTAGTTGGACATAGGAAGGATAATATTTATAGCATAAATCTTCTTTGTGTTACTAATCCTTCCACCAAGTATTTTGTGAGCAAGGAAGAAGAGGTTTGGTTATGGCATAGGAGGCTAGCTCACACCAACATGAGACAATCAACCAAGGTAGCAAAAGGAGAACTAGTGAAAGACCTATCAAAGCTTTGGTTCCAAAAGAACAAACTATGTGATACATGCCAAATGGATAGGCAAGCTAACACTACCCATAAAGGTAAAACCTTAATTAATACTTCCATGGATTTAGAATTGTTGCATCTAAATTTATATAATAGTCATGGAATTGCTTCTTTGAATGGTAGTAAATATTGTTTAGTCATTATTGATTATTATTCTATAATTGTTTGGGATGATTTTCTGAAACAAAAGAATGAAACCCTAGGAATACTAGTTAGCTTTTGTTAGAGAGTAGAGATGCGAAGAATCTCCAAATCAACCAGATTTGGAGTGATCATGGTGGAGAGTTTGAGAACCTTAATTTCTTAAAATTTGACAAAGAATAAGGATAGAAGTGTCCTAGAACACTACAACAAAATGATGTAGTGGAGAGAAAAAATCATGTCCTTCAAGAAGCTAGTAGAACAATGTTAAATGTATATTCACTCCCTAGCTATCTTTGTGTCAAGATCGTTAAGACTCTCATTCTTGGTCTTGATGGTTTTGATGGTATTGACAAAGGATTTAAGTTAATTTTTATGGTGATCAGATGTGTGTGACAAGTTGTACATGATCTACAAAGTACACAGGTTTTGAGGGCTCCGTGGCTCAAGGTCTGTAAGATCAGAGAAGGATGATGCATCCAAGGGATTGCAGGACGAGGAGTATCAAAGCATGACAAGTTGAGGAAGGAATCTACGGAAGTAAAGGTGAGAAGGATGGATAAGGAGGAGATGCGGGCTCAAAACATCCAAGGTTAGTGATAGAAGACCTCACGACAGGAAGATACTTCAAGTTAGATTAGTGGAGTGAACTGTACACTTGGGTCAAAGGGTAGACAAGTGTCTTAGGTGGACTCAACCATAGAACTAATCAAAGTTATGGCATCGGTTTATTGATGGATAGATCCAGTCAACTGGCGACCCTAGTATTCACATGCCCTAAAAGCTAGGGTTGTTTGGGGTATCAAGTTTGGATCAACTGATTTATGGGTAAAGATCATTGATGGTGACAAATTTTTGACAAACCGAACAAAGAGTTTTTGAGTCGACTGACATAGTCGACTAGAGCCCATAGGAGGAGCATAGAAAGTTCAAGAATTGGTTGGGGCACTCGATTGAATACAGAGTAGTCAATTTGTAGGATCGAAAAGAGCGCTAGAAGGGGGTGAATAACACGTGTTATTTTTTTTTTTTTACATTTTTTGAAGTACATAGCAGAAATAGAAAAGAAGAACAAACACAAATGACACGTTTGTTTTTTACATGGTTCACAACCCAGGTTGCTAGTCCAAGGCCCACAATCGTTGACCGCTTCCGATGGTCAATCCACTAATAATATTCTCCTCCGAACAATGATTCGGAGACAAAGATTCATCTTTTACAAAAACAGAGGAATGATAACACGTTTACCATTCTTTATGAATTAAAGCATGAAAAGACGAAAAAACAAGAATACCGACAACTTTAAGGATCCGAAGTCGAGCGTGGTTGTCGGAGAAGCACATGGGCGTTGTGTCAGAATTTTGGAGCAAGACGAGAGTAGAAAGATAGTCGCAGATGATGTGTTGAGGTTGCTATCCGCAGCTTCTTTTATAGCCCTTTCCAGTCGCCTGTATAGCTTCCGAGCGACCCTAGCTAGGCCTCATCCTATCTGACTCCATTGCAACTTTATTTGCTTTTGAGCGCCTGCATCCTCTCCGATCGCCTGGATACCTTCAAGTCGCTCGGACCTCTAGTTACTTGTATCCTCTCCAGTTGCCCGGAGTATGCTGGTTTCGGTCACTTTGCAGATCTCAAGTCCCTTCACCATAGAGTTAGCACAATAATATAATATTAGTAAGTTGGACAGTTCTACCTGTCTCGATCTCGACTTAGGATTTTCAGTGAAACTCTTCTATCGGATCGACGCCTATTGTTCCCTCAACGGGAACATGCTCTCACCATTATTCCTTTCCACTCAGGAGAGTTTATCTGACTTGCCAAACATCTAGTTCTCCAGACTTGTTTGGACTTCATGCTCAACATTTGATCCTCTAACCCCCAGGACTTTCTTTCAATGTCCGATCCTCGCTGACCCATCTACTTGTTAGACGTCCGATCCACTGACCCATGTAGACTTTTCGCCTGGTGCCCTCGATCTGCCAAATTTTCTACCTAGTATCTGGTACAACTGACCTACTAGGGCTTCCAGCTGCCTAGTATCCGGTCTAACTGACCTACTATGACTTTCCTTTGTTTAGTCTCACTAGGACTTTCACTTGCCTAGTCTTACTAGGATTTTCTGGTTGAACTACCTGCATACTTGATCAACTTCGTTAGATCACAAATAAGCTTAACTTTAAACCGAACATCAAAACCCAGGTTCAGTTCTCCCTGCACCAATAGAGCCTTCCCTAAGAAAGCGATCGCTCTAGTAAGATCACCTTGAAAGTATGCGTCGAGTTTGAGTAGACACGCCAATATAATTTTAAAAGTCTATATTGATATCTCGAGATAGACTACCTACATGTGAACAAACCTAGAGGTAGGAAAATAAATAGAACTTAGAGTATTAACAATCATCGTGGCGAAACTGAAATCCTATGATCGTTTCCCCAAAATCTAGATTTCTTCCTCGACTTCTTGCTTGCGTTCGACTCGTTCTTGTTCTTACAATTTTTCACAACTTGTGATTTTCTAGATAACTTACTTCGCGAATTAATTAGTACTTGATTTTACAGTCCCCATGAGATTGATCTTTTTATTACTTGACGATAACCGTGTACTTGCAAAAGCACTCGGAGCAATCTTCCTACTCGCGACAACCCACTCGGATTCAGGATGTAGTCTTCCTACTCAGGAACATTGCTTGGATAAAGAAGTAGATTGGCCTAATCAGCCCTTGCTAACAACTTAAGATTATCAGCTCAAACCATTTTGGTAGAAAAGAATGAGTTGTTTATGTAATTTCAATTCAGATTATCTCATGTAACTCCCATTGATGATAATCTCCGATAGATTGTGGAATAACTTCCAATATATATTTCACAATCTCTTGAGAGATAATTCTATAATAGACTAAAGGATTTGTATTCACGTGCAAATAATGAATGTTTGGAATCCATATTATGTAAGGAGCCATTGCTCTTGCTAATGCGAATTGAAAGGCGAAATCAATATAAAATTCATATATACTCAACATGATATATCCATAATTCTTACATTTGCCATATCTCATGGTGTAGAAATAGATCCATATAAAATTCATATCTCATACATATCCCCACATATCAAATATACAATGCCTCTATGTAAGAAAGGATTTATTGGAATCCATTTTATAGAGTTGGACCTATTCATTACAATTAATTCAGTTCTTACAAGTAAATGATCCTTATCTAAGTAGACTTATAAATTTGATAATGATCAAGTAATTTTTGGATTGTCTTATATCTTTTTATTTGTGCTTACCCCCACAATATCATAATTTTTTTTACCTTCGAAGTATTTACTTGTTACTAATAAAGTCTAGCCTCTATTCTTCCTTAGATCCTCTATTTCACTTTGATAGTGGATCATGATGGAAATGAATGCATTTCTATATTATAAATAAAATAAGGAAGTGGAATAAGTCTCACGATCGGTCGAGGTCTTACAAGGTTGCAACAATCTCATGGAGCCTCGCTGCTAGGTGAGGCCATCACGAGCTCATGAAGGCCTCGTGGCTAGGCTTGGTTGTGCAAGAGGCCTTTGTGATCCTTGCGAGGCTATGAACTTGTGACCATTGCAACCCCGAGCTTGTGGTGTTGCTATAGGTGTAATTGAATCAAATCAAGTCAAACAATAAAAGACTCGAACTCGAGCTTAGCTCGTTTTTCCTAAGCTTCAGCTCGGCTCGAGTTTGATTCGAGCTTTAATTCTTAAGCTTGAACTCGGCTCGTAATGAAATTAAATAGCTTGTGAACGGTTTGAGCTCGGCTCAAAAAAAAATTTGTTTAAAAATTAAACGAGCTTACTTCAAACTCGTTTAAAATAATTAATTATAATATATATATATATATAAGATTAACGAACTTGTTAACGAACACGTTCACGAGCCTGTTAACGAATATGCTCATGAGCCTGTTAATGAACATGTTCACGAGCCTGTTAACGAACATGTTCGTGAGTCTGTTAATGAACACGTTTACGAGCCTGTTAACAAATATGCACGTTCGCGAGCCTCTAAACAAACACGTTCGCGAGCCTCTAAATGAATATATTCGTGAGCTTACGAATTAAATACTGTTAAACTCGAGTCTGATTCGATAATATTTTCGAGCTTGAAATCAAGCTTGAGCTTGAAATTAGATTCGAGCTCGGCTCGTTAATTTAATCGAACGAATCCAAACGATTTTTTTTTTGAATCGAGACATGACTAACTCATGAGCGACTTGATTCATTTACATCCCTATGTATTGTTGCAATTGTGAACTCAAGGCATTGTTGTGATCACGATCTCATGACATTGACACGACCGTGAGTTCACAGCTTCGTGGCAACACCACGAGAGTTTACAACTGTTGTGATTAGGATCAAAGATCTTTTGTTTTTAGAGAGGATGAAAAGTTCATTCTATCCTATTTTAGATGGATAAAAAAATGATTAAAATTAATTTGCGAACGAATTTAAAATTGTTCGCCTATTATTTTTTCAATACTTAAGCTGAGAAAAGTTCTCAACTTTTTTGCAATTCATTCCTTCTCTCATTCCCACCTCAAGAAAATAAGACATTAGAAATTAGTGTCATTTGATTATATGAATATTAAAATTGAAATAATAATGTGAAAATTATTATAATAAACATTAAAAATATTAAACGCACCCTTTAAAATCACATATCAATTATAAATTAAGAAAAATAAATACTAAAATATAACTAAACTCTAATATTTAACTTAAAATATTATTTTATGCTTGATTAATCTATCTATTTATATCCAATTTTATTTTGATAATCAATTAAATTTTAATTATTTTTTATTGTCTAAATGAAACAAGAGCTTTGAAAACAAAAAAAGAAAAAGAAAAAAGGAAATAAAAAGAGGGCTTGGATTCTGAGGTTCTATGGCAATTGCCTAAATAATGTATAATTTTAATTCTTCCATTAATTAAAAATCTTTTCGTGCCCAGGAAAAAGGAAGCACTAACCCGCAGCCCTAACATCCGCTCTCTCCTTCAGGAATACCCGTCGCTTACTACTCCGGCGGTATCGTCCATCACCTAACCCGACGCCGAACTCCTCAACGCGCTAGATCTCCTCACACTACCTGCCGGCGCCTCTCTGCCGATCGTCTCATGCCCTCAGGCTTCCGATCGCACGGCGCAAACAGCTGGTCATCTTTCTATTCTTCTCCTACTGCCTTCGAGCCGAGATCTCAAGCCCTCGCTCTTTAGGCCTCTGACGATTGTCGCCGAGAAGAAAATCCTTCACCTTCTGTTCCGTCTTTCTCCGATCAGCTTAGTCGAGGGCAGTGTCATCTGCCCGCCAAACCGCTGACGACAAGAACCTGTCAACAACTTATTGGCAAGCAACCGACTAAAAGTCCTCCCCAATCACCCCTATTCATCGGCGCTACTTTAACCTGGCCGGCGTTAGTGGATAGTGTCTCGCTAGCCTGGAGGCAGTGATTCGTCCACAGCAAAGCGCCAGAAGGGAGAGAACCTACAGTCAGGCATCAGCTTTCTGTGGCACTGGCTTCCGTCAGTCAGCGACTTGATGTGACGTTATCGTTTGAATTCTCAGTTGATGTAAGTATTCTTTTAATTCCAGATACAACCTTGAGCTCGTTCATTGAACTGACGCGTTTTAATTGAACCTTAAGTTTAGTTATTATTTATTGGTGACTGTAGGCCTTTGCAAGCTTCGGCAAACTTATGTAGTGAAGGAAGAGCAATACAATTACTCACATAACAAAGATAATAAAATGTAGAAGTAATATTTCCTTGGTGGACCTTGAAAATACTTGAAGACTTGGAAACCTGATACATCATTTAGAATACCCTTACAATTGTAGAGTTCCATTGCAATTTTTAGATTCTTCACATGATATTTTGAATTCTATGAAATTCTTGGACATCCCATGCTATCTTTAACTCTCCATAAAATTATTAGCATATTAATATCAATTTTTGATGTTCACATGAGCCCATTTGATATCCTTGGTTATTATGTGCAGACTTGTTTCTCATATTGTAACCTCTTGTAAAGATCCTTTACTAAGATAGATGATTCATCATAGTTTCCCTTATCTAAAGAAATTGACCTTGGTCAGTGGTTGTGACAATTGATATATTAATGAAGGACATGCTCAAAGTTATAAAGTTCCTTGGAGTTGTTCTGACTGACATCATGATTTTGTTGTTTAAAGAGAAATCATCATACATTGAATTGTAATAGAAACTGGTGCGTCGTCAAGAATACCCTTTTCTTCATCGTTGTTGGTTGGATGACTAGAGCTTTCGGTTGGTTGTTACTTGGTTGATTATTATTAGAGAAGGAAACTTAGAGGACCACAGTAAGGGGTTAAATCCTTCCTAAAGAAGTTGGATCAACTTGAATGAAAGTCATCATGTTCAAGTTGTAGACATTGGAAAACTAGAACACAAGATGGCTTTGGCACGACGATGCATGGTGGAATAGGGAAGGAGAGAAGAGAGTCTAAGGGATAGAAGGTAGGAGAGGGGAGAAGGAGAAGTACCTAATGGATGGGACGTGGGTGATTGACGATAGGCTGTGACATGCGAGAGGATTCAAGGAGAGGGAGAGAGAAGGGAGAGTTAAATATTATTCTTAACCTTTTAAAAATGACACTAACCTAATTAAATACAACTAAATTGAATTATCCTTAATATAAATTTAAAATTGGTTGTTTAAATTGGCCAAAATAAATCCAAATCAAGTCCACGTCAAACCAACTTGATTTTAATCATCATATCTACTTGATGAGTTACACCTAACCCTAAATCGACTTCCATTTAACTACTAAAACTCAAAATTTTAGTTTGATTTAACTTAATTAGTCATCTAAAAAATATAAAATGTACAAAATTCGAATAGGGTAAAACTTGGTATCTTCGGTGTCCTCTTTTTATAGCAGAAGATCGTGCAAGCAAGTGATGGGAAAACTAGAGATCCATAAGATCGTGTCAAACTTCTCCTCCTCCTTTGTATTTTCTCTCTACTTGGATTTAAGCGTTGAGATAGCTATAGTTTAATAGGATCCATTAATTAAATGAAAATTTATTTTATTAAGTTAAAAAAATAATTCATTTATTTTTCAATATTTTTAATTCATTTCATTGAAATATCATTGAAAATAAATGATAATTACAATAGGTGTGCCTGAAAGGATCATATTTTTTTTTATAAAAGAAATTCTATCTAATTCAATTCAAAGCTATAAAATTTTTTTAGCCAGGGGATAACCGCTCCATGTTGAAGGGGATAACTACTCCATCATCCATTTAGCCTTTCTCTAGAACTACTTTGAACCCAATACAATTTATTCAAGATCACTCATTCACAGAGAAAAGGGTTAGTGTACGTCATCCATTCGCCTTGACAGGATCATAGCGTTAGTAGAGTGGGGAATTCTTAAGAAGAATCAATCAACATGGCATGTTTCATCCTCAAGTTTGTTGTTCACATGCGTTGAATCAATTGAAGTGATTGAATTCGAGTCCTATAGAGTGAGTGTGCCCTCAAGTAAAGATAGGTTCCGCTTCCATTAGCTCTACACTGGAGTCACCGCACGGGGGCGATCTCAAAGACTACCTGAGTCTTTTCTTTTTTGGGGTCAATAGCAGGTGCCAAACCTAAAGTAGATGAATAACTCCTTTCAATTCTTATGAGACGTGACACAACTTCCCATTTTTGAGAAAGAGTTGGATTGTCACATTGACCTCTTCATTCTTTGAAAGTACTTTAGGTCTTCAAAAATTATATGTTGTATGCTTCATTACCCTCATACCTCAGCTTGTTTAGTTAGGCAACTATGAAGCAAACACATTTGCTCCACCAGTTAAGACTTAGAGGAAGATGATCTCGAAAGTCCAAGGCTCCACTAGAGTTAGAGGAAGCTAATCCCGAAAATCCAAGAGCTTATTTAGAAGATTTACATGGAAAACCACTTATCCATAAGGTCCAACCCCATTGCAAGCTAAATCTGGTCTCGGTGTTGGTAATTGTTAGAGCATTCATTCCTTTTTGCAATTATGCTTGATAATTGTTAGGTGGGCAAAGAGTTTAAGTTAGGTTTGTTACTATATTTGCTATGTGTGTAAAATTGAGCAGACTTGCTAAAGATAAAGGTTGACTTGGCGTGAACAAGGTTGATGGCTTGAGTTCTGTAGAGATCGGAGAAGGATGGTGCGTGCATTCGAGACTATAGGATGAGGAGCATCACAACACGACTAAGGAGGTGAACTATGTAAGTGGAGGCATGAAGGATGATATGAGGAGTGAGTCGAAGGCTCGGTGCATTTTAGGGACATGTAACTTGACAAGAGAAGACCTCAAAGCTTGGTAAGACTCCATGAGAAATTTGAGTGGAGTGACTTGCATACAAGGGACACGAGTAGATGCTAACTTAGGTGAACTCGGCCTTAAATGTGGTATTCGACTAGTGTTGGAGACCACTCTATTGGTGGTTGAGAAACTCAATACTCCAAATGTTTTAGGGTGTTACAGTAGTGGCTGAGAAACTTAATAACCCAAGTTTTTCAGGGTGCCGTAGTTTAATCGGTCAATTGGTGGATGAGTCAACTGATAAACCAAAACCTCAAGTTGAATCTATTTTGGTGTATGTGGTTTTGATCTAGTCAATTGATGAGAAACTCAGTGGACCGATTAATCTTTGGAGCAGTGGACTGATGTAATAGGATTAGTGGACCAATACTACAACGACCGATTCAAACAGTGCATTGAAGGTCCAATGATTCGGATAACGATATGATGGATTAATCGATTCATGCTGATTGTATTGCCAATTGCCAATTGAACTGCATAAAGACAAGAACAATGTGCAAAAGTTAATATCATGATTATGCAAGAAAGTTGACAGCTTCATCAGCAATCTGTGTTCATCCCAGTTACTTGACATTAACCACATAAATCTTATTCCTCCAGTGAGCTATATAGGTTAAGAATGTTGGAAGCTTTGCCTGTCCAAATATTCCTCTTTAGTGTTATTATACAGTTGTGGTTCATTGAGAATGCAGATGCTGAATGTCCTTCATTTCATTCTTCCTTTTGAGCTCCCTTCAAATAGATGAACGAGACAACAAGTTTAGTAAGTTTTTTTTTAAAAGTGACATTTGAAATCTCAGTTTAACATGATTATATTTTAACTGTGCAGATGTCACTGTGACTACATGATACAAAATTGCACAAGCTTACTGTCGGATGGGGCGTTGATTTATAATATATAAGGTAATTTTTTCAAGTCATTTGATGGGTACAGATTCAGTTTCTATTCATAGATAGAAATAAATCAAAATCAGCAATCATACACTAGCAATCTCAAGAGTTTATCAATTGTACAGATATGCATTTATATTAAAACTCAAGACAATACCCAGCTTAATCCAAATGATAAGAATTGATTGTCTGGTAGTTGCTTTGTTAGTCTATGACTTGTGAATTTAGTCTCCATCTATTCTGGTATTAAAACATAGGCAAATGTTTTGTATGGATCCATCAAATTATTGCACTAATATTAGTTTCTTGGAAGGGATTGCATTGTAGGATCCGACTGCAACGTCTGACCGCTATATATTCATTAGAACTTGGGTCTAATATTAAATATGCAAAAGTTCTCATATCATAAGTTGGATAATAACAAATATTATAGGAATACATTGTCTTAAATTTAAAACATGAAATATAGTGACAAAAATTAATATTTTATATTTACAAGAGACAATGTGTAGGAGTAGACAAAGATGATAGAGATCACAAGTTTTAAGTTATGGTATATAGGAAAGGAAAATGAGAAATGGTAGGTATTGTTGTAGATAATTTGTTAAAGGATGAAGTAGTAGTAGTTAGGAAGGGAGATAGAATTATGACTCTCAAGATAGTAGCAGCAAAAGGAACTATTAATATAATTAACATATATGCATCTCAATAAGATTGGTTAATATATAAAACATAGGTTTTGGGAAGACCTAGATGAGATAGTACAAAAATTATTGACAAACGAGATGATTTTAATAGGAGGAGATTTAAATGAGCATATAGAGTAAGAAATGATGAATTTTAATAGGATGAGTTGTTGCCGTTTTTCATTGACAACTTTGTCCTCATGGTAAATTTTAAGAAAAACATCAAAGCGTTGTTGAAGTGCTTGTGAGTCACTCATTATGACGAGCTCTGATAACAATTTGTTATGACCCCTGGATATGGGTCGCGTAATGGGATGGTTTATCGGTTGATTGGCGGAATCAATCTTTGTCTTCTTTGTTTTATGACCTAAACGGCTTATGGTGGTAGGGAGAATTTGAGGCTCGTTGGGATAGAGAACCTCACGATCTAGGGGTTGATTTCTTTTTGTAAACTCAATCATAATGATAATCAGTCCAGCCATTTAAATACAACTACTAACGTTCCTTCCCGAAGAAGGAAGAAAACAAACACTGAATAAGAAAGGTTTATTCTTACTAAAAATAAAAGATACTAGACTCAATTCTACTGAA
>JBBUKS010000113.1:7949036-7966147 GCA_038050645.1 Hedychium gardnerianum | reverse complement strand
AATATAACTTAGTATAATCTTGTAAGGTTATTTCGTAACTGTCCTATAACTTCCCTGTTGTGTTATTTGTTTTGGCTCAGTGTACTTCATTTTTTTTTTTATTTTGTTCAAGTTAAAATTGTGTATAAGTTTCTCCACCTCTGAATCATTTTTAGAAAGGAAAAAATATAGTGGGTTTGATGAGGAATAAATTATTAGGCCGTGGACTAGAAGTTTAGGGGTTACCGAATCATATTAAATCTTTGTGTCCATCTTGCCTTTGTACTTATTTTCTGTTACACAAATTTTTAAATTATTTTTATTATTTTATTTCTATTGAAAAATTCTAAAATATGCTTTTAAAATATTTAGATTTTAAAAGCATTACTCCTTCCTACCTAGTGCTCATTTCGATCCCTAATTCTTTCCTCAAATTTTGAATTAAAATAAATATATCGTTTGTAGGAGGTTATGGGATTTTAGTTATGTTTCCAAAGTAACTAATTGAATCAAAATTAATTATATTACAGGCATTTTTCAAATTTTAAATGTGAATAAATAGATGCATTCCATTGGATCCACTGCTTTTAAAGTGACTAAACGATTCAAAATGACCATGTGCCAATTTTGAGCAAGAGTACTACATTTTTATTTTGTTTTTTTTAATCTGAATAGATAAATGTATTTCCAAAGGCCATCAGAGTTCAACCACGTTTTTAATAAATAAATAGGAGAATTAAAGATGCTTTCGCCCAACCCAACTAAAAAAAAATTAATCAGATCGAACGTCGGATCTGAAATAATCAGTCTAGCTCCACGAAAGTTTTTCACCGATCACCAAGGTAAATCAGAAAGCGCTAATAGAGATCCATTCAAATGGCCAACATTCTTAGGCTCGCTTCTCATTGAAGGAAATTTTTTTTACAATACACCATAGTTGAGATTCGAACCTTAAATTCTTTAATTATCCATTAAAAGACCTACTTATCACACCTTTACCCGGCGCTCGCCCAACCCAACTAAATCTTTATACAAGTGTTATTTTAATGACACATTTTATTCACCTCCAGCCAATTAAAAGTACCTTCTAATGGTGATAAGTACAAGTGATTATTATGTTGGTATAATCATTTTCGGATTAAAATTAATTAAATTAACTAAGCTTAGATTGATTCAAATTTGAATTTTAATATTTGATAATATATATAAAAAAATCAATAGATCAAGAGAGGATTACATGAGAATTATTATCAATTAATTAACAATCTATTATTCCATCACAATTTTATTTTTTCCAATCTATTGGCGTGACATCCAACAACTATATGATTAATTGATTAAAATTTTCTTCTAGTCAATTGAAAAAAATAAGGTGAAATTCATATGTCCTATATTATTAAGAAAAAATAAATTAGAAAATTAATAAAATTATTTTATTCATCAAGCCATCATGTTTGACTTGGCTCCATAATCAGCTGACTTGCTCCAATCGACAAATGCACACATTTAGTCGATTGAATTCAATCGTTATAAACCTTAGAAATAGTAGAATAATGGTAAGAAATCTCTAACGCTGAGGGGAAAATATTTCAGAAATTTCAAAGTAATCTATCTATCCAGCTTCCACATAATTATAGCTTTCATTGTAATTAATAGTATTAAAGTCCCTCCAGGATAATCCAATGGAAATTATGTACCGAGGAACAAAATTTTCCAAGGTCATCCCAAAACCACTCACCACTACCTTCCTATAGTCTTCAGTCAACATCCACGTTCTCATCTTTCCTACTAGAGCCATCCAACTTGTTGAACGCCGAGATCAAAGGGAGATTTGAATATCTATCTTCACCATCATAAGAACAAAAGAAAGTAAGACCTTCTCGAAAGTGATATCCCGTGACCATGACTTCGATATCGAAAGATTGTTTTGGGTAACCATGGTCACCAATCCTCTAATGTCTTCTTCCTATTCAAATTTTAACAGTATGAAGCCATCCAGTAGGTAGCAAAATACATCAAGGGCAAGGGTTACAGTATGTTAGCTGTCTTTGGAAGAGGAAATCCAACTGTAAAATCTGAGAAAATACCCACCAAGAACTTCCAAAGGTTCCCCTCCCACAGCCTACTCCTCTCCAGAAAGTGCCCAGCTGCAACTAGCGAGCAGAAAATTCAACATTGTGGATTGAGCATTCGACTCCCATGCCCACATTGTGGCTAATAAGCCACAACTGCGAGCGAAGGCCTCGGATCTGAGAAGAGATGAAAAGACATCAGATGAGGATAGTCAAACTAACCATAGGCCAGGAACCTAGTCCAGATTGGTAGCAAGCCCCACCCACACAAACCAACGAATTGCATTCAAATGGATACTTTGTTTATGCTGTCACTAATCAATAGCATTTGAACCTATGCCGACTCAATCATACAGGCATGGTATAGAAGCTCAATGAGAGTCATTGTGAAGAAAAGTAGTTTCTTGTCTTCCTTGCGGATGCAAGATAAGGTCATCCTCTATAATGTTAACCCGACCAAATACAACACAAACAAGATAAAAAAAATGTATTCAAAAGAGGGGAAAAGAAAATTGTACTGCCATGTTATGTTCCTTCCTCAAAACAAAGTTCAATACTGAAGCTAGGAAAGTCGCTAATGGAAACCAATTGTTGGTGAAGCTCTAGCTTCCACCATCATCAGTCTCCACATATATTATTCTGCTTATACCTGCTGCAAATATAACCAATTTTGATTTATCAGTAGTAAGAACACGAATACAAAGTGTACAGATTACATCAACTAGGTGTTCCAGAATCACATATATAGTAATAGAAGTACCAAAATCAAAAGCATAAACACTACAAGCTTGGTGCAATCTATGACTCCAAACCATGCATTGACTGAAAAACTGTTTATGAGTATGAGCAATGAAGACACAAGGAATGTAGGAAAAATAATTATATGCAACAGGCTAATGTGACAGAAATATAGGAAGATGTAGATTCTTGAGGATGTAAATGAGTTATCTGACCACACATTAGGATCCAATTACTTGGATGGAAGATATGAGGAAGAGTGTACATATATGACGAAACTCCCTTTGTAATTTTGAGCCTTTCCCTCCTCTCTCTAATATCTTCCATCCAATCAGAGTCTTAAGGTTGATTTACCAATTTCACGAAGTTTTCAACTGCAGTGATATAAAGTTATGTTTGAAATGGTTATGATGGATCAGCTTATCATCTTATTGACTTTCCAAAAGTTCCTTGATATAAACCATGCTACATATAAAACAAAAGATTATAAGTGGAAGTGAACAAACTCCTGAGCATTTGTTAATCTCAGACGTATCCATATCCAGTGACAGTGGAGAAGTTGCTAAACAAATCACCCTTACTACCATTTCCATCCAAAACATGCAAGTTGCTACAGGATCTAATGATTGGAGAGACTTGGTGTTGTGCAGTTGGATCTGTGATAGAGATGTTATGTAGTTGCTTATGTTTCAGTTTGAGCTAGTCAAGCGCATTTATTAAAATATGCCATATGCAACAAAACCAAATCCCCATGCTGGGCAAGCTCAATTTAAAGAGTTGCCTCAAAAGAAGTATAAAAAATGCATTAGACAATGTCATGGATGTTGATTCAACGCTGCATAGCATCAACAATAATCCATTTAAATCCAATGCCATGCAGATGGCCACAAAATATAATGATTGGAGAGAATTGTTGTGTAGTTGGTGCTGTGGCAGGAATGCTATGTAGCTGCTAATAACACATTTGTTTCAGTTTGAACTGGTCAAGTACTGGATCTAGAATTTAGAAGGAATTGGTTAGAGGTTGTGGAAGATGATGGGAAAGGAAGGATGAGTATATAATAGGTGTCGATGTGATGTGTATATAAATAGGTGTGTGGATGTGATGAGTATATACATAGGTGTTGATGAAATGAAATGAATTATCTGTTTCACGAGCTACCCCCAAAAAACTCCTCATTATCTATCTCTTGGAATCTAGCCTTTTCTTAGTAATCTCTCTCCTTTGTGGAACACGTTTATTTTTAGTACCACTCACCAATGTGACACTTAGACAACTTATGCTTGTAACACCAAGTAAGCCTAAGTTGCTAGGGGAAAAAAAATTGAAGGCAATTGAGAGGGCTTGAGAGCTTAGTAAGTAAAGAGAGCTTACTATTATTGAGAATAATTACAAGTGAAGTGAGCTATTTATAGCCATTTTCTTCCCAATACAGTTAGAATCAGTTTGATCAACAATATACATAACGTGTCTCGAAAGCTCCTACAAAATATCTCTAGATTTTTTATATTTATGATGAGAATATTTTAGAGTAACGTCTAAAGAAAGACAATAGGCCAAGAGGGTGGGCCAAAGAGTGGATCAAGAACCTCTTTTGGGCTTAGGCTTGAAATTTAGTGGGTTGTAATATTCTCCCCACCTAAGCTTGCAACGTTCTTGACGAGTTCTTTTCCTTGTAGCGCTTGATATACTTGACGAATTTCCACAAGGCATCCTTTGGTTCCAATTAGCCTTAGTGTTTGGTAGATTCTCCACTTCGCCAAATGTTTTGTATAGTTTGGAACCTTTCCTTTGAATTTCCTTCGAATGACCTATCTGTAATGATGTAGTCCACATCTTTATAAAAGAAGGTGAAAGCAGGCCACGCGGACGTCTCGCGCGAGGTCCCACGTATGCAGGGAGGCCTCGCACGAGCCCCGCGACCGGCCGAGGGGAAGCCTTGCGCAAGCCCCACGACGACGCGACACCATGTTTTATTTTGTGAATTTAAAAAAAAATCTCTTTATGTTTTTTAAATATTAATATTTTTTAAGCTGCTTTAAAAAATTTTAACTATTTTTTTATTTTTTAATGGTTAATTCTTTCGCCTTCTTTCCCATATATTAATTTCTTTTTTTATTCCTTTCATCTTTAAATACATGAAAAAATTCTTTTTATTTTTTTTTCTTATTCCTTTCCTCCTAAATACATAGGAAATTTTTTTAATTAAATTAAATTTAAACCTACTTGATCCTAATCATTATATCTAGACAGTCCGACGCATGAAACTCCCACCAATGCGAGATCATTAATTTAATGATAATGATCCTAATCATTATGTCTAAATTGATTTTTATTCAATCCAAAATTTTAAAATATTAGTTTAATCTAATAGTGAGTATTTATAGTAATCAAATATTATATTAATATTTTTTAATTAATATATTTTATATTTAAAAAAGTATCGAAACCGCATCACGGTACGATACCGAAATCATATCATTCTGGTCATAAATCGAAACTTTGATACAACTCGAAATTTTAAACCATGATTGCAAGAGCAGGCTATTGTTAGCATTAGGATAGCCTTTATGTTGTTGGCACTTGAACGAGCCAGTCTCATATGTTTGCCTATAACCCTCCTCATGTGCGTGCACTTCCATTTCTACTCCTAAATCTTCTACTCATGAATCCCACAACTCCCACTTCACGAACGACCTAAGTTTGATGAGCTCCCGAGTGATGGCTTTCAGATCCACATGGTAAGCATTCTTGTAATCAAGAATAACCTTCCTAGTGGCAACACCGAAATCACCACACTCCGTCTCAACACCATCTAGACGGTTAGCGAGATCCCTAAAAATAGACTTTAAAGAAATCTTCCTCTGAGCTTTCAGCACTGATCTCCTCTATGGTGGATTGCACCTTGGAGATAACTTGCTTTAAAGTAGCAACCCATGCTTTAATAGCATCCACCTTCGTTGTCTTAGCCATGTCGCATCTGCCTTATGTGCATTGCTCCTCCAGTACACAAGATGAGATTGATATCTCAAGGCCTCAATGTCTAACACTATTGCTTTAAGCACAATACTTGGATATCAGATGGCGAGAACCTAACTTTCATACCAATTATAACGGGTTTAGTTTTAGCAACACTCGCTTGTGCGAAGACAATTTATTCATGTACAATTGCTAAGTAAGCTTAGGTTGCTAGAGACCCACACAAAAGAAGCGAAGAGAGATTGAGAGAGTTTAAGGGATTAGCAGTGTTGTAAATGGCGGTAGAAGGTGGCGGGGCGATTAGTGACCGCCTACTGCCTCGACCGCCTAGGCGGTTGAATTTTTTTTTACTATTTTTTATACATAATATTATTATAAATAGTCATCATTCTTTATGTGCCTAGGCAGTGCTTCATCCGATAAACTCCTCCTTAATAAGCCTCTTACACAATTTGCATGTGATCCAATCTCTTTTTTCTTTGCAATACAACATCTCATAATTCCAAACAATATTACTAGACTTTCCCTTTAATTCCACATTGTTTCTCATTTTCCATCATTAATCTTCAATAATTAAATAAAAGATAAAAAACTAGAATAAAAACTTAACTAGAAATATAAAAAGCTAACCTAGTGTGCTGGTGGCGGCAGGCGGCGGCGGTGGGGCGGCGTGGTGGCAGTGGAGTGGAGCGGCGCGGTGGCGGTGGTTCCAGGCGGAAGGAGGTTGGTGACTTGGTGGAGTTATTTATGTTTTGGAAGGGAGAGAAAGTGTATTAATATATCTGGGTTTTAAATTTTGTTGACTTTGACCCCTCACCTACTACCTTGACCGCCTTGCCTGCCTCGCCCGCCTCGCGTGCTGCCTCGCTCACCTCACTAGCATTGCCTCATCTTTAATTGCCTAAAGCACCGCCTAAGGCAAAGGTGGTGCGGTTGATGCCCGCCTCCCCCCTAGGCGGCCGCCTTGGCTGCATTTAGAACACTGGAGATTAGTAAGTAAAGAGGATTTACTATTCTTAGAATGATTACAAGTAAAGAAAAGAGAGAGATATCTAAACATCCTCCACTCAAATAGATAAATGGAATCAGTTGATTCAACAGTGTACATTGTGTGTCTAAAAAGCTCCAAATTATCTAGATATTTTCATAAGGAGAAGATTTCACAGAAATGTCTAAAATGATCTCAAGAGAGAGTCTAGAAGAAAGACATGGGCCAAGATGGTGGGCAAGAATGGATTAAGAATCTCTTTGGGCTTGAAATTTGGTGGGATTGATATTTGGCCACTATTTATGGAGCCAAAGAATGCTACTGTATAACACGAAAAGTGGCTCATAAAATTGTAATAGAGATTGTGACACATCAATTAATGACCATTTTCTACTAAATAATAATTGAAGTTGTTAATAGTATCTAGATGAATTTCCTACCATTAGTATTAATAAAGGCATGAAAAACTTCTAATGTTTGATTCTAAGGTCTTACAAAAAGGTTAGGGGTTGTGTTGGTCTAGGCAACAATGTAAAATTGTCAAAAACTTAAAAACATATATCTTCTTATTTGTGTTAGGCTAAGTCATTATCTGTAAGTGGAGCATGTAGCCCTCACCACCCAACTACCTCAATATACAAAGGGTGAACTAGGAGGTCACCATAGTGACATCACATTAGTGCCCAAACGCGATGCAAGCATAAGCAAGGTTCTCATTTTATTGGGGAGCAATGCAAATAAAGAAGCTAATCCATGATTATAGGATTAGACTAGCAACTTTGAATGTAGAAACGGTTTTGGGAAAAGATTAGAACTAGTAGATGCTATGATAAGTAGAAAAACAAACATAATATTCTCACAAGAAATAAAATAAATTTGGAAAAAGGTTAGAGAATTAAGTATAAGTACTTATGGAGTACTAAAGAAGTTAAAAATTGAAATAGAATAAGTAGATGCTAAATGTGCAAGTACTTGTGCTCTTCGAGTAGGATTAAATGATTAAATCAAAAAGGATCATAGGAGATCTAAATGAAATTATGCATATCTATGACTACATAACTTACATTTAAAATTTAAATGGACATGTAGAAAGTATCTAAGAATACAATGGTGTTTTTAGACTTTGTAAAAGAAATAAAGAGCAAATGATTTTGAATTTCCTATAGATTTTTTTTCCATCACTAGAAAGGTAAATTTGATTGTGTAAAATTACAAGATAATACCTATGAAATGCTTAATTAATTAAGAGCATTTACTAATAGGATTAAATAAATGGCAGTCCGATTCACAAAGCTCTCGTCAATGCGGGTGAAAGGATTTATTATACGGAGTCTTACCATGTATTGCAAAAGATTATTTTAGTGACTCGAACTCGTGACTACCAGGTCACACGACAACTTACTAATAGGATTAAACATGTCTTAAAAAATGCAATAAAAAAATTGTTTTTAATTTTAGAAGATTAGATGGTGGAATTTTAAACATTATAGTTTTTAGTATGGAAAGGAAAGCAGCAATATTGATCCTACGTGGACTTAGATGACAAACAAGATCAGGAAGTTAGCTAGATCAATTAAGAGAGAAGCTAAGGTAAAGATGAAACATAGAGAATCAGTGGTGATGTTCTGACATAAAAGGCAATAGTTTAAAGATGAAATATTTTAAAGATTGGGAAAATTGTAGAAATGAAAAAAAATAAAAATTGATAGGCATAAAGTGACTAAAACTAAGTTAAAGGAGTTACAAGCATAATAAAGTTTGAACCATATAATAAGTTCTATAATAATCTAGGAACTAAGCATGCAAGAACCACATTTAGATAGCTAGGAAAAGAAAATGGAGAGACTTAGTTAATGTTAGATGTATAAAAGATAAAAGTTCTAATTGATACAAATGCAATTAACATTTTTATAACTACTTAATAAGCATTCTAAAATAATTTGGTTTTGATTTGAAAATCCTGCACAATAATACAACAACAACCAAGTTTTATTCCACTAGATAAGGTCAGTTATATGGATCTTCCTATGCCATTGGATATTATCTCTTACTATATCATCGTTTATATTTAAATAAATTTTATCTTATTTTATCGTTGTTAACAAGTCTTTTTTGGTATTTCTCTTCCTCGTTTAATGTGCATATTTGTCATAGTTTCACATCGCCTAACTGAAGCATTCATTAGTCGTCTAAGTACAGATTTGCACCATCTTAAACGTGTCTCTCGAAGTTTTCTCTCAATAGATCTAACCCGACTTTCTTCCTAATTTCTCATTTCTTATCTTGTCCATCCTTGTATGCCCGCACATCCACCTTAACATTTTTATCTCTACGACACTCATTTTCTACTCGTGTGCTAAAGTCATTGCCCAACATTCAGCTCCATATCACATACGTCTAACCACCGTTTGTAGAACTTTCCTTTAAATTTTAGAAGTACTTTACAATCACAAAGAACACCTTACGCTCTCCTCCATTCCAACCATCTTGTATGTTTTCTATGTAAGACATCTCTCAACCCCTCCATCCTTTTGCAAAAACAATCCTAAATACTTAATGCTCTCGATTATACGTAATTTGTCATCTCCTATCTTAACAATTATAATATCGTTAAATTTAAATTTTCATATATTTTGTCTTTACTTTACTAAGCCTAAAAATTACTTTCAATATTTCCTACTAAAATTTAAACTTAGCATTTAGTCTTTCCCGTGTCTCATCTACTAAAACAATATCATCTACAAATAACTTGCATTATGATATCCTATCTTAGATGTGTCCAATAAATCCATCCATAATTAGTGTAAAAAAATAGGAACTTAGAGGATGTAAACCTATCTTTATAGGAAAGGCAACAACAATATGTACGAGAAATGTTTAAGTTTACATGTAAAATTCAACAAATCAAAAATAATTAAACTATGAAATTCATATAGACAAAAAAATTTACATCTACCATAGTAATTATTAAATTAGTAAATTTAATCAATCAATACATATGATAATTATATATCTATAGAAAAAAAAAGAAATTGATCAACCTAACAATCCCTATATGTTATATTTCATATAACATATAACAAAATGTATATAGATAATAGAACCTTTCATGCTTATAAGTTATAATTCCACAATACATGGCTAACACTTAAATCATTCAACCATGGATTAAGTTCCTCATCATCAACAAACCCACCCCCACCCCGTCCCCAACTCCACCCTTCCATTATATCAGCAATAGAAGTAGATTAATAAAACAATGTTATATTTGAACACATTTAACCAAATAAATATGATTTTCATTCATCAATGGACGCCTAGAAAGTTAGCATACTGGGTCATCTGGATATGTATTAGACACTTTCAAAGTTGGACCACTTGGACCATATATATTTGTCACATATAGGATCATTCCACATATTTAGGTTGTATATAAAATATGATATTTGCTCCTACAATGCATAAACTTGTTAAAAATAGCTTCAAAAGGATACAAATAGGCATCCCTTTTTTAAAAAAATGAGTCAAAAGGACGTCCCACTAGATGTTTTGTACTAAAAATACCCCTTTTTTAAGCATTGTTGTAGTAGCTCCTGAGTAACTGCTACAACGTCAAAAATCGACTATTTTACTTTAATCAAAATTATTATATATAAAACATTATTGTAATAAAATACTCTTTACCAACTTGTTTAAAATTGCTTAAACTTCATCAAAATCGCTTTAAGTTGATCGAAATCACTTTAAAACAATTGTAGCAGCCATAGTTTGCAGAATCATGATCCTACGCAGGATTAATTTGGGGTCAATATCGGATCGGTCAGAATCATAGAATCGTACTACCAAAGACCCTTGAAATTTTATGGTACATGATTAATAATTAGAAAAAAAATGTCTTAAAAAGCCATTTACATATAAATAGATTAATAATTTTGCATATACATGCAATTGTCGACACTTGACACCACAGATGATATTATTACATGTAAAAATTTAAATTAACTAGTAATTTAACTACCATTCTAGCACAATAACACTCAATAATATTTATATTTTCATATCGCAAATAAAAGAGTATAAAATTTCTACTAACACAATAACAATTATCGCATTCAACCTCAAGAATGTTCCCTTGGTTCACAAGATAGCTCAGTTTAAAGGTCAACAAAGACGTAGCAGCAGCTATTGAACCTTTGATTCGAACACGAACCCCAAAAATAATCTTCTAAATACCTATTGATTACCGGGCAATAGGCATCCAAAATCTTATCGTTTTGGGGAAAAGAAACGATAGAATATTATTGATAAAAACTAACTCAAAAACAACTAAATAGATGTTTAAATAGTCTCAGGACCTTAACCTTAACTCTGCAAAAGACGACAATAACCTAAATTATAAAATAGCCCAAAAAATAATTAAAAAAGATGGCTTTAAATGAATTTTTTTTTTTTTCTAAAACTGGGCGGTGACGAGTTTCACTCAATAATTAACTGTAGATCTCTAAACAAGCTTCAATTTGATATATTATAGGTCCCGTGATTCAACCCGAGTCAAAAGTTATGGTCTCTCAAAGCTTCTCCCGATCCTACTCTGATCCTGCTCCAATCGGACCGATCATGCTCCGATTCCACTGTAAAAAACGATCCTGCACGATCCATGATCGATTCGGTGTTCCGGATCATAGGTTTGTGTGATCCTACGATCCAGGATTGCGATTTTGCAAACATGAGTAGCAGCTACTTAGGTAGCTGCTACACAGTTATAATTGAACCCTAAACACTAAACATAAACCTTAAAACTTTGAACCTTAAATCCTAAACACTATTATATCAAAATACTCTTTACCAACTTAGTCAAAATTATTTAAACTTCATCAAAATCACTTTAAATCAGTTAAAATTACTTTAAAACATCAATACTATATTAGTTGTTACACATTTTAACTGTTACAAAAGTGTTAGAAGTAAGGTACATCATTGTAGCAGCTATAAAGTAGTTGCTACACACTATAGTAGCTAGTCGTAGTTGTTACAACGACGCTGAAAGTAAGGATATTCTTGAGATAAAACATATGGTAGGGCGCTCATTTGACGATTTTTAAAAAAGGGTACCCATTTAATGGTTTGTTAAATGTGGGGCGTCCTTTAGATTTTTGCCCAAGAAAGATTATGTTAGATATCATAAAAATAATCAAGAATTTAATAATTAAAATGATTTAAAATATCAAAGATTTTTAAGATTATAGGTATAAATGACTGAATTCTAAAACATAATAACATATAATTTAAGGCATTAAAAACATAACAAACAACAATGTTATTATTTACTCAATTAAACATGGATCAAGTACCTATTTTATTAATACAATTCATTGATAAATAAAAATTGATGATAATTTGATACAAATAACCAAACAGGTTATTTAATAAGAAAATATATAATATAAATCATAATAACATATAAGTATTGGTTGTACCGAACCTATAGGATCAGTGAAACAGGAACAGTAAAAAAGTTTTAAAAAAATTCGTGTGAGATGACAAATTGTGTTCAATAAGGATGTACATTATGTTTGATCAAATATCATACAATTAACAATATATATAATAAATAATAGAACTAACAAGATTGATAATACATAATATATTATCACAATATTAATAATAACATATTACTATCACTACCAAGTTAGTGATATCATATTATTGGTATTATTTTGCAAAATCACATTTTACAACCATTAGGTAGTAGTAGATAAATGTATGTATTGGATCACTAATATATATATATATTATAATAAATAATATAAAAATATCAAGATTTATTACAATAAAATTTAAAATCATATTTCTTAATATAAATGTACAAATAACATTATGTTACTAATATTATTTGAAAAAATAGATTATTAATAAAAATTATTATGGGGCTTAGTTGCAACTTAAATAACATTTGGTTCAAGTCTATAGGATTTCACTCGATACAATAATTTTTCTCAAGGAAATCTTAGAGACAAATAGATATGATTTGGCTATTTACAAGTAGTAGGTTGAAAATTTTAAGTTGGAATTCAAGAGAGTGAAGTAGACTCTTGCACTCTCATGCACATCTACTAGAATTCAAGCTAGAATCGGCAAGAAGATTGATAAATCCTTGAGTTTTCCCAATCAGCCAAATTTCAACCAATCTCGTCAATTTTCGCTGTTCATTTGGCCAAATTTCAATTGTTTCCATCTAATTTTTAGTAGAAGTTACCTCATTTCTAAGTAATGCAAACTTACATAATGATATTTGTGAGATAAACTATTTCTCAAGAGTGGTTGAATAGTGATCCAACTCAAGCAATCCCTATCAATATTGGCTAATCTTGACAGCCATATTATTAACAAGTCCCGTTAGTCCAACTAGTTGGGACTACGTCAAACTAGTAGTATTAAAAACTTCTAATTACATCACAACATCAAGTCAAGATAGAGTCATCTTTAAGATTTTGCCATGTTGGGCAGTAAATTACAGAAACTCAATATTGGTCTTTACCTTTAGCAATCTCTCAAGTACTGCCCATGCTAAGGAATAACTATCATTGGAGCAACCACCCATACAGGTACCAACTGCACCAACCCATGGGGGAGAGGAATAGCTACCATGATGGCATTTGGCATGCTTCAGTACATGTCAAAGCATTTCGAGAAGAATTTAATTAATGACATCTCTACTAGTGTTTGTCAGTCAAGATGTCTCTTAATATCTCTAGCATAAAACAATACTTTAAATCTCAATTATTCCTAACTATTTTGGGTCAACTTCATGGATTTTATTCCATTATCAAACTTCATGAAAGGTTATCTCACTGATAACATTCAAATCTGTTAAAATCACTTTGAATTATATTACTATCTAGTAGTAAAATTTTAAACTTTTAATAAATGCTAAAAATAGAATAAAAAGAAAAGAACAGATAAATAACATAAACTAAAAAAATATAAAAGTAGTATTGATTAATCATAAAAATATAATATTATTTAATTATTTTAATATTAATGCATTAATATTAAAAATAGGTGTGCTGAATATATCATATAATAAATTTCATCTTTGTAGCATTCAAGGATATATCAGTTTATCAGTACTCAATTTAATAGTTTAAAACATTTAGATTTTATGGTTGAACTTAGAATAAATATTCAAGGTTCATGATTTTTTTTTGTGAATGAAGTTATATATTATAAAATGAACCATTAACTAGTATATACATAATACATTCCTGTCTACTAGATTAACAAGCCATTTCTTCTCCTTCAATCTATTACTGATTTAAATTTATTATTTTGCCAATCATGATCCTAAAATAGAGCTCAACAAGTAGAAGGAGAATAATTTAGAAGGGTTGCTTGCCTAAATAGTTAATGCTCAGACACGGGATGCTAGCTTGAACTTGTGGTGCATGTTTCTTGCTACATGTGTCTGATGAAGTTGTCAATTTATCAAATACTCTTGTTCTGTTTATCTTCTCCTAACTTTCTCTCAACCCTTAATCCTAAGTAGAGGTGCAATCCTTGGTACATAGATCAATGTTTGGTTGTAACTGTCTAACTAAAACCCAGCTTTTCCATTGTGTTTATTAAAACAGTATTCAGAAAGAGGAATTTATTAGTTCTCATATGAATATTGAAAGAAGCAGCAGAAAGGCTAATTAACTTGAAGAAATTTTACCATGTGATCCATTCAACGCATCTTCTCTTTTCCTGAAAACTGTTTGGCAGCGTCCCTAACCTTCTCGATGTATCCTTCAATAGGCGGTGTCAACGTGGCCATGAAGCGATTCGCAGGGAAAGGTGTAAAATCTGGAACCAATGCAGCTTTCTGGAGGTGGTCGGGCAGCGCAGCGATGGCCTCCTTCTTTAGCTTCAAGAACGCAGTCTCTGCCGCTTGCCTAGCTCGGTGCTTCCGCATCAAGTGCCGACTGTACTCCTTGGCAAGCCGGCGGCCATCCTCGACGGTAAGCTCGTACTTGGGGATGGACTCTTTGTCGACAAGGCCAAGAGTAATATAATCGAGGCCAGGAGTGCCCATGATGACCGGCTCCTCTTCGACGGCGGCCTTGCCGGACTTGGCAGCGGCCTTCGCCTGATCGATCTCGCGCTGGCGGTCCTTGGAAATGAGGCCGAGCTTCTCGCGCTCGGCTTCACGGAGGCGGTCCTTGGCAGTGAGATAGCGGACAGGAGTGGGCGCATTGAGGCAGGCCTCCATCATGCGCTTGACGCGGTCCTCAGCTTCTTTGCCAGAGCGACCGCCGCTGGGGGCATCGCCAGGGGGGGCACCCGCCTTCTTGATTCGGATGGTGGAGCGTTTAAGCGGCTGCCCAGTCTTGATCTTAGCCTTGCCCTTGGCGGTGCCGCTGACGGGAGATCGCTGGAGGAACTGGTGGTTCTGCTGGGAAATGAGGGATTTGAGGGAGGAAGAGATCACTCGCGAGACAGGCAACATCCTCCCTTGCTTGATTCTGGCCGCCGAAGTTTCAAGCTAAATCGCCGGTGAAGAGGCAGAGGCGGCGCTGGGTATTTTGATTGCTCGACCGTAGAGCGGAGGCTCGCGATGCCTGCGAAGCGGATCTAGGGATGGCAACAGCAGCTAGGTAGTAATCGGTAGCGTGCCACGGCACTCTGATCCGTTTTACGGTTTCGGGTGTCGATTGCGTGGTACAACTCAGAATCCGATAAGAATTTTTGAAAGTAATAAATAAATAAATAAAATAGTAGTCCTTTTTTAAAAGTATTTCTAATGCCCGGATTTTTAGGACGGAAATAAAAATTATAAAAAAATATGATGAAAAACTTTCACCTATTTATTTCATTAAAAAAGTGAATTTTTTTCCCCAAAGTTTACTTAATCGATAAATGGATTTACAATGGATCATTTCAAATAAAGTGAAAAGTAATTTTTCTACCTTCCAATTGTGCAATTATGCAACTAAATTTCTCCCAACTCGTGACCAAATCTCATGCAACATAAACGATGGCCCTATGCAATCGCGAACAATAGCCTCGTACAACCACAAACAATAAACTTGCACAGTCATAAACGACAGCCTCGTGCAATCGTAGACGATGACCCCATGCAAGATTGTCTCGCACGACCGCATGCGATGGCCCCACGCGAGGTCACCGCACCTTGAGCTATCATTAGACCTCGACAATATATTTTTTTCTTCTTCCTTTTTCTTTTCGTAGATTTTTTTTCTTCCATTTTATCTTTTCTTTCCCTTATCTTTCCCGGAGATTTTTTATTTATAATTTAATATCTAAAATACCCTCTTATACTTTGACTACAATTATATTACTTTAGAACAATTTAGACTAACCTATTCTACTTTAGAGATATAATGTTCCAAGGGGCA
The DNA here is from genome assembly GCA_038050645.1 of Hedychium gardnerianum. Classification (NCBI taxonomy): domain Eukaryota; kingdom Viridiplantae; phylum Streptophyta; class Magnoliopsida; order Zingiberales; family Zingiberaceae; genus Hedychium; species Hedychium gardnerianum. The sequence goes on along the minus strand of JBBUKS010000113.1, from coordinate 7,949,992 downwards.
TACAAAAAAAATTAACTATATAACATCAAACCTAAAATAATCGATCCAATTTTACAGAAAATTTTCATTGATCGTCAGAAAAAATCAAAAAGCGCTCGTGACGAGCGGCCCAGAAATCCAACATCTCGTAGTTGAACACCTCATTTGAAGAAAAAAATCCTTACAAATGTATTGTAGCTAGGAATCAAATCATAGATATCTGAATAATAATTTAACGTCCTTCCGCTATACCATAACCTCGGGAGCTCTAAGGGGCATGAATAACTTTGGTAAAGTTGCACCACCTTGGATAATTTTGATCAAAATTGTACTTTAGAGTAGTTTTAATCAAAGTTGCTCCAAAATTATGTAAATTTGATCAAAGTTGCTCTAAGATGGAGAAGTATTTCAAATATTAAATTGTGATTAAGGTGTCGTTTTGATAATTTTTAAAGGAGAAATGACTTCTTTGGTGATATATATAATTAGAGGTGTTCTTTTAATTTTTACCTTTTATTATTAGTAAAGTGACCCAAATTTTTTGATTTTGTATGAAAATGGCCTTCTCTTTATAAAATCATCCACATGGATCCCATGTGGGTATTTAGGTGGTAAACCAAGGGTTAGTTAGGATTTCATTATTACATCTTGCTTGAGCTAGTGCAAGATACGTAGAGGAAAGAGAGTGTTAGTCAATTGGTAAAGGAGTATCCATCCACTCATGAACTCGAAACCATAAAATTATGATTTGAGTCCGTTTGGAGTTTAAGCAGTTGCTTAATATTGGCTAGTAATTTATTGATATAGTAGTAGCTGACTGTGAATAGAATATTTCTATTCAATTTTGTTTGAAGGTCAATTAATTGGGCTAATCGAATGATGTATTCCATTCGATTGATGCTTAGCTGGAATGTGCCGTTAAAGAGAAATTATAAAAAAAATGATCAAATTATGACGTGGCACGTGGAGTAGTCAAT
>JBBUKS010000113.1:7891602-7912820 GCA_038050645.1 Hedychium gardnerianum | reverse complement strand
CAACAACGGGATCATGTCATAGTTGAGCATCATTATCACTATGATATTTTTAATGCTGCAATAGATTTTCAAGTGACAGAACTAAATTATAGATTCAGTGAGACAACAATGGAACTTCTTGCTCTTTGTTCAGCTTTGGATCCTACTGGTTCATTTAAAAAATTTAATGTGGGCGACATTTGCAAGCTTGCATCAAAATTTTATCCTGCTAATTTCACTCAACAAGAAATTCATGTTTTGAAAGCTGAATTGGAATACTATCAACTTGACATAGTTTGTGATCCTGAGTTTCAACAAATTTCTACTCTTTCTACATTATATAGAGAAATGGTTGTGACCAAAAAGGCTGAGCGTTATGATTCAGAGATTGATTCGTCTTGTATTGACTCTTCTTGTATCAATTGCAATGGCAGAGAGAGACTTTTCAGTCATGAAATTTCTCAAAACGGCACGTCGCAACAAGATGGATGATGATTTACTTTTCGATTGCATGATTCTCTACATAGAACGACAATTGTTTGAGAAAATAGACATGAAATCAGTAATAGATGAGTTTTATACTCTAAAATCTCGTCAAACACAACTTAAGTAGATATTGAATTTTTTTTTTATATGAAATTTGAACTATGTAAAATAATATTAGTATATAAATATTATATGTTTGTTAAGTATTCATTATACATGTATGTATTATTATTTTTATAATTTAACCAGGGCAGTTGAAGAGTTTGATTACGCCATCAGTGTAAAGGGTTTAGGGTCAAAGTCTTCAATTGATTAAAACTCTACGTTTAGCATAGAAATGGAGGTGCAATGACCGATAAAATCATCTAGAGTGGGAATACAATTTATTTAGAAATGAAAAAAAATATACTATCATATAAAATATTTTTATTAATTAATTTGTTAACTAATATAAATTTGAATATATTTTTATTTGGAAGAAAAATTAAAATATTCCAACTTATTAAAATTCTAACACTGATATTATATTTCTCATCTTGAAAATATATTTATTTCATTACTATTATAACAAATACAACCACTATAACATTGGTAAAACAAAAAAAATAACCTGATTAAAATTATTATGACAGTTTTTATCATGTTGAAAGTGATTTTAATAAGTTTAAGAAATTTTATATAAGTTGTTAAATAATGTTTTAATAATATACTCTATGTATAATGATTTTAATTAATTAATTTTAATATATTATAGTAAAAATGATAAATATATTAAAATATATTTTTTTTCTTTTTATTTTTGCAAGATATTTATTATTTTAAATATTAAATAAAAATTATATGTGCTGGAGTGGATGCTAAGCTATTGGTACTTTGTCGCACGAATCACGAGGAACTTACTCCATTTCCCACGGCAGACCAAAATGATTCGGCCTTCCAAATTTGGATTATTCGCTCGTTTTTGGCAGCGGCCGTGACAGTGAGTTCAGTGAGTTGCCGACGTGTCTTTTTTTTCGCCGTCAGATCAGATTTCGCACGCAATGCAACTGCGATGATGATGAAAAGATGTCAACCCACCCGAACCACCCCTCTGCCCTGATCTCCGCTCGCTGCTCGCTTGTTCTTTCTCTTCCCTTCGAAACCCTAAACCCTTGATCTATTAATTCTGCCGTAATCCATCTCCACTCTCTTCCCCATTAGGCGGTCCGTTGCTTCCTGTGCGTTCCCTCAGCAGCCGGCGAGCTACTTAAGGTCGGACCTTCGCTCCCTTTTTCTGTTGGTTCCTCTTGGCCAAATTGATCTTTTGTTTCTTGCTGCCTGATCGAGATTGGTCGTTGAAGCACTCTTCTTTTTTAAATTTGTGGTTTTCATTGGCTCGTCAATTTGTGAGCAAAGAGTCTAGTGAAGAGAGTGAGGAGCCGGCATGATATAGGTCCGCATTTGAATGATTTTTGGAGAAGTCAATCCTTTTTTTATTCTTCTACGTGGTAGTAAGGAGGGTTATCATTGGTCTGCTGTCTGTATTACCTGTCCGAGGTTCGGTTCTTTATGTACTTCTGTATTTTGCCCGAGTCATTTTTTGCTGCTTCTCTTAGTAAACCTTTTTTTTTTAGAATTTTAAGCCAAGAGTACCCAAACTTGAGAGAATAAAATGAACTCAGAATTTGTGACGCTAGTGAAACCAGAATGAGCTAGATTAATGGTATTATTGGCCATTTTTTTATGCTAATGTATGATCCTAATCGCTTGACCTTGCTATATGCTAGGCATGAGCTAGCAATGGGTTCTTCCTTAGGAGTATGTAACACTAACATGAAGTTTGTCATCTCTTTTCTCTGGTTCATCCAATTAATTATTGCTAATGCAATTATTATAACTTGCATGTTTGAATTTTGTTCTATGAAGCAAAACCAATTACATTGAGAATGGTTTTTATAGATTGTAGGTTTAAGCGTTCCGGTATTTTACAATCTTCTACAGAATATTTAGTTTATCCATTAACACACCTGAATAAGTGAACTGGTTATTGTACTTACTAAGTCTTAAATGCTACACTGTTTGGTGTTTTCTAGAGCCATTCAATTTTGTTCTCTTTTTTATGAATCCGCTAATTTATCATTCAGGATTGATTTGGTTATAAAAAGTTCTTTGGTTGGTGATCCAATATCACACTAAGCATTCTTGTTCCAAAATGACCAGCATGATTGAATCTGATTTGAAAATTGAACGAGCTGAAGAAATTAAGGTTTTAGCTAATGAAGCATTCAAAGGTATATCTATACCTTTTTTATTTTATCTGATCTCTTCTATTGTAATTATTATAACTTGATATGGCCACTGTCATAGCACCAGCCAAGACTTTGTTTAGTGTTACCAATAATTTTGCACTATTAGCATAGATGAAAGCAACTTTTGTAGTAGATGCTGCATGAAATTGATCTTGTTACCAATCTTAAACATTTCCTGCATTATGTACTCATGAATAAATGCATATATTCGATAGTTTTAAGGATGGGAATTGGCATGGATATCTGCATAATCTTGCATATTGTGCTCTTCTTCTGATCAACAAATCAGGAATGCGTATGTGGTATGATTTTATTGATCTCTACAATGAAAGCTTTAAGCAGTAAAACTATGCAGGTAGTGTGGTATGTAGGTATACCTTTTATGTGTCTTAATAAAAATTGGTTTGTCCATCATATCAGAAAGAAAAACAGATGGTCTTTATTGTGTTATCATATTTTTTTTTCATTTGGGAAAATCTTATTACCTGGGTTTGAACATCATATTCTGCTTTCTCTCTTTGAAGTTTGAACAACTATTAAAAGGAAATTTGTATGAGCTTAATTTGATTGTCAATGCTTCATACTACCATTGATGGCTCTGTTTCTCTGGTTTGTCCATTTGGAGGACAAATATGGGTCTGCAAATACAATTTCATGTGAATGTCAATGGTTGATGCTTCCATTGGCTCTGCTTTGCTGTTTTATCCATTAGGAGGACAAATATAAATGTGCAATACAGTGTGTTTTGTTGAGGTTCAGATCTCAATTTCAAAATCTGATTTTGGACCTCATGACTAAAGAAAAATTCCCATAAATTGGCTACACTCAGTTTGAATCAGAAAAAAATTGAGTTGGAAAAATTTAGTCTAGTGTTCTACTATTTCTTAGCGTCTAGGGAGAGATGTGTTCTAAAAAAAATTAGAAATTTTAATTTTAAAACTTAGTGGACTTATGTGCGCATATCTGAAATCCCTCCCTATACAGTATATATAAGGTGACATCTGGTCATATGACCTGAGATTTGTTATAAAAACACAATGCTCATCATGAGGCATGAATTGATTAATGTTTGTTATACTAATGAGGATACTATGGATGAGGACCTCAAAGCATTAATTATTTAGGTGGCATAGTCATTAATATTGCCGAAATTCATACTTAAGTGACCTGCTATACGGAGGTAGCTCAAACAGCTAGAGTTTCAATAAACAATTAAAGATCATTATCAACAGCATGACAGATTTATAAGATGCATTGTAGCCCCTATTGTGCAATGATCACTATAATGCTTACTATTAAGTTCGATTGGATAATTGCTTATCTAATAAAAAAAGGATAGCTGGTGCACGAAGCTCTCACTAATATGGAGTCATGGTGAAGGGTTGGACCATATTGGGTCTATTGTATGTAGTCTTATCCTACATTGCAAGATGCAGGTTTCGCAACTCGAACCTGTGACCTTGTACCACAAGGTCACATGGCAACAATTTTATCGTTGCGCTAAGGCTCCCTTTCGATAATTGCTTATCCAATAACAAAGAAAAAAAATAGAACCATAGAAAGTAACACAACTTATAGCTTATCCAATAACAAAGAAAAAAAAAATTGAACTATAGAAAGTAACACAACTTATATTGTTAATCTTTGCAATTCTACTCATTCATATTGAGTGGGTTGAACTGTACTGAGCTTGACTCAACACATCATTAACTTAATAGGATTATGTATCTTTTTTATTAAAAGCATGACAATTTATTCACTTAATAGGAATATGTATTTTTTATTGAAACAAGACCTGCTTTCTTACCATTTTAACACACACGTGTTATGATCATGAAATAATTAATAGTCTTCTGTGAATTTGCAAGTATATTATATTTGACTGTTTGTAGAACAAGTGAGAGCATTTTTTGTGGGTTTATTTCAGTAATTTTTTGGAAATAATTGCATTTGCTAGTTAGATTATGCTTTTAGAAGCATTTTAATATCATTTTTTATCTTCATGATGTATTTGATGGCATGACAACTTGTTCCAAAAGCTCAAGTTATTATAAAAATAAAAATAAAAAATTATGGTCATGAAACATTAATAATATTTTATGAATTTGCAAGTATATTGTATTTGATTGTTTGTAGAATAAGTGAGAGCAATCCTTTTTGTTGGTTTAAGTTTATTATGTTTTGGATACAAAATGCATTTACTAGTTAGATTATGCTTTTAGAAGGATTTTAGTTTCATTTTTTATTTTCATGGTGATTTAAATGGTTCTAGAACCTTTGACTTATTTCTTTCCTTTCATTCAGTCAACAAGTTTTCACAAGCTATAGATCTGTACAGTCAGGCTATTGAACTGAATGGTCTTAACTCTGTTTATTGGGCAAATCGTGCATTTGCACATACCAAACTTGAACAATATGGAAGTGCTGTCCAGGATGCAAGTAAGGCTATTGAGATTGACCCTAAATATTCAAAGGTCAGAGAAGTTTGGTATGCTTATTCTTTCTTTTGTCCTAACTCATCTTTGGTTATTACATTCTTGATTTTGTTGACAGGGTTACTATAGACGTGGTGCAGCATATCTTGCTATGGGAAAATTTAAGGAAGCGTTGAAAGATTTTCAACAGGCATGTTTGTTTTACACTCATATTACTCATTCACATTAAGAGCACTTGTCCACAATTGTGCCATTTATCAAATCATTTTTTTGATTATAATGCTATTGTTATGTTAACACTTTAGTACATTCTCTTGTATTTTGAAATGTTTTGCATGACAATTTAATTGGGACAATGTTTGATTGTGCTTTCCTTTCATAGCCAGCATCAATAAATTCCTAACCATGTTCTGAGAATCATTCTTGCATTTATGTATATCAACAGGTGAAAAAAATTCGCCCAAATGATCCTGATGCAACTAGAAAGTTGAAGGAATGTGAAAAGGCTGTCCAGAAAATTAGATTTGAAGAAGCCATTGCTGTGCATGAATCAGAAAGGCAGTCAGTTGCAGATTCAATAGATTTTCATTCTATAGGTGATTTTTCAAATCTAAAATCATCCTGATTGCTTCACTTTTCTCATTTATTATTTATTTCTCTTTTTTGTTTTATAATTTCTGGTAATAAATTACTTCTTAATTGTTAATTTTCTCCCCTTCATCTCACGTCTTGCATTATTATTATACTAGTGCATTAGCCTTAAAATGCACGGACTATTTAAGTAAATTACAGAAATTTCATATTCATTAGTGTAAAATTAGCAAAGTATTTCTGAATTTAAAATACCTTTCAATTATTGTTTGTATTTGAAATTATAATCGTTAAAGAATAATTTTTTGAAATAACTTAAAACATAAAATCAAAACTTAAATGTTATATATTTAATATTTGTTTAGAATCCATGATTAAAAAAATCTATCATATAAACTTTTTGTTATTATTATATTAAACAATTATGTTAAATTATTATTTATATTGCACATTGAATGCATTAATAATTTTTATAAATGTTTTAATATAATTTTGATTTGTAGTTTATCATGCAAAATATACTTAAAAATTATTGCCTCTATATAAATGGTTTATATTAGTGCTACGTATTTTATAAGTACTACACGTGGATTTTGGATTTATAAGAGTTTAGTTTAGCATCGTTAGCTGTTTTCCTTTATTTTTTAAATAGTTATAGTTAAATAGATAGATAGATTTTAAAATATAATTTTCAAAATAGGATTTAAAATTTATGTTCATTTAAATTAAATTATAAAATTTACAAACTTAAATCCATAATACTACATGTGAATTTTTAGTTTATGAGAGTTGAGTTTTTTTTTTAACTTGACTTTTTCATCTGTTTTATAAATAGTTATAGTTGAATAGGTTTCAAAAATATAATTTGGAGTAGGATTTAAAATTTATATTCCTCATATAAATTAAATTATAAATTTGTCATAGTTATATGAAATGAATTGTAAATTGTAAAAATTTGAAATTAATATGATAAATGAATTTATTCAATGAAAAGAATTATTAAAAGGGCAGCCTGGCATGAAGCTTCCGCCAATGTGGGATTCCGAAGAAGGGTCGGACTACATTAGGTCTATGCAAAAATTGAATTCTAATCATTTGTTTGAATAAAATAATTTAATAAATCAAAATATTTAAATATGGACATTGAAAGTGGATCAGTGAAGCATCTTTGACTAATAAGTAAACTTATTCAGAGTTAACATATATATTTGTTTATCTTTCTTTTCAATAATATTTCATTTTCATGCAACACCATATTGTTTATTAGAGGTGGATGCACAATACACTGGTGCAAGGATAGAAGGTGAAGTAGTAACCTTGGAGTTTGTGAAGAAAATGATGAATGATTTCAAAAATCAAAAACATCTGCATAAAAGGTACTTCTGAAAGCTATTATGTTAATGCTTGTTTTTCCCAGATTACCATCTATGTCACTTTGACAAATCTTTTGAATTATTGCTTCAGATATGCTTACCAGATTGTCCTCGAAACTAGACAACTGTTGCGAGCTATGCCTTCTCTTGTCGATATCACTATTCCAGACAGATGTCATTTTACGGTTTGTGGAGATGTACATGGCCAGGTATGTAATTATTAATTAGTTTGCTGTTTGATCTAACAACATACTAAGTACTTCTGAGTGTTTTTTTTTGGTCTGTAAATTCACTCCGTCTGTAGTATATTATTTCATGGAAGTTCTCTGTGGTCAATTGCAGTTTTACGATTTATTAAACATATTTGAGCTCAATGGGCTTCCTTCTGAGGAGAACCCTTACCTATTCAATGGAGACTTTGTTGACAGAGGGTCCTTTTCTGTTGAAGTTATTCTGACTCTTTTTGCATTGAAGTGCATGTGTCCAACAGGTTAGTGTACTTTGCATTGCTGAGGCAAAAACTGTTGCAATTCACTAGTCTATTTATTAACATGAGGTATCTGCTCATCCAAATTTTCAGCTATGTACCTTTCAAGGGGTAATCATGAAAGTAAGAACATGAACAAAATTTATGGTTTTGAAGGAGAGGTCAGATCAAAATTAGGCGAGACATTTGTTGAACTCTTTGCGGAAGTATTTTGCTACTTGCCTTTGGCACATGTTATAAACGAGAAAGTCTTTGTAGTTCATGGAGGACTTTTTAGTGTGGACGGTGTTAAACTTTCTGACATTCGGGCAATTGATCGCTTCTGCGAGCCTCCAGAGGAAGGTAGTGTTGCTGAATCTTGATCTTTTAGTTTGAGGTGGAGGTGAAAACAATCTATGTCTTCTAAAACAATTAAGTTATTTTGTTTTCCGTGATAGTACTGTCGTCATATTCAGTATTTCATTTACAATATATTCTCTTATGTTAAATCTGTGTTGCAGCGCAATTCAAACATTGACTTGTAAAGGTTACTTGAAGTGGGAATTTAGTGATCAATCTCATCGGAAAATGCCGAGGATCTGTCTTCTACTTGTCTCATTCCTTATATCATCTCATTTTCCATCATGAGATCTTGCAATATTTTTTTCTTGAATCTTTTGCAACTTATAATTGCATCTAACATTACAAATGCATACGATCAGACACAGTATTCACATTTCCATGTTTGGAACCAAGACCTGATATGACTAATGCTCAAGATATTATGTCGAAAAGAGTTCTTCCTCTTTTTATTTATATAAAAGCTATAACATAGAGTTGGTGTTTTCCTTCCACTTAGTTGTCAGTGGAATTTCTGTCTGATTGATTTCAGGTTTTTGTGGATGTGAGGAATGTGGACTGTGTGATAATTTTTATTTCACTGTGTCCAGATTAGTTTCTCTCATCATATAGGTATTGGTGGTTATGGTGTTTATTGTGTTCTGTGCAACTGATAGCTGGCATTACAAGCGATTTTCGGCACATGTATTACTGATCCAACAGGTTGCTGAACCAATATCACACTGGTATTCAAAGTTCAAAGCTCACCTAGCGACATGCTAGAGAAATCTTTCAAAATTGTTTAAAATTTTGATAAACTTGTAGTTACAAATGTGTTGTAATTAGAATTTCATGTCACATTGTCACAATGGAATAACACATTTTACAATTTATACTTCTTTATCGAAAATACTGTTTCTCCATTTTGGTCGTCATTGCAGTGTGATTTGTAATTAGAATTTAATGTCACATTGTTACAATGGAATAACACATTATACAACTTATACTTCTCTATAGAAAACACTGTTTCTCCATTTTTTTAGTTGTTATTTTTATTTCTATGTTGCTGCAAGACATGTAACTCTTCAACTTTCTTAGGTTTCTCCATTCACCTGTGCTTGGAAGTTTACTCATTATAAGTCTTCTGGCATAATTAGAGTGCTTCCTTGCTTTATTTTTTATTTCAAATTGAGGCATCACCTGTTTTTGCTTGCGCATGCTCTTTCTATGTTCTGTGTTTTTCAACTTCTTCAGAATTGAAGCTTACATAAGATTCTTAAGCCCAAGTAGGTAATGTCTGACAGTTTTCTTCACTATCTTGCATGACATACGAATACTATTTTATGTTTTCTTTTTAGGTTTGATGTGTGAACTGCTTTGGAGTGATCCACAACCTCAACGAGGAAGAGGCCCCAGCAAGCGAGGAGTTGGGCTTTCTTTCGGTGAAGATGTCACAAAGAGATTTTTACAGGAAAATAATCTTGGTAACATGCCTACATATCACTTTTGTGCCTTTAAGAATGTCATACTTTATGTATTTTTATATTGTTTTTTTGGCAGATCTCGTTGTACGGTCCCATGAAGTAAAGGATGAGGGATATGAGATTGAACATGATGGAAAGCTTATAACAGTATTCTCTGCTCCAAATTACTGTGATCAGGTAACTAAGCACTAATATCTCAGATAATAGTTTTATTGTTATGCTCAGAATTCTTTATCTGTTTAAGTTTCATTTCATTAGTCCAGATTAATGAACTAAGATGAATAGCCATAGATTGATAGATAATACTAATATGAGCTTACAATTATGATGCAGATGGGCAACAAGGGTGCATTTATACGTTTTACGGCTCCAGATCTGAAGCCAGATATTGTTAGCTTTTCAGCTGTGGTGCGTATCAGATTATTGAGAGTGCATATCATGCACTCTAGAAGCTTAAATATGATACTACCCGTTATCTTTCAGCTTTTGTCAATACTTTTGGTCCATTTAGAGACTTATGAGTTAAATCTGATTTGCTATCTCCTCCGATATGCAGCCGCATCCAGATGTGAAGCCAATGGCATATGCAAACAATTTTCTCCGGATGTTTTCATGATCTACAACAATCAAGCCTATAGCATCGTATATCTTGCTTCATTACTTGCACATTTCAACAGCTGTAGCTGATCGGTGATGCAGAATTTTGCCCAAGCAGTTCTTTTTTGTTGTCTCAGTACTATGCCACTTATTATAACTCTAAGCGGGCTACCCCATTTTATTATTTATTTTTAGTTTTTTTGTTTTTGTTTTTTGTATTTCAGCAAAGTAGGCCGAAGAGGTGCACATTGTTTAATGATTTAACTCCTGCATTGTAAATGCCACAAAGATGATACTAAGCTTTTCTGAGTTTGGAAATAAGCCTGTGTTAATTTATGTTTGGAACTGTGTTTGTTTTTTAGTTGACACTTGGGGGTGACAGGTTCAATTTTATGAAAATTTTTGATTGGTTATGAGGTAAATCGAGAAGCGATCGGAGTGGATGGTTTAACAGTCTAATATTTTTAGATTAATTGTTCATTAATTTATTAATTTATCGAAGTTGAGATTAGATTCGTTTGAAAAATTGAAAACGAATTCTATCGTTACACCATTCACCATTGTTGGGGCATTGGAGTTGTTTGTTGGAGCTGCATCGGGCGACTATTACGGGATGCTAGAGACTAATATTTGGTCCCAAGTTTTTTTGTTTTTTGTACAGACCAATATTTATACTATTTAAGAGTTTGGGGAAATAAAAAAACTGCCTTGACACTTGATCAACCATGCATATTTTCTACTAAATAATCTACGAATATGGTACAGAATAATGTCAATGTTAGGTACAACAAATATTCATAACCACATTTTTAAATTGCAAAAAAAAAAACATTAGTCAACTTAAATCACAACAGTAATCGATAATGCATAAAATTTTGCAGTTTGTATAGACCTAGTACATCAAATACTCGAGCTATTAAATTGGCGGAAAAACTAGGGCTGTCGAACATGTTCCATGAAAGCATATTGTCTCAAACATTTCAACGGATTTGGCAACAAGTCAGGTGATTAGGTAGCATCATCGTCTTCAAGAGTGTTAACCATTTCGCACGCATCTATCCATCGGTTCCGTGAATTCTGCAGTCGACATGACCACTGCAATAGGGCCGACCATGGTGTGAAATTTTTGATTCTGACAATTCAAATAATATTATCCCTTACCTTTTAATTTCTTATGATTTGAAATTGTCGATTATGATTTATAATGAATTATTATTATTATTATTTTAAATAATTAAAATTTTATAAATTTGAAAAATTATAAATATAAAAAAAATTCAATTATCTAAGTTGTTTATTTATTTCTTTAGAATATATCCCGTAGTTTACTTAATTTTTTTTATTTATTATTTTAATGACAAAAGATCGTTCATTCATAATATTTTCATTAATATGTCTCAAAATTATATGAAAGAAATAAATTATGAATAATTATTAGTCCGAATAATAATTAATATATAAAAAAAATAAAAATATGATTATTAATTAAAATTTAATTTCAGATCCTACGATAACAATACTTCATTAATTCATTCTAAAGAGACTTTATTCTTATTATCTTATTATGGCAAAAGGCAAAACGCTCGCCCCCAGTGCCTCCGTCAATTCGTCTCAGGACCAACACGGAGGAGGTAAATCACGGGGGCTAATCTAGCTAGCCCGAATAGTGACTAGTGCATAAGGGAGGGCAAGAACTTGGCTACTAGCCAGGATTTAACTCCTAGATCTCATTATAATAATATTTCATGTACTAACCAATAGTTGATCGTGTGAAGACAAAAGGTGATGGTAAATAATAAAGAGAGTTTATTCTTATTATCTTAGAACGTGTAGAAAGTGACTTTTATTCACTTCTGTTTTTTTTTATTGTAATATTAGTTTCGTTAGTATCAAACCTATGATTTTGTTCAATTATAAAGTAATATTTGTACTTTTAATAAATGGGAGATAAAGTATATTATTTTTCATCTAATATATTATCTACAATCAAAATTCTTTGATAATGTATTAATTTAAAATTAAAGTTATACTATAAAACATTATTATAATTAAATAAAAAAATAGGATAATAAATATAGGATATTTATTTAATTACATCATTAAATACTTATACAATTTTGTAAATACTACTATATATATATATATTATATATATTTGATTGATGCGAAAATAAATATAAATTAGCATTATTGGTATTTTATGTAAAAAAATAAATATAATAATTTTTTATATTGAGTTAAAATGGCAGTTCAAATCGCCAGTTTATGATTACAAAAATAGGCCGAAATTAAAACTGATCCATTTAATCCGGTCAACTGATAACCGATCTGTCATTGAAAGGAAAGGGAAAAAAAAACAAAAAGTAGCACGGTTACAAAAGATCAATATTTAAAATCAACAATATGTTAAATTATACTGCAAAAGAAAGAATTAATAAATCTACCTCCGAGAAAGTTTCTGAATAATGAAGCACCGGATAATATATAACTATGTCATAATCATGAACGTGGAGATGACAATTACATTGCAAAGAAGAAAACCAGCACTGTGCCCAAAAGAGAGATCCATGTGGGGAGATGGAAATAACAATTAAATGATATTAGGCATTCCATTCCATATTCCAAATCAAGTCAGACAAAGTTGAAGAAACGTTTAAGCTTCTAATATAAGTAAATGATCTTCTTCTTTTTTAATTCATTTCAATAAACAAAATGAATGAAATAGAATAAAATTAAGACGAAATAACTTTCTCAGCTACTTCCCCTTCTCTCTCTGTTTTCTCTTCGCTTCCAACCCTAAAAGATCCTCGCTATAGACAAAAGAATCAAATTGCAAGAACCTATCCTCTTCACAACCATACAAGAACAGCCGGTGATATAATGATTAGATTCTTTAAATAGTTAATTACATATTTAAAAGTTATATCTTAATTGCGGCATATTATAAGAAATTGTTTTTTCATTGAGATGATAATTTTAAAAACGTTGACCGTTTGGATGAACTTCTATTTGAATTTTTTGATTTATCCTAATGACTAATGAGAATTTTTTATAAGACCGAACCGATTAATTTCAGAATTAATCGGTTCGAAAAGTTGAATACGAACCATCAAGAGATGAATTTAATAGTGTAGTGGTCAAATTTTTCAAGTAATTAATCAAATATTTAAGGATTGAATATTAAGCGCACCGTAGGATTTTACTTTAGTGGAATGACAATTATAAGAATGTTGACTGTTTGGTTGAATTTTCACGAGCGCTTTTCGAATTATTTTGATGATGAATCAAGTCAATCTTCAAGATTAATTGATTTGACGAGTAAGAGGATTATTTTTTAAAAAATAAATTGGGTAAACGCTAATCATGCATTCAAAATGAAAAAGAAAGAAAATCCCTATGCAATTTCAATCGAAAGTCGAAGCCGGGGGATGCGACAGGCAAAAAAAATAAAAAATCTGGAACCTGAGAAAAGAAATCAAGAAGAAGAAGAAGAAAGAAAGGAGGGAAGAGACATGAATCGCTTGCCTGAACACCGCCGAGTTCTTGGCAGAGACGCGACTGCTGGAATCGAAAGAGTCGATGCAACGGTGGCCGTGAAGAAATAAGCCGCCATTGCTGGAGTTCAAACAATAGGAGTTTGGAAACTGCTATGCCCTGGCAACTATTATCCATTTCAAAATTGATGCAATTTTACTAAAATACGGCCTTTATAAATGAGAATTATTATTTTTTTAAAAATATATATATATAAATATTCGAGCATCCACCGGTCGAAGGGAAATTGATGCATGATTTGAGAATTTAGAAAATAAGATGTGTAATTGCAGCATTTAAAAACTTGGATGTCGTAATTCGCCGGCATTTTAATCAGTCCCTGTAGTCAGTCATGTGGTCTTGCTCGGTATCCACGAGAACTAATAATGCAGCAATGGTCTCAGATTCCGACATCTTAGCAGATTTGTCCACTTCATTATAACCCGAATTCAGATCTGAGACCGACGATTCACATGCTACAGCTTCTTCAGATCCACACTAAAAAGCAGGGAGATCAGATCAGATCAGACCAAGAGGATCAAGTGAAACAGTAAAATTCGAGCCTTTTCAACAAGTAGTTAGCTAGATCCATCCACAAAGATGCATGATGTTTGCCGCATTATTCCCCGTGTCCTTGTCAGTCGCCAACCCTTTTCCCTAGCTACTTATAAAACACGCAAAGAGAAAAGATGCCATCCCCTCTGTTCCTCGAGCTGATCTCCTCCTCGATGTTCAACGCAGAAACGATGATCGGCTTGCAGTCCGTCGACGGACGCTCGCCTGTTACCAAGGTTCAGCTCGTGTCGAGAAGCGTCTCCGAGGGCCTCTTGATCAAGTTCCCGGACGCATCGGAGTTCAATTTTGACTACGAAACGAGCAGTCTGTGGTCGCCCCCGGTGCTGCGATTCGTCAGCTCCTCCAAAGACGAAATGCTCGAAGAGAACAAGGCCCGACGACGCAGAAATGGATTTCACAAGGTCAGTTCATTCTCCGTGAATCAGATGGCAGGTGGCCACAAGCCATTATTATTGTTGTTGTTTGTTGTTTGTTGTTGTTGTTGTTGTTCAACTCGTTCGCGTTTTGGCTGTAGGTGCTCTGTTGCTTTCGAAGGGAAGAAAGCTGGTGGCATGAACAAGGCCGCTGAGCTCCAGTATATCTTGTATTAGTTGATACATTGATGTATAGATTTCCAAGATTTGATCGAGAGAGCTTAATTATATCTTGAGGTTTACACTCGGTACCTGATTGTCGGCATCACTAGCCCACCAAGGAAAGAGCTCGATTGATTGATTGCTTGATCTCGATCATCTGCATCTGTCAGTGATGAATGAGGACAAATGCATGCATACAAAACTTGGACGTTTTCATTTAAGGAAATAGATAAACATTCTGGTGGGGCTGAAGAACCCTGACAGCCTTCTTCACACTTGGCATCGTATATAATTGTGGTAAAAAGGCGAAACGTTCGTCCCCAGCGCTCCGTCAGTCCGTCCCAGGACCAACACGGAGGAGGTAAATCACGGGGACTAGTCTAACCAGCCCGAACAGTGACTAGTTTCATGCTACCATTTCTAGATTGTTGAATTGAATGGGCTTGATTTCTGGTAGATTCTGAGCACCATAAAGGAATTTAAATTTAAGCACACTGAATCCTAGTTTCCAATTCGAATTACAATGTCGTACAGTTAGGAAAAACAGTATTATACAAATTGTAATAGGTAGTTCAAACGGTCAACAACTCAACAGAAGACTAAGATAAGCTAACCAAAGCCAAAGTTGCAATGATGTTTGATGGTTGCAAAGAATAAGCAGGAGCATGTTCTTGAATACGTTTTACAATTTTTGATCCTCCATTTAAATGTCAAAAAACTTACAATGATATTGTATGTTATCTCTGTTAAGACAGATGAGACCAGCTAAAGGGGGAGAGTACATAGCGATCGTCGACTTGCAAGTGCAATTTTATAAAGCAAGGTTTCAAACACAATTAGCACAGCAGAATAAACATAAACAAGAATCACACTTACACAATTGCAAACACCCGGATTTTCGTGGTTCAACAATCTCGGACTTCTATTCAATGGCATATGATCCATCAGTGGATCGCTCCAAGGCCATTATTTTTCTCTTTCTTGGAACTCTGGTAGAAGTGGAGAAACCTTTTATAAGTACAACAAAATCAGTTTACAAGAAAACCTTTAGTATAGGGCAAGGTTTAAAATTTCGTTATGTGCCGGGCAATACAGGAGAAATTTGTCATTTTGCCCGCCGCTTGACATTGGCACCCGCCCGACATCGGCATTGTGGGCCGCCGCAAGGTCACAGAGGCTCCGCGATCGGCGACCTCCACGGGTCGCGGTGGGGATGCTCGCTGGCATGCGGGTGGGATGTAGAAGAAAACTTAGGTTAATAATTAAACTTATATTAATAACTTCAATCAACTCTTAGCTATAAATAGGATGAGTAAGCTTAATTAAACTCTAATAAAATTATCTCATTAATTATATATATATTATTTATTTTAATTTAACATATTTTTATTAAAAAATTATTTTGTATTTTATTTTTTTTAATATTTAGATTTTTTTTAATTAATATATTTTATATTTAAAAAATATTGAAACCATATCAACACGGCACAATACAGTACCAAAACCGTATCGTTCCGATCATAAATAAAAATTCCGATACAATTTGAAATTTTAAACCATGATATAAGGGAGAAGTTCCAATAAGATTTAACCAATCTTATTTTCATTAGCCTTCAAGTCTCCACCGACATCTCCTTATCTTTCAATCCTCCAATGTCAATTGTTGTATGCCACACATTAATCGACGGGTATGCACCATCAATTAATTGCTCCTTCGTGATTCGGTCAATATGATGCATCAATGACTCCATTTTACTCACCACACCGCCAATTAATCGACTGGTCACTTACCATCAGTTCTCGCCATTAGTCAACTCCACATTCAACTTTGCCAAAATAAAAACATTCTGTTTGTTGGCTCCTTAGACCCAATTAATTGCGACTCCACGTTAGTCGACTATCCCAAATCACTAACACAAACTTACCATAACTTTAGAATTTTAGTTTATTACTTGACTACTTCACATGATTCCACATCAGTGGATTGTTCAAACTTCAAACCTAGAATCAATTTAGGATATTAGGTTTTCTAGCCAGTCGACTATTATTCATCATCCGTCAATTGAAAACTCTACTATGTCTACCTCTAAGGTTGAGTTCGCCTATATTGAGTTTTACCCTCATCCTCATGGATACATGTCACTCAACACTCACAGCTCACCAAAAACTTACCATTTGCAGCTCGACTTCTCCTTTGACCATCTCACATCAAGTCATACGTCTCTCGGATGCACCCAATCCCTTGACCCTTCCACATGTCATTTTTTATGCCTCTTTCCAATGTAGTTCACCTCCAACAACTGTTGTCCTTGTTACCTCGATGCTCCTTATCCTATGATCCCTTGGTTTTTCTCATGCAACCTTTTATGATCACTTATGAACATTGAACCATTGAGCTACAAACCTAGTCATGCTAAGTCCTCACTCCAAAGTTGCTCCAACACAATCTCAATACTCCTCGTCCCGCGTTTCTCACATATCTCATATCATCCTTCTCTAATCTCAATGGACCTTGAAGCCACAGAGCGTGCTACCTTGCAACCATGTTAACATCCATACACTCAACCTCATTGAGCCATGAGCTATCTAAGCTCCATTTGTATTCTTGTAAGTCCTTGCATACTCAAACACACATTAGATACATAGGTAAGACCTAACTTGAACCCTTTGCTCAAGCATCAAAATCTAAAGTAATACAAATATAATTGCACCAACAATCTCCTTAATGAATTAGTAGTGAGCTCAATTATTATCTTTAAAGTGAGTTTATAAGAGTATTAAACTAATGAGTCATACCATGAAACATTGAGAAAGAGTAATAGAAAAAATATTAAGAAAGGAGATTACGATAACCGAAAATCAATTTGGGTTCATGCTTGGAAGATCAACAATATAAGCTATACATCTTCTAAGATAACTAATTAAAAAATATCAAGAAAAAAATAAGATCTACACATGGTATTCATCGACTTAAAAAAAGCTTATGATAGATTCTCAAAAAAAATTATATGGAGAATTTTAAAAAAGAGAGGTGTTAGCGTAACATATATTGAACTAATTAAGGATATATACCAAGATGAAACGACCAGAGTAAAGATTTTAAGCGGATTAACTAAAGCATTTCTAATAAAGATAGGGTTATATCAAAGATCAACCTTAAGTCTTTATCTTTTTACACTAATCATGTACGAACTTACTGGATACATTCAAGACATAGTATCATGATGTATGTTGTTTGCAGATGATATTATTTTGGTAGATGAAACACGTGAATGAGTAAATCCTAAACTAAAATCTTGACGGAAAACACTAGAAGTGAAAGACTTTAGGCTTAATAGAGTAAATGCAGAATATATGAAATTTAAGTTTTACAATATTAGACATAATGAGACAATTGTTAAGATAGACAATGACGAATTGTCTAGAACTGAGAGTTTTAAGTATTTAGGATCATTTTTGCAAAACGATGGAGGAATTGAGAGAGATGTCGTACATATAATACAAGTACGATGGTTAAAATAGAGGAGAGTGTCGGGTGTTTTATGTGATCATAAAGTACCTCTAAACCTTAAAGGGAAGTTCTACAAAATGACGGTTAAACCTGCTATGTTATATGACGCTAAATGTTAGGTTGTGACTCGAGCACATGAGCAGAAGATGAGAGTTACAGAGATGAGGATGTTAAGGTAGATGTGTGGATATACGAGGATGGACAGAATAAGAAATGAAAGCATTAGAGAGAAAGTCAGAGTTGCATCTATTAAGAAAAAATTCCGAGAGACACGTTTAAGATGGTACGGATATGTACTTAGATAACCAATAAATGTTCTAGTTAGGCGATGTGAAACTATGACAAATATGCAGAGAAAGACCAAAAAAAGACTTGGTTAACAATAATAAAATAAAATAAAAGTTATTTAAGTATAGATGATGATATAGTAAGAGATAAAGTTCAATGGTGTAAAATGATTCATATAGCCGATCCCATATAGTGAGATAAAACTTGTTTGTTGTTGTTGTATGTAAGAAAAGAAGAAGAAATTGATATTTAAAATAATTAGTATTCTACTTTAGGTCGAATGGATAAAGAACTTTTATTTCTTGTTCTTATTGAGGAAAAAAAAGAAGGAGCGAGAAAGAGATTACTAATGAAAGAGGAGAAGAGCATTCTTTGAGAGTATTACCGACGAGGAAGAAAACTATATGCAATTACTGACAAGGGAGAAAAAAAATATAGAGCAAAGAGGGGAAGGATATGAAATCACCGATGACTACGAGGGAGTGCATTTTGTTAAAGATCAATGCGGAAAAGTCAAAAGTTGATTATGCTTTAAAAAGTAAGGTATATAATTTTAAAAAACTACAACAAATAAAATTAACATAATTTAAAATTAAAATGAATATTTTCTTTAAAAAATAAATTAAATAATATTAAAAAATTAAAAATCATGGCCCCCAATTTTATTGAGGCCCTAGATATAGAGCTTATGCCTTAAGTCGACTCTGGTTTTAACCAAAGATACTCTATAATCAGCTTATGCCTTAAGTCGACTCTGGTTTTAACCAAAGATACTCTATAATCAAATATATTCTATTAATAAAGTATTTTGAGTATTAAGTTATAAATAGAGTGCAATTTTAATAACTTTTTTTTAAAAAAATATTCTTTTTACAAGAGTGTCTTTTGGTAAACTTATCTAAATTGAACTTTTACAAAGATGTGAGTAGCAATATGCATGAAATATTTGAGAGTGTTTAAAGAAATACTAATGCCTCCATGCAACCAATCTTTTAAGAATAAAGTAGCTTTTATAATAAATGGTTTCGAGGTAGTATGATACTTAAACCACCTCAATTATGGCCTTGATTGGTCTCGGGTTATGATACAATGATAAAATATTTAAGTTATCGTTCAAGTATTCACACTTCGATCTTTAATTATGACACATTTATAAATTTTTTTTCTTTAAATGGAACGTTCAATCAAGCGAACGCTTTTCGATTTATTCTAATAATCGATGAAAAATTTCGGTGAGACCGAATCGATCGCTCAAGTTCGTCTGTTATCTAAGTCATTATTTTTTTTTGATTACCATGAAGAGATGATAAATTAAAAAGATGAATATATATAAACAATAAAATTGGAAAGGTTAAGAGAAGGGACGACAAGAAAATTATCTTTGAATTGCCCGGTTGAATGGATGTAAGATGGATCACTTCTTTTTTAATCAATAAGTGTTAATTTTTATCATATTTTTTAATCCCGTGAGTTATCAACTTCTCAATTGAAGCAATCTCTTGGTCAGGTAAAGAGAAGTATTTGCATAGCCTATTGACTTTTAAGATGAGTCATTCATCAAAATTCTCTTTATATATTCTCTTTACAAAAGACAGAGAAACCTCATACAAGAAACTTAGGGCACAAATACGTATTTTCATCATAAATTAATCATGAAATTTTATTTCCGTCGCTAGTTCCGTCGTTAATCCTCTGTTTTTTTTGTTGTATACAAAGAGCATACATTATTATTTTCATTAAAAGGATATATATATTTAAAAAAAAGTCAAAACAACCCTCCACTCTTTTTTGATATCTAAAATACCCCTTCTATACCTGATCAATCCAACTCCAGGAGTTTAAATTTATCATCGATTTGATAGGGTTTAAGGTAAATCGATCAGATGTTGAAACCAAACTAGTCACTTAACCAACAGAAGGGGCTTTTGCCGTTTAGGTCATTGCTATCGTGCTATTTCAAATTCCCTCTAATTCAGCTCGTTTTGTATTGTAGATCTGTCGGGAAAAGAAGATGTTGAAGTCTGCATTTGACATAATTTCTTTAAAATAGATTCATCTCCTCTGACAGTGTTAGGAGGTTACGACGAACGTCTATTTTCCATGATACAACAAAAAAATCATGATC
Organism: Hedychium gardnerianum; assembly: GCA_038050645.1. Classification (NCBI taxonomy): domain Eukaryota; kingdom Viridiplantae; phylum Streptophyta; class Magnoliopsida; order Zingiberales; family Zingiberaceae; genus Hedychium; species Hedychium gardnerianum. The sequence goes on along the minus strand of JBBUKS010000113.1, from coordinate 7,892,174 downwards.
GCAATCTAGCACAAATTATTCGTGGCAAACTGAAAAAATACTTGATTGCTATCACGGAAAGACAGTCAATCAAAATGAATCGACAAAGAAGAAAGGCGAGGAACGAAGGTGGAGGAATCTCTTTTCACTATTGCATCCACTTGCTCTTATAGTCATGACCTTCTCTTATGAGAGTTTCATGCCTCCTCTGCATTGAATGACCAAATAATGATCATTCATTGTCTCCAACCATCAACGGTCGGGCATTCGATGTGCGCAGGTCGTGCTCACACATGAGTTAACTTGGTGCAGTGTAATCCGAACCTTTGATTTATATCCCCTGCGGGTCCACGTGTGAGGAAGAGTCTCTCCTTATGTATTTATTCATAATATCAATACTTGTGAATCAATATAAATCAATCAATATATCTTAAAACTCTCAATATAAAGTTAAAGTCTCATTCATAATAAAATATTTTTCCATTCATATATATCCAACAAAATCATCTCCACAAGTCGAGATGTCTCTTCATCTTCCTGCTTCGTCTTCATTGGTTTCTAGTGAAAAATTTCTTCAAAGGCATGTTTTAGGG
>JBBUKS010000113.1:7855574-7869693 GCA_038050645.1 Hedychium gardnerianum | reverse complement strand
CGATACCATCTTGGTTAGGGTTATGAGGTTGAAAGAACTCTTGTTCATAAGCCTTGTAACTAGCTATGGATGTGGTTAGGATGATCCAATTAGGGTTTTCCTGTACGATTTAGGATTTGGTTCAGTGATATGTTTAGGATGGATCTGGATTTAATTGGAATTTATATTATGCAAGACACTAATTCGAAACGAGTACCTGGACTTAAAGATTACTCATCACGACCTATTTTGGTGGCGGGTATTTCTTGCTTTATTTCTTTTATAGTTATTGATCTTGGTGGATGATATGTTTAGATTGATATAGTAGCTGTGTTATCTTGACTCTATTCACTTGCCATGTGAGATTGATACTTTTCTTCTTGTACCTTGTGATGCTTGTTTTATATCTATACAGTCTCTTTGTTTTCATATCTGTAGTGTGTACACGTGTGTGGTGTGCACAATAGGAGCATTCTATGTTTTGGGTACTCTTATAATCATTTGACATGCGTGTGGCAAGTGTTTATGATCATGAGTCAGTATCAGATTATTCATGTCATGTAGCGTTATACCCGAGTGTGGTGTATTCACATATTATGATCATATAGTGATAGACTCGCGTGTGACATGCATTTATACATACGTGATAGTTTATGTTTCATTTATACCATGTAGTTATTGATGTGAACACGTGTATGACGTGTATCGAGATTGATATTGCATATAGAGATTATCATATCTGATTTGTAGTTATATACACGCTTGTGACATGTAGTATGATTAGTATGTCTGCATGAGTGTAGCTAAGTACATTTGCGTAGTTAGACATATGTGAGGGTAGATTTATGTGTCAACCTACAACCATTGTGTTGCATATATGCTATCGGCTATGTCTCTCATTGAGTTGGTTGATTGAGTCACAACATTGATGATGCATGTATGCTAGCGATCATGGCTCCCTTCGTGTGTGAGCTAGTCGTAGCATCATGGTTCCATTTATGCTATCAATCAGGGCTCCCTTCGGGTGTGAGCTAGTCATAGCATCATGATGATGTATGTATGCTATCGATTATATCTCCTATTAGGTTAGTTGAGTGAGTCGTAGAATTAAGGATATTCATGTTCCCTGTCAACCGTGTCACCCATTCATGGTTGACAGAGTTGTTAGTGACTGTTAGTATGTCCTGTTGACTGTGTCTCCCATTTGTGGTTGAGAGAGTCGTTAGTGATTGAGATATACTACACGGTTATCCTTGGATTATTATACCCTAGGCTGCCCATGAGACCAGTCATGGTAGAGCATTTCTCATGCAGCCCGTAGCTAGATAGCTACTTCCTGTCTGCCCACGAGACCAGTCGTGGCAGAGTGTTTCTCATGCAGACATAGACCCTGATATTTCGGACTGCCCACGAGACCAATCATGGTAGAGCGTTTCTCACGCAGTCCATAGCTGACGAGCGGGATATCTTGGTCACCTTTATATTTATGGTAGAGCATTGCTCCCACAAATGGTGATTTTATTGTGGTGGAGCGTGGCTCACCCATATATTTATTAATTGTATTCTGATACCTGCTCTGGTACTTGCATATCAGATGTACCCATGATTTTCATTATCTGTGACTACTGTGTTAGTTGAGTAGGTGATGGTGTAGTAGAGGCATTCATGAGTATATCTGGTCATTGAGTATAATTTTCTTTTGAGACTGTATACCTTTGTACCTCTTTACACTTATATAGATCATGCACTATCTTCCTAGATCTGCTGAGTATTTCTTTGTACTCACTACCTTGCGTATTATTTTATTCCAGGTTAGCAGATATATGTTGGTTGGGTCGCTTGGAGGGTTCTGCCCGTGCCGTCCCATTTCGCATCGAGCTTCGGTTATTTCCTTTCTGTTTTATTTGTTTCACTTTCGCATTTGCTTTTAGGTCTTGCATTGTAATAAAATGACTTGGACTTGGACTTTGGATTTATTTTGGATATGTACTTGGTGTAGTAAGTCGTGCCGGCACGCAGTCGAGTTTTTGGATTTTTATGTGTGGGGTGGACCCCCTTTTTATTCTCTACTCTGGTTGGTTTTATTATACTGCGTGGTTGTGATTACCCTGATAGGATATTATTTTTACACTGTGTGATTGTGTTTATATGAGTTTTGTGGGCACCTATCATGTTGTATCTAAGATTGTCACTAGGGGGTATCGTCCATATCAACGAGCAAGTGTACCTCCGGGGCGTAACAGTCTAAGATCTACTTTATATCTAAAATTATATCCAACTTCTAAAACGACTAATTTCCTTCAAAAAACTATAACTTTTAACTACTACTAGAAATTAAAAAACATCTCGATTTTTTTAACATCTAAAGCTTTAAAGGAAATTTTTATAATCCCAATTTTCAAACTACATCACCTTAGTTGTTCAACTAGCAACTCCTATTTTCACAAATTATGCATGTGTGTTCTAGCATATAAATGCTCCAAAAGATGGTCAAATGAGGAAGACAATACCAAAAAAGATTTGACAAATATAACATGAAACTTCATGTATGCTCACCAGCCTTGTGAAAGATTTTGACTGTAGCCACTTGGAAAGTTTCTTATGAGAAGATCTTTTAATGTCCAGAGTAACACCAACAGGTCTGCAGGGTAGTATATGGTTTGACCTATTCATCATAAGCAAAAAAACCCGAAGAATGGCAACTGAATTATTTAAGACAACACTTCAGAACAAATACAATATTATGTACTTGAACAGATGGAGACATAACAAACCATAGTTACATGGTAAAGAAATTAGTTAAGCTTCTCACTTGGTATTTTTGGATAAACCCAATAAGTCTCAACAATTCAACCTAACTACCATGAGTCTCCGGAGTTGTTTTCAGATGTTACAATGTAACAAATAATAGATTTTTTTTCAAAAAGAAATAGCAACAACAAAATCATGGCTTTTTAAATTCCACAACTTCAAATCAAAAAATATTTTCAAAATTGTAAACAACCTACAATGTATGGCTGATAAAAGAAAGTTAATATTTGTAGGATGCAATACAAACACTCACATATTTGAAGAAACAACCAGAATACATACAATGGAACATGGTTTAAAACTTCATACCGTGCCGGACGAAACATGCGAAATTTGTTGTTTTGCCTGGTGGCATTGTGGGCCACTGCGGGATCGCGACGATCTGGCCAAGGTTGTGGAGGCACCACGATCTCGCGGAGGTCATGTGTGGGATCGTAGGGCCTCCGCAATCCCCAGAAGGTCTCGCGCAGGATCGCGGCGCCTCTGCGATCCCACTTTTTTTTCTTTTTTCTTTTAAATTTATTATTATTATTATTGTATTTTTTAATTTTTTAAATATTTAGATTAATTTTTTAATTTTAATTAATATATTTTATATTTAAAAATACCAAAATCATATCGGTACAGTATGATATGATACCGAAACCGTGTCATAAATCGAAATTCCAATATAAATTTTAAACCATGCAATGGAAATGTAAAAATTTACCATAGTGTACTTCCAGGCATGGGAAGGTCTTTATCTTTAGCAGTTGTGTGCAATGCTTGCAAAAGACATTTGTCCAAGAGGGCATCAATTTCTTCAGTAGACAAAATTTGTTGCTCCTTATCATCATTTGATGATTCAGATGCAACCTTTTCGGATACTCTTAGTCCACTTATTTCAGACGTTATTTCTTCAGCGTTTTGGATACTAGACTCTGAGTTTGCTGGAGCATCAATGACTTCACTGGCATGGGTATTTAAGATATCAACAGTTTCCCTTTCTGACATATTAAAGTCTTCATCATTTGAAACATCTAAAGGTAGATTCAAAGGCTGAGAAACTGACAATGAATCTGGATCTTCCATGACAACATCTTCAAAGAAACCAGCATTTGGAACATAATGACCTTCAGCAGATTGCCTGTAAAGAAGATTGACAAAAAACAAACAGAAGAGCTAAACTTCTGAGAAACTAAGAGATAAAAAAGTTTGTCCATATTGTAGCAAAAAAACTTGCCAAAGAAAATCACGATAATAATGTGTTATCCTTAAGGCTTTTCCACGTAAACCAGCTTTCAGTGCTTCTGAACTACTCATAGTGGTGACTCCAACCTGTAGATATTGAGTAGGACTTCGTCACTTTGATTTGTACTAATTTAGAATGCAAATGAACTTCAAAATTTGAAATTAACTTTTAGATGAAATGCACACATACTGCAATTGGTGATGGATTGCCAGGAACTTTTACGGCCCATGGTTGCCCAGCTATAAATGAAGGCAGGCCTTCAGGAGGAATACTAATACCAGGGAACATCAAATCAGCACCACCAATCACATATCGAGAAACCTCACCACCCTTTAGAAGAAAGGATGGCAAGAGTTCAGAAACTTTCCACAGTGCAAAAACTGCAGATATAACAAGAAAAAAATATTCTCAGTCTATCAGTAACTGGAAAAAAAATTATTCTTCAAATAGTCCACTAAATATATTTTATTTGTCATAATAAACAAAAAAATGATTTAGGATCAGTTGGAACCTTGTCTATACAGCTAAGTCATGTCCCTGTTCTCCAGCAGTTAGCATGCACATGATAGATCAAAAAATTGTAATTAAAAAGGATATGTCCATCTAATATGAATTTCTAACTACATTTTCATCATATTGGACCTTTACAAAGATAAAGATAGAACATGAGAAATGGATTTTGTTAGGTGCTTCGACATTTACAGGATTGCATCCTTGTCAAAAAAAAAAAAAATTCTAGATTTGATGCTCACTACTGAGTTATCCTCCCAAGTCCCAATAAAATTTTAGAGTCGCTCTTGCAATAAAGGATTTGAATCCCCAAAGGATAAACGGGGAAAAATTATCAAAAGAAGCAAATGAACTAGTAGACAAGTTGAATTTCTTGAAGGGAATGAAAGAACCATGAAGAATATAAAGGATGTATTGCCCAATGACATCTTGAGCAAAATTAATAACGACAAGGATGCAAAGGATCTTTGGAATAAGGTGGGCATACTTCATGGCCCTTGCAAGCACGAGAAGCTCAAAGTCATGGATCAATTAAGAATAAGCAAGAACAAGAAGCTCAAGAAAAGAGGAGCTCATCATCTTAATCAGAGAGTGATAAAGAATTACAAGTGGCCAACACTGTTAAGAGGGCACTCAAAACAGAGAAAGTTAACTACAAGGCAAATTATGAAGATAATCAAAGGGAAGAAAAAACAAAGTGATAAGGAACAAATTCATAAACAATGAGCCACAACTTGAAGAAGATCACGAAGACCATCATGACTCAATTGTGGAGAGGATAGTTTTAAAATTTTGAGGAGAGACAAGGTTTAAAATTTTGAGTCGTGTCGAAGTTTTGATCCTAAACTAGAATGATATGGTGTCGATAGTATATCGTACGTGTCGATACAGTTTTGATTTTTTTTTTAAATGGGTGTATATTAATTTAAAAAATATTTTTTTTTATTAATATTTGATTGTTATGGACACTCACTATTGATTTCATATTTCAAGTATTGAATGTTGGTTTCATAGTAAGGTATAAATTCAAAATTTATATTTTTATTATTATTACACATAATAAAATAATCACTTTAATCCCTTGAAGTTTTATCGCTAAAACATTGAGTTCGAAAACTTGCATCTAGAATGCTAATGAAGATTGATCTTCAGCTTCATATTGTCACATGTTTGGAGTTATGATGATTATACATATTGCTTTATGTGACCAGCAAATTCAAATTATCACTGCTTTAATTATGCATAGTAATGTAATTTTGTATTTCAATTTAAGAACATGTAAAAGTGTCATCAAAAAAATGTGTGTATATTAAAGAATGTAAATAACATTAAATTTCATATTGTATAGTAAAGAGATGATAGTATGACGGTTTTAACTTATTATTATTATTATTATTATTATTATTATATTATATATTAATTCTTAAATGAATGTGTGTTTATATTTTTTTGTTTTCAAAAATATATTATTTATAGTATATTTAATTTTATATAAGTTTTCATCTAGCTTTATATAAGTTTTCAATTATTGAACATCTTAAGTTTTTAGATAAAAACAAACAAATATATTTCTCTTTAAAAAATTTGATATATGACTAACTCGAATTAAAATTTATCCAAACAATAGCATAAGTTTAGTAAGTACATAACATGTCACCTTGATAATACCAAAAGTAGTATCATGCATCGAATGGAAGTATCGGTTCTTGCAACATCCTTGTAAGATCAACTCTATAGTTTTCCAACACCCAAATCAAATAATTATCGAAAAGGCATGTGGTATTGATATTGATTTCTCCACATATCCATTAGCATGTCTCGATTCACCACTAGCCATCAGACTTGGACTAGCACCACTAGAAACAAAACGAGCATGGGCACAAGATAAGGATAAACATATGTCTCCGAGTTCTTATATAATGGATCACCATATAATGCATCATAACTATAATAAGAAGGTTGAGAGTATGAACTTCGATCAAAATCAATCTCAGCTAAACTCTTCCTCATATCTTGATAATCATGAGTTTTCTTTTGTCTATCACCCTTATATTGATGTTGATACTAACTCTTAATAGCTTTAGTGCTAGACCATCATTCTAGGTTTCATATGTGTAACCTTTCTTGTGTCTTAAGGCTGAGGTAATCAAGGGAACATAAGTTTCACAACCACCAAGTGCATGGCCAATGTGATCACCTCTACCAGTAGTTGCACTATTGTCGACATCGCTATCATCTTTTCAAACTTTTTGTCAAATTGTAGTGTCAAAAGGCAATGATGGCCCGTCACTCTCATCATGTTCTTGCTCATAAATTTCTTTGGCTGAATTTTAACCAATCCTCATTTGATCTTTTCCCTTTGCTTTCCCTTTTTCTTTAGTAGAAATTGCAAGAGCTTTATCTTTACCTTTGTCTATGGACTTTATTCGTGTTTGGAGTTGCAATGATGAGAGCGTCTCAGTCAACATCCAAATAATAGAAATTCTACTAATAAAATTTTATTTTCACCGACATCCATTTTACATCTACATGACACTGCAAAAGAAACATCAAAAGAATCATGTCTCTTGAAATAATCGACTTTCATTAAAAGTCTGAGCAACGAATTCCTGTTTAGAGCAGCGAATTCCTATTTCTATAATCTTGATATTACACTTATAAGGCCCATTAGGAGATTATCATTTATGGCATTGATATGCAAAATTGGGATAATAACCTAAAATAATTAACCATATATAATTATCAATAATGATATTAAAAATATATTAAAAAAATACATACTTGGCAAATAAACATGTTTTCCTATTTCATCGTCTCATCTTACAATTATTATATCAACGTAATGTTGATACTTGATGGTGACGGTAGGCACTTCTTGATTTGGGTGGTAGATATTATCCATTTGCGGCTTCTTGTTTGAGTCAACTTTGCGTAGAACAGCGTACAAAGGCTCTAGTGCTATAAGAATATCCGCAATGTAGTCCCAAAACCTAGCAGATATAATAATTTTTTACGTCTCCCCACCTTCGATGGTGATAAGTATCAAAATGCTTCTCAATTCTCAAAAGTGAACAAGGTCTTCAATCCAACTTTTTTCACTACCTTTCTACACTATATCCAATTTGTTGATGTCCACCATCATCAAATTGAGGCAGTGTAATATGCATGGTATCCAAAACAATGTTGAAATTCTTTCTCTAATAGCTCTCCAACCCTTTTGAAGTTGGCATCATCTCTTAGCTTCATTATTGTCTTGCTACATACAATACTACTAAACTTAAATTCGATATATTTTTAGGCCTCATTCTATTAATTTAAAAAATTTACCTTATTATTGCATTACGCTAAGAGACGACAACAAATAAGATATACAAATTTTATTTTGTCTACTTTGATTTTCTAAAGTTCTTAACTGATGGGTGATTCGGACCTTGCCCTTGAACCGTAACTAGGTCAATGGGCTGGGGGTGATGTTTTTTTATAGAAACCATGAATTGTTGGTTAAATTGGCAATTCAAAAAAAAATGAAAAAAAAATAACTATTGGAACAAGCAGTTCCAACCTTCATTTAACTTACTTTTTTTTATTTTTTTGAACGATATAGAATATTTGACATTTTTTGTCAACGACTATGATTAAGTTATAATTATTTCCTAAATATATAAATACCCTAATTCATTTCTTTTTTTTACATCAACTATCAATTATATCTCCTCTACCTCACCTCAAATCTCAATTATCTAAATATTATTCTTTATATTTCTACACTCATCATTTTAATTATTTCAATTATTCATTTAAATTTTTAATTACTTCTATCAATTTATAAATTTAATTATCATTTTCTATGTTTTAATTATTACATTTATAAACTACATCAATTTATTTAAAACATGACAAACACATCAAATATTAAAATATAAACCACCAACAATAGTTGGTTGACATATAATCTTAATTTTTTAATAGTTGGAGTAAACTAGGACTATCAAACAATATTAAAAATATTTTCTAAAATCAAACATCTTAATAGAGATATGTTATGAGCAGTGTGTGCTTCATCGAACACTTGATATGCTAGTAAACGTTTTTGGATCGAGCAAGAGTTGTAAATCCAAAGAAAAATCCCACCCATATAAGAATTTGTCAATAATTACATCAAATATCATAACTTAAAGATATTTTATTATTTAGTTTACTAAATTCTTCAATTGAATATTTTTTACATTGTCGTACTAATTCTTTAAGTGTATGAGTGATTGTGGTTTGGGAATTATGTTAGGGGAGTAATTCTTGATAAAAATCTTCAAATATATATTTAGAACTAAAATCAAAAGAAAGATGTTTAGAGGAAATAAATATAACAATGATTCTCTTAATTTAGTGCTTGAATAAATTAGAATAAGTACCTCCACCAAAAAATGAAAATTTGGTTAATTGTGTTTGAGAACGATCGACTCCAAACTCAACTGGATGTTTAAATTCAACATGTCACTTCAATAACTCATAACCACCATACGATTGAAATTTATAGGATGTATTCTAATATTTACATTTTACACGCATTTTTTCAGAAAGAATAGTGATCTTTCTAAAATATTTAGTAAAAATAGATGATTTTAGAGGTGGAGGATCTCGAACTTTTGAAGTGTGTACACTTTCTTGCATCTCAAATGTCAAAAATTGTTCACCATCGATAAATTCAATATCATTGATCTCCAAATTTGGAATTAAATTGTTGCCTTCTCCTTGCCCTTGTAAGATGAACTAGATCCTTCCATTTTAATTGAAGTTGAAAGTGATACGAAGAAATAGAGTTAAAATTATAAATGAAATAATTAAAATATAGAAAAATGATAATTGAATTTATAAATTGATCGAAGAAGTAATTAAAGTTTTAAATGAATAATTAAAATAATTAAAATGATGAATATAGAAATATAAAAAATAATATTTAGATAATTGAGATTTAAGGTGAAGTAGAGGAGATATATTGATAGTTGATGTAAAAAAATGAAATAGATTAGGGTATTTATAAATTTAGAAAATAACGGTCACTTAATCGTAGTTGTTGAACAAAAAACAATTAAATAATCTAGATCATTCAAAAAATATTTTTTTTAAAAGTAAAATGATCATTGGAACTATGGTAACATGCGGTTCCAATGGTTATTTTTAAAAATAAAAATATTTGAACTAGTAATTCATAGTTTTTGCAAAAAGAAACCGTAATCGACCCGTCAAGCTATGGGTCGGTTACAATTTTGGCTTGTCAACCCCGGGTTACCGTTAACCGACTGTTAACCCGATTATGGGTCGATTCCAAATGAATCTAGCCTATGGTCAGGTCTAGGAGTTGGTCGCTTTATTCATTTTAATTTAATTTAAACGCTTTTCCTAAATTCCTTAGTAACACTAACAATGTGATCAATCTATTTATTTTATTTTATTTAAATGTTTTTCCTAAATTCCTTGGAGACAATAACAAATATTATCTTGACAAATCATGCTTGTGTGTTGCGACATCATTCCTTGAAAAAAGAAAAATCCATGTTAGCTAACCAAAAAATCCAAGCAAGCTTACCAATTTGGAAATATGTTTAGAGCTTGTTGGCTATCAAAATTAAGTAGCTCAACTCTTGTCATATTTTATGGTTTGTTAGTGCAATTATACCCCAAGTGGTCAAGTCTGACGTCAGGTTGTTTTGATGTAATTGACAAAGGATTTACATTAAACACAATTTGTGTTTCTACGTCTTTGTCAAGTATGCAGGTGCAAAAACTTGATCCTACACCCTAAATCCTAAACTTGACCGGTGCAGGATAAGTGTTGAGGTTAGAGAATCCAAATAGGTCAAACTTGATTAGATACTTGAAAAGAGAAAAGTCCACAAGTTTTGGCAAATGGAGAAGCTGAATAGGTGTTGGCAAGAGGTCTTAGCATGGCAAATACAAATGATGTTGGTAGAATGATCAAAAAGCTCAAGATTGATCAGAGGAATTGTGAATGAAAACAAGTCTTGCAAAATTACACTAGCGACTAAAATCTAGTTTTCTAGATTGAAGATGTTTAGCTAGGCATATGCTCAACCAACAAATAGGGGTTTAGATTAAGTGTATAATTGTTTCAATGAACTGAATAGTCGACAGAAGACTAACTACTCGCAAACATAAGGGTTTTATTTCAACTTGAGTTGACTGAAAGTGCCTTGAGTCAACTAGAAAGTGGACTATAAAAAAATATCACTTTTTATTTGAATTAAGTCCGCTTAAAAGGTTTAAAGCAAGGTTTAAAATCTCAACCCGTGCCGAAATTTCGGTGCCGAACCGATATGGTTTCGGTAACGTATCGTGCCGATATGGTTTCAGTATTTTTAAAATATAAAATATATTAATTAAAAATAAAAATAATAATTTAAAATTTTAAAAATAATAATTTTTTAAAAAAATACAAGATTTTAATACTTTTATATGATAAATAAATATGAATATAAATTTTATTATATATTTTAAATTTTTTAAAAATAAAATATATATGTTAAATTAATAGGATCAATTTATTAGAGCTTGATTAAACCTGTTTAAATTAAGATTTAAGATTTCAACACGTGTCGAGGTTTCGATCATGGATCGGAACGATATGATTTCGATTCTGTATCACGTCGTGTCAATATAATTTCAGTATTTTTTAAATATAAAATATATTAATTAAAAAATAATATATTTAACATAAATATTTAAAAAATAAACAATATAAAAAATAATCTTTTAGAAAAGGAAAAAATTATTAAATAGATAAATAAATAAATAAATTATTATATTTTTAAAATTAAAATAAATGAAATATAAAATTAATTAGATAATTTTATTAGGGTTTAATAAAGCCTTTTAGATTATCCTCATCATAGCTAGGAGTTGATTAAAATAATTAACCTAGTGTTAATTAAAAAAACCCGAAATTTGACGCTCACTCGCAACATCGCGAGCTCACACGACTTCGGCGTTGCCACGGGGGTCGTGCGACCAGTGGCCGTGGGGGTCGCACGACACCTCTGGCGCGGCAGTGGAGGTCGCACAACCCCTCCACGGCGACCGCATGGTCACACGACCCCTCCGCAACGACCGCGGGGTTGCACGACCCCTCCGCGGCGAGCACGAGGTCATGCAACCCCTCCGCAGCAGCCACGGCGGGCACGAGGTCATGCAACCCCTCCACAGCAGCCACGGCGGCCACGAGGTCGTGCGACGCCCCGTTGCTATCGCGAGGGTCACACGACCCCTCTGAGGCCGCAAGGTCGCGCAACGCCTCCCAATTGTCACGGGGCGGTGTCAATCGATGGAAAGAACGAAATGTTTCGCCCGTTTCGACCGGCTCAGCGCAGTATTTTAAACTATGGTTTAAATCATCTCATTTATGTGAGAAGTTGATTAAAATTATTAATGTAAGTTTTTTTTTAAGTTTCCTAGATTTTAATTAAAATCTCGGACATCCCCTCCCCCTCCGCAAGTTGTCGCGCGCCCGAGCGCGGGGCGGGCATGTGGCATCTCCGCCGCAACCCCACGGGAGTCGTCAGGGTGTCGCGGTGCTTCCGTGACCACGTGGGGGTCGTCGGGGTTGACCCCGCGGGGAGCGGCGGCCCGTGGTGCTCGTGCCGACAACATTCTGATGTTGGACTGCAGGCAGAATGGCAAGTTTTGCCCATTTCGCTCGACACGGAACGATATTTTAAGCCATGATTTTAAGTCAACTCAAGAACTATCTATTCGGTGGATAAAGTTCAAAGAAACATCCAGTTGAGTCAACTAGAATTGGTTTATATTGACATAAATTTAAGTTGACCGACCCGTGTTACAGTTGACTAGAAGTATTATCCATTGCAGATATGGTTGTAAATTTATTATACAATGCGTTGATTAACTTCGACTGATGAGAATTTGAATCTGCCAATAAGGATTTAAGTTGACTAAATAAGTGTTGAGTCAATTAAAGAGTAGCCATTGGCAAATAAGGCTTCCTAGATTTGCATTTCAGTCGACTGAAGAAGATTTGAGTCAACTGGATTCAAACAAAATGTAGCCAAATAATCAATCTTTGAGACTATAAATAGGAGAGAATGGGACCTCAAAAGAAACAACTCTCATACTGCAATTCTTTGTTTATAAATTATTTTTCATGTCCATAAGCGCGCGCTCTCCATAATGTGAAAAGAGCTTCGAGTTATTTTATACTTCAACTCTTGAAAGATTACTTCTTTTTCGTATTTGGTTTCAGATTTTCTCTTATGCTTAATTAGTTTTATAATTTGTAAAGAGAATAGTAAGTTTTTTTTGTCCGAGGTTAGCATTGTTCTTATTTCTATTCATATTTTTATTACATATTTAACTCTACTAGATTGCTAATGTGTTTTCAACTATTCACCCCTCATCAGCGAACAATCCTACAGTGGTGCCTCCTAACGGATGTGTAGTTCTATATCTATGCTTATTAGGATAAATTGAGGTGTTTAATTCTTTTCTAAACATAAATGTGATTATGAGAGTGAATGTAATGGTTTGATAATAATCTAAAGGGTTGATATTCATTGACTCATATATATTTGAAAGTTATAATCATTGTTGTAATTTGAAATTATCTTGCACTCAATTTTAATTTCTTTGCCTAACAAACTTAGAGCTAGCCAAATTGTTGTGGTTGATCTGCAATAGAACATCATTGTTGGTGCACACGAATAGCATTGGCCATAGCATTGGTCATACATAAGTAGAAATGGCAATGGGCACCCATTTAATTGAGCAGTCGTGGGTGCCCATTTACTCAAGTATCCATAGGAACTAACTTAAATGGTCTTCAGGTACCCATTATCTTTACAAGTCAAATATTTATATGTATTTGGCCAGATTTGAGTACCTATAGGTACTCACAAATAGAATATATATATATATATATATATTATTTGTTTAAATTGTAAATAGTAATTTGATATTTAAATTGTTATTGTATGATAATATTTGTCTTGATGTTAAAATTGTATTTATGTTATTTAATAGTTTTATTAGGATTTGTTGATAGTATTATTTGAAATAGTACTTAATTTTTATTATTTGTGTTTATATTATTTGATGTCTACTTAACTACTGCATCCATTTTGTATCAATTTCAAACACCCGACAAGTATCTATTTAGTTAAACGGGTGGATACAAGTGTCAACTTTAAGATTTTATGTGGTTTTTAATGGGTCAAGTAATTGATTAGTTAAATGGAAATGAATTTAGATAAGGGATAAACAGTGTTCGTAAATGGCTATAGGTGATGGTGGGGCGGTCAGTGACCGCCTACCCCTACTGCCTTGGCCACTTAGATGCCTAGGTGGTTGAATTTTTTTTATTATTTTTATACATAATATTATAAATAGTCATTATTCTTTATAATATTTACTTTTAATAAAATATACAACAACAACAACCAAGCTTTATGTCACTATATAGAGTCGGCTATATGGATCCTTTTAAGTCATTGGGCTCTATCCCCTACTATATCATCATCTATACTTAAATAAATTTTATCTTGTTTTATTGTTGCTAACCAA
>JBBUKS010000113.1:7833068-7855474 GCA_038050645.1 Hedychium gardnerianum | reverse complement strand
TACAACCATAAGCACCTGTTGAGATAGCCACCTGCACATCATTGATCAAAATATGTGTGATATGATCAGTAATCAGGATTATGTCACTTTAACAGGTGCACATGATTGTACAGGATAAGATGTATAGGTTATCTAAATTCTATATATATATATATATATATATATATAAAAACATGACATGACCTTTCAATCTTTAAAATATGATATTATAATATTGACTTGATTTTATAAATATTCCTTTTGCATTTGATTAATCTTTTAGACTTACGCACATTTTTAAGTTATCCTCTTTAAGAGGTTCATTTCTTGTCATCACGTACTCAACTATTTGCATTAAACATGATTTTTTTTTTTTTGCTATTATAGATACTTGAAATGTTAGTATATTAAGAACCATAGCATCTAAGATAGAGTATACATAGAGCGATCATGTCATAACAGAATGGATTGATGGTTAATACATGAATATTATTATTATGAAATTTGAAAATTAAATCATGACTAGTAGTCAGGTTTCTGTCCTTCCGTATACACTGGTCACTATCCAGACTAGTAAATTAGCCCTCGTTATTTACCTCCTCCGTGTTGGTCCTGAAACGAGCTGACAGAGATGCTAGGGACGAGCATTTCACCTTTTGTCACCACATAGAGCGATGATATATTATACATTTTTACTTCGGGAGTATTTAGTATTAATTTTTTATTTTTTTCATTTCCTTTAACCTAAATAAGGTATACCAAATTTTTTTCCGTATACTGTATATCATATTGCGCGAAATATTCAATATACAAAAAAATCATATCGATATCATACCGAATTTTCGATATGGTTAAATTTCATATTGTTTAGTGTAAAATTTTGATATTTATACGGTGTATCAAAATTTTTGATATAAATATTATCCCGTTACCAATCGAAATTTTCAGTACGATATGGATAATATATCAAAATTTTGATATTTTTCCCCACCCCTAAGCCTAAATACTAAATCCTAAACTATAAATTCTAAATTTTTTTTAAAAAAAAAAATTACCACTAGTGCTCACAGGGTGCACACGAATGAGTGTGCGACATATCAAATTTGTATATATAGAAAGAGAGTGAGAGTATGATGATATACTAGTAGTACACCCATTTGTGAGCACACCATGAGCACCTAGTGTTAATTTTTTTTTTTACTCCCTTTAACCTAAATACTAAATCCTAAGCCCTAAAAAAAAGTAATACTAGGTACTCACGGGTTGCTCACGGATGAATATGTAGCGTATATATATAGAGAGAGTAATGTTATCTTGTTCACTTCCCGTACGCACCTTCCTGTGCACCTAATTTTTTTTTCATTTTAATTTTTTTTTAACTTGAACACTATAACCCAACCCCTAAAGACAAAATCTAATTAGCTTAACCCCGGAGCAAAAAAAAAATTGAAATGCACATGTGCACACGAAGGTGCGCACCGAAGGTACGCAAGGTAACACCTTCGTGCGCACCGAAGGTACACAAGGTATCACCTACGTGTGTGTGTGTGTGTGTGTCCGATTGAGAGAGGTGCCCATGTGGTAAGTGAGCCAGGGGGACCCACATGGGTGCCTCCCTCTCAATCATGCATAGGAGTCGCGCACGGGAGAAAGTTCGACGGAATATCATATATATATATATATATATATTTATTTATTTATTTTATAAAATTTGAGATTCCATGGAAGTTAAGTATATATAAATTAAAAATTAGTTCACTTAAATTTGTATAAATTTTGAGACTATAAGTATAAAAAAATAATTCATTTATTTCTCATTTTGAAGAACAATACATGAGACTACAATTATTTGATTTTGAATAAGTACTAGCATAACTTATGATGTAGCATAGCGGACAATAAAATACAATCTTCATCCCGAGGAGTAAATTCATTACCGAGAAGAAGTAGAAAAATCACAATTCAAAATGATTAAATTATAGAACTCTGAACTCTTTTTATATACTTGACTCAATAATAAATATGAAAATAAATATTTTAAATAAAAAATTAATAATTTAGAATGGAATACAATTAATTCCCTATTTATTATTTAGATTTAAAAACTAATTATCAGATAACAAACAAATCAAATATCTAGTTATCACAATTGTTTTATTCTATAAACGTGTTCAATATATTTTCTTTTATTGCTGAAGTGTCAATTTGAAATTATCTTTAATTTAAAATTGTTTCATATTGTGATGATATTTTCTATTCTGGATTATTCTCTCTAACAAAAAAGAATTCAACTCTATCGAATGGAAACTGACCAATTGAAAAGCCCCCTGGGATTTTAAAAAAATATTATTATATATATTTAAAAGGCCCTCATCATCATTTTAACCGATTGATTCACTATTGTTCGTCATCGAAAAATTAAAATTGATCATATATTTAGAATATTTTTGATCTAAATGATATCACTTTTATGAGGAAATATCATGATTTAGAATGTTAAGTATTAAATTTTAAAAATAAAATATATAATAATAAATAAATGAATTAAATCGTAGAATATAAATTAAGGGTGCTAAATTAAAATTGGATTGAATTTTAACTAAATCTAATAGGTAGACGTAGAGATAAGAATTATGTTGGTTCAAACGGAGATTGATTTGATCAAGTTATGACTGAATTAAGTTTAAGGTATAAACGAATTCGATCGATTTAAAACGAATTAGGGTATTTTTAGAAAATCTTCTCTTTCAATTTTTCCCTCCTCCCTTTTCTTTCTACGCACACTGCAGCCCCTGCAGTGTCGTATGCCACCACCGTGCCTTCGCCCATCTCACTTTTTTTTTTTCCCTTCATTTTTTCTCTCATTTCATTCTTCTCCTTCTCTTCTCCGACAGTAAATTTGTAATTTTTTTCCTCTCCCCTTCTCAAATACAAAAGTTCTTTTTTCTTCTCCTTTCTCGTCTCCAAAAAGCAAGATATGTAACATCAGCTATTGCTCTCTTCCAGCAACAAGAGCAGCCCTCGTATCTTCTTCTTCTCATATTTTCTAGGGTTTTATTATCACTACAAGAATAACTTTGTTTTATCTTTCCTTGCTCTCTTTGTGTTGTTGTCGAGCTTACCGAATCTAGTCGAGATTATTAATAAAGAAGATAAAACTCTTCTATTTTACATCTTCCTTCCTATTTTCTCTTTTATGTTTTTCTCAAAAATAACGGTCTTCCTTTTATTTTTTCCAACGAGCAACCCTTTATAAGTAACTCTTTTTTCCCTTTATCCAACTACAACAACAACAAGATGAGTAAGTTATTCCTTTCTTCTTTCATGTTTCATTAATTGAAGGAGAGTTATAAAGTATAAACATTATTTTATTAGGTTGTTAGTTAGGATGATTATTTAGATTGGAATGAAGGTCTCATACATAAGAATGTTAAATATTATGAGGAAGCGATATCACAAATGATTCTTCGACTTTGAGTCATAGATAAGCTTTGAAAATTGACAGATCGTTGTTTGAACTATAATCAAGAGCTAAGATTGAAATTTTTGAATTTAAATTTATTTTCATCTCCTTAAATTCGAAATTTAAGTTTTTGAATTGTAAAAATCGACTTACACTAATGTTTAAAATTATTGAAAATCTTAGCTATGCCACTGCATCTAACTATGTCTTGCATGGTGCATCTCCTATGGGCGGCTAAAAATTGATGTCTTTTTTTAATAGGGAGCATGTAGATAGATAGTATGTTCAAAAAGATACTAGTATATGTTTTCAAAACCTTAAACATCTATTTATTCCTATCTTAAGTTAGGTTTGATTATATGTTAATGGACAAGGCCTGCAGGTATGAGTATGTCTAGTCAGGAGTGTATATTCACATTTTGCTACATCTACACACTTATTAAAAAAAAAGAAGGAAGAAGATTCAAATGTCTCTCGATATGACAGTAAATTCTCAATATTGAAAATTAAGCTGATGTTAAAATGAGTAAGCAAGTTATTAACATATATATGCATTAGTCCCAATTTTTTTGCATTTTTTTTAGGAAAGCATTCTAGGTAAATGCAAACAAGTACATAATCCTCTATATTATACTCCTTAAACTTACGATGTACATCAACTTACTTATATTTTATAAGTTTCATTACTCAATACAATTTTCTTCCAAACATCAACATGAATCTCTTTAATGCGCTCAGTAAAACTCTCAACTGAATATGAAGAATGAGAAGTGGTAGGTAAGGGAATCAAGTTGATAAGTTGACGTGTTTTCGACCCATACACAATTTCAGATGTATTATAATCAATAGATCTGTGTACTAAATTATTATAAGTAAATTCAATTAACAAGTGACAAGATTAAGTCTCAAATAATTGATTTTTTACCTACTAAATACCTTAACAAATTTTCTAGACTGCGATTAATAACCTTAGTCTAACTGTAAATATGTGGATAAAAGGTTGATGAAAATTTAAGTTGAGTCACAAATAATTTTTATAATATTTTCCAAACATAGCTAACAAAGTTCACATTTCTATTTGATTAGTCCAACATTCAACAGATAATACTCACACATGAGTCAATTGGGTTTAATACAATTCAGACCTTAGATTTGCACCGTCTCCTACAAGGTCGCACATGAGAGTCTCTCCTCATATATGTTCACAATTTCAATTATTGTGATTCATTATAAACCAACTTTTAAATCATTGAACTCTCAATATGGGACTAATATCTCATTCATAATAGAGTCTCTTTCTATCATTACTTTTTCAATTCACATTTTTCCAATAGTAAGATGTATGCGTGGAAAGGATGCGGCGGACTACATTGAATCTTATGTTTTGTTCTTCAATATCTTCATTTTCATGGTGCTTGTCAAGATGATCAATTTCTTCGTCACTACATGGGGTCAGAAAGTATGACACTTTGTCCTCGAGATTAGGCTCGTGCTCCAAGGCTAAGACTCTATGGGAACACTTAGATGTCATGTGACCTTTATTATGATAATTAAAACATTAGGGTTTTATATTTTCATAGAGGCTTGTGTATTCGTCTCTACTCGTTGGATTACAAATCTAAGGTGGGTGTGGGTTAAACCAATGGGTTTGCTCAATCATAGTGATGCCTTATAAGTAGGAGTGAATAGATTGAGGGGACTAATGGTCATGAGGTTAGGGCTTTACAAATTGTTTAATCTCTTCAACCTTTTGGCAAAGCTCTTCGATCGAGATTAGGGCAAATAATTTAACTTGTGTTTGAATTTTAGATCTCAAACGATTAATGAAGTTGATCAAGATTTTTCTAGAGTCTAATTTGGGGTTACATAACATTCATAAGTTTTTAGATTTGCTCAATATTCAATTATGCTCATGTTTGATTGTTTTAAATCAATCCACACAGTGAACTATTAGTTTCTAAAATACGGGGATATATACATTTTTTGTTTAGAATCTATTTCATCTTTGCTTAGTATTTGACCGATTCTTCCTTGTTTGAAGAATTAGGTAATCATGGAATTTGATTTGATAGTATATATATAATTCATGAGTTAATCTTGGAATTTGATTTGGGGATTTAGAAATGATCGGTTGAAGAATTAGCATCTACATCTATATCTCTAATGGTGGGGTTTTTTCATTATAGCTGATATGAAGATTCGACAAATAATGAGATTTATAATTTGACACAATAATTTTAAAAGAACAACTTAGAACTAATAATGAGACAAATAAGAAAAAAATGATTTAAAATAGAGGGAAAACGAGTAGGTAATCAAACAGATGATTATAAAAGTATATGAAAATAAATAATATGCGACTCAAATAAATAATGCACAAAATTTAATTAATTTACTAAATTAAATTAATCAGTAATTTTTAAATAAGGACGACGTTAGTTGATGTGATGTTCTTTGTTGAAAATTTTATACGACAAAATTCATGGTGGCAAAAATTCACTGTTGTGGCAAAAGGCGAAACGCTCGCCCCCAGCGCCCACGGTGACAAAAATTCACGGTGTTAGAGGAAGTATAGAATCGAATCTACACTTTGATTCTAATATCAATTGATATAGCACATTGGACAACTAAACACGATCCTCATTCAAGTGATAAACTCTCATATAGAGATGAAAAAGTAGGGGAAAAAAATTAATTCAAAATGATTAAAATACAAGACTCTATACTACTTTTATAGCTTAATTTCATAACAATAAATATTTTAAATAAAAATATAATAATTTGGTAGGAATCTAATTAATTCTTTATTTATTACTTAGATAGAAAATATTAATTATTTAATAATAAACAAATTATATCATTCATCAAAACAGCATACAATTAATGTTCCAATCAATTAAGCAATCTCACCAACAACATTAGTTCTTATACTAGTTAATGTATTTTCCATTAAAATGATCCATTTTGCTAGATAAAAAGTCTATCTTGTTGGTAAAGAGTTTTAACAACATCAACATTGATATCAATAAACTTAAAATAAAAACAATAAATAAACAAATTAAATCTCTGATTATTAACATCATTTATTTTTTAATTTATTTTTTATTATTGAAATATCTTTAATTTTTTAATTATTTATTTCTTTCTAAGTATTATTTAACAATTTATAGAAGCTATATGACTTTTCCAAAAAGATATTATTGGAGGTTGTTGGTTGATTAGTGACCATATTTCTGATAATAAATTTAATATATATATTTTTTAATACTTCAATACGAAAAGATAGATGAGCAAGTTGTTTATAGAATACACAAGATTTCTGAATAGCCACGTGGCACTTATCTATAAGCTTCCGTAATGGAGTTTCGTGTACCGATAATCGCGAAACGCACGAGAACCGCTTGGTAGCTTCAGATTGATCCGCTTCATCCTACGTGGCGCCAAGTACTACAGACTCTCATTTGTACCCTCTGGCCCCCACCGGGAAACTGCTGGATCCAGAGCGTCTGCGTACTCGTGAAAAATCCCTGACACGTAGAAAAGAGCAAGTGGTAACTTCTACTCCCAGGGAAAAGCCACTTATATCTCGACCGTACGCTTGGTGGATTGTGAGATTTAATCCGTCCGATCAACTCCGGGTAGGGAGGGGCGAGCAGTGAGGAATTAGATAAGGCTGTGGCAATTTATGTAATTATTAAGACAGGAAGGGGTAAGTTTGTCTATTTGAATCTATAAGTACTCCTGCGGTCGCTTTCCTGTCCAAGTCCGATAGCTGCTTCTTCGGACGTTCTTTACGAGGCCGGAGGAGCGCCGAGAAGAAAGCACTAGGTTGGTCGCCTCAGGCCCCTCGATCGTCTTCTGATGCGAAGGTGATGGGCGGTCTTATCTCGTGTTTCTCCGATGCTGATGTAGCGGATCGGAAGGATCAGCGACGGCGGCCGGCGGGGAATCACCTGCCGTCCTTGTCGGCGGAGGTGGCCGCCGCGATAGGTATCGGCTCTGAAGATAGGAGTAGCAAGGGACGTTCCAGGAGAAAGGGGAACGGAGAGGCGGTGCTGACTCACGAGCAGGCCCTGGCGGCTGCGCTCCTCTTGCAGCAGAATGGGGGCGTCCCGGGGGAATTGACCTTTGATAGGTCGTCCTCTTTGAGGTTTCCTGGCCACGGGAAGAAGAGGCAAGTGCTTTCTAGAAGTTCGAGCTCGAGGCCGCCGTCTCTAACCGATCCGGTCCTGCAGCCCCAGCAGCTCGTCAACCAGGTTGGTTTCTCTCTTCTTCATATGGGATAAGTAGATGTGTTCTTTAGGGGAAGGGATTTTTCAGAATTAGACTTCTTTTTTTTTCAAAGGATAAAATGGATAATCAACATTTAAAATATGAACTTGAAGCTTGCTGGAGACATCGAAAGGCTTGGAATATCTTTTTTGAGTACAATTCGAAGTATATGTTCAATTCGGATCGAGCGTTTTCTTTCTGCCTTTTTTTTCTGGCTTTCCGTATCTCTATCACTCAATTGACATTTTGGATGTTAGATCAATTACTGATGTTTTAATATATTAAAATTATTTTTCTCTTTGCATATAGATTTGTTAGAGAGGTTGAAGATCTTTCTCTTTGCTTATAAATTTGTAAGAGGAGATGAATCTTTTCGCATCAGAAGTTGAGAATTAATGTCTCAAACCACAGGATTGATTTAAAAATTTGGAAATAAATGCACCGTTTCAGTAGCAAAAAAGAAAAATGTTATCAAAGGTTGTAGTGTCTTAATGAAATTTGTCACTTTCTTTCCAAAGCTTGAATCCTGACCTATTCTATCAGCTCGAGTTCAATGTTTATTTTTACTCTCCTTGACGATTGAAACTCTGATCAACCAGAGTTCATTATCATTAACACCAGTTTTTTTTTTTATTATTGTTGACAAGAGGCTATTTAATATGAATGGAACTTGCTCGATGGATGAGCTAAATTAGATATTAAAGTGAAAATTCACCATTTTTTTTAATGTAAAAGGTTACTGCAGATATTACTTCTACAAGAAGTTATTGTTAAGCACATGGTCATCCAGCTGTAGCAAACTTGCGTTATTGTTTGATTAATTCCTCTTTTTCTTAAAAGAGATTATAAAATATTCTGGTTGATTATTTCCTCTTTTCCTTAAAGAGATTATAAACTATTCTGGTTTCCTCATTTTTAGGATTTTTATAAATTGAAATTTCAAATATTCAATTCCTAACTTTCTTATTTTTCCCCTTGGGTTTTCACCAACATATACTGATAGCATTTTTTCATCATTTTATAACTGATTCTAATAAGTAAATACGTACAATTCCTCTTTTTTTTTTTATCTTAGAGAAGAAAGATTATGATTATATCAAACTAGAGTTGCTAGTTCTGTCTTCTTGGAGCAAGCTTTTCATTTTGTTCACTATTTTCAATTAAATTTACGATTAAAAACTGGCTGGTGTGCCTAGTTTGATTATTCACATTTCTCCAA
The DNA here is from genome assembly GCA_038050645.1 of Hedychium gardnerianum. Classification (NCBI taxonomy): domain Eukaryota; kingdom Viridiplantae; phylum Streptophyta; class Magnoliopsida; order Zingiberales; family Zingiberaceae; genus Hedychium; species Hedychium gardnerianum. The sequence continues at coordinate 7,846,541 of JBBUKS010000113.1, read as the reverse complement.
GTACAAACATCTGAAAATTAGTCGCTTTAGTTAGTAACCATTCACATGTAAAAAGAGAGAATAATCACATGGAAAATCACTCCTGAGTGTATTGTGTCTTAAGCCATCTGATCAATTTGCAATGCTCTTGTTATTGCCATAGTAATCTTGGTGAATTTTGTGAATTCATAGTTATATTGTTTAACCCAATTCTAATTCCTACTTCATAGCAGGGTCTAAAGATTGATAATTTAGAAATAAAGCATTTTGTTCTCGTTCATGGAGGTGGCTTTGGTGCATGGTGCTGGTACAAAACTATTGCACTTCTAGAGGACAGTGGATTCAAAGTCAGTGCTATTGACCTCACTGGTTCTGGGATTAGTTCATTCGATGCAAATAAAGTTACCAGTATTGCAGAATATGCATTGCCTCTTACTGGTTTCCTAGAAGCCCTTGGAGATCTGGACAAGGTATGCACTTTTTTATTCTATTTCAAGAGAATCTTTTTGGTTATTGTCTTGTGACTGTTATCTGAGCTTATAGCTTACTAGGGTTCACATTTGTTTACCAGGTTTTCAATTTTTAGGTGCCCCTATTTTTTTTAATAATCAATTTTAAGTTTTTATTACCTAATGAAAATCTTTAATTTTTCTATATTTTTATAAAGGGAAGATAACTAGAGTACCCCTTTGACATGGTTTTGTGTTGTTACTCTTTAAGTCTTAACATTTAGCAGTATGTCTATGCAAAACCACTCCAAGATGTTAATAATTTTCCAGAGTTAATTGGTCAGTTTACAAAAATACAGCTGACTTTATATATTAGGAGTGAATGAATGAAAAAATACAAGAAAATCATGGTTAGGGAGTTAAGAGCATGCTTTCTTTTTGTTAGGTTCTTGTTCTGTAAAACCTAACAGTAGTTTGAGCACACATTACTGCTTATAAGAGAATACCACCACTAAAGCATTTTGGTTCTAGTGGTCAAAGAGACAGTATATAATTTGTAAATTTTCACCTAGGCTTGGCATTTTAATATCTACTCCAAGTTCAAGATGATTATCTCTTCTCTTCAACAGAGTTATCAAATAATTCTTGATAGCATTAAAAGATTGCATTAAAGCTAATGGAGCTTATTGGGCTTGAGGAAAATTGCTTTCAATCTTCCAATCAAATCTAAAAACTTGGCTCATTACAAGTGTTGATTCACTGTAATCTGGCAAAGAAAGTGAATAGGAATAAATCTTCCATCATTCTATTTGTAGATTTTCCCTATTCAACTGCATTTAATTAACTAAACTTCTTCTTGAATTGCATTACTCAAAATAAATAGCCAATGGAATCACACAATTTCATTATATACATTTTAGACTGATAATTTGTGTGTTTGTTTCTGAAATTTTACTTTTAGTTTTTGAGGTACTTGTCTTCAGTTATTGGTTTTTCTTTTGTGTTAATCAACTTGCATTTCTCAGGTAATTTTGGTTGGACATGATTTTGGTGGTGCTTGTGTGTCATATGCCATGGAGGTTTTACCATCTAAAGTTGCCAAAGCCATTTTCATCTGTGCAGCTATGCCAACCACTGGCCAGAGCATTCTTGATATGTTCTCAGAAGAGGTCTCTATATACACAAATATATATTATATTACATATAATTATTCATGAAATTTGGACAAAATTTATGTCAGACAGTAGTAATCACACATTCATATTCTATAGCATCTAATTTTTGAGACCAGGGTGAATCACTGCGCTTTAGGTGTGTTTTTTATTCATTGGCTTATGCATTAATCACCTTTAATAAGATATTTTAGTCAATATGATGCTTGTACTCTTTAAACGAAGTAAAACAAACAGATACAAGAGCTTTGCAATAGAACTAGTGTCACTCCACTTGATGTCATGTGATGATGAGACCTATTTTTAATTTCTTGTTTGTGAACCAAAACTTCTCATTCTGTTTCCGACTCTTTGAAATTACACTTGTTTGTTCTAAGCTCAGTTTCTACTTTAGGCAGGTATGAATGATCTGATGCGACAAGCACAAGTTTTTGTTTATGGAAATGGAAAGGATCTCCCTCCTACTGCCATTGATCTGGACAAATCTTTGCTCAAAGAGTTGCTATTCAACCAGTCCCCTTCTAAGGTATGCTTTTCCTGGAGTTTAAGGCTAAACATTGCTATCCTTGTTGATTGTATTTAGCTTAATGTGTGTTTTCTTTCATTGAATCCAAAACCACGGAGTTGCAGGATGTTGCCTTGGCTTTGGTTTCGATGAGGTCTATTCCCTTTGCTCCAGTGTTAGAGAAGCTTTCGTTCACCGAGAATTATGGTTCAGTAAGGAGATTTTTCATAGAAACCACTGAAGACAATGCAATACGACTTCCTACGCAGCAAAGGCTGTGTAATGTCAATCCTCCAGAGAGAGTTTTTCAGCTCAAAGGCTCAGATCACTCCCCGTTCTTCTCTAAGCCGCAGACTCTGCACAAAATCTTGGTTGAGATTGCAACAATGCCATCAAACTAGACATAAAGCTGTCTAATTGCCATTGGCAACTTGCCTCCATCAAACAACAAAGCCATTGCTCAGCATGCCAAAGACTGCGAGCAAGTTTTCTGATTTCTCGAGTTCCTTCTTGTGGCTTAATTTTTGCAATGTCAATTGAAATGGCAACTGGGCATTTTTCATTGAGTTCTGCATTTTACTTGCACCTGCTGACACCTCTAGTTCACACTCAATTGATGTATTCTCATTTCGTATAACTTTGGGTGTGACAACGTTGCTAGATCGAATTGTTTCAGAAGTTGTTTTCATCGGAAGAAATAGTTGATAAGATGTAATTAGCAATAAAATAAGTTACTTTTTGTTTGATCATTTTGTATAAACTTCTTAAGAAAGCTAAAGGCTTGCAATTATGGTTTGGACTTGTAAAACCTGTTTTGGTTGGAAGTTGGATCTGGTATAGAAGACTGTTTGATGCCATAAGAACATTTGGGTCTATTGGTTATTGTCATCAACATCATCACAGATGATATGAATTTGTATTGTTTTCATAAAATTTTGTGGAAATTTATATGAAAAAATACCCAGAAGAGCTCTCAGATCTCTATAAGCTAAGAAAAAACACGTTTACTCTGAGTCTAAGGTCTTGTTTGTTATAGAATTTTGTTGTAGGCTCAAATCGATAGGAATTTTAAGAATCCTAATTAGGATCGCGCAACAGCATAGTATTATCAAGAAAACAATTCAACGATCCAATCAAGAAAACGATTCAACAATTCAACACAAGATTTTGTCGGAGATCTACAACAATGTGCGAAAAGAACAAAAGTAGAAGCATAAACATAAACAAAAAGTGTAGATCCACACCTGAAGAATCTATAATGAGCCCAAACTCATTAGCTACCCCTCAATACTAATGGTAACGAGCTAATGAGTCCTATACATATGAGTCCACATCCAATAACACAAACCCGAAATCAAAACACAAATTAGATCACTTTAATAGGTTTCAACGAAATGGCAAAATATGTGTGTTAACGATTAACATGTTAGCCCATCTAATAGAGATTAAATCCAATAATCTCTCACTTAGACTACATGTGATATTGTATCCTATACACAATACTTTAGTTGCGCTCAATAATATCGAATATTTTATGGGTTAAATACCCTTGTAGATAACCTAGTTAATTAACTTCATTGGTATAGAACTAAAGAGATCATAACTATTATAATTGTAACAAGCCTCACAGTAATCACAATATTAATATCATTAATGACATAAATCAAGATGTAGATACGTAGCATGAGAATTGCATAAAATGTGATTTGCACATGTTTATTCTCAACTGATCTTCCTTATGATCCAAAAGGGTCTAAATCATGTTTACAAACACGGTATGTCAAACTGCAGTAGTACACCATGATTTCAACTTTGAGTCAAATCAGAGTCTCAAATCATATTTACAAGCAACATATGCAATACCATATTTGTAAATCATGATATTTTCATTCAGAGTGTTAAAAAACCAAAATACACTTGTATCTTTTAAACCCTAATGTATACAAAAGACTGAAATGTACATGCATCCATAAACATAAAGCATCAAATCCTACATACATATTCTAACTAAATGAGTACTTCATCTAAAAGAAGAACCCCCATATTCATCGCATGCTGATGAGACACCTTGGGTAACAATCCCTTAGTGAGTGGATCCGCTAACATGAAATCTGACATAATATGCTCTATCATCACTTGATCACTCTGAACTCTATCTTTAACCATCAAAAACTTGATGTTGGTGTGCTTTGACTTCAACGAATTGTAGTTGTTCTTGGAATAGTGTTCTCCAGCTTTATAATCAAAGTTGATTCTCAATGACTTATTAATATCATCAACGATCTGTAACACTGTGATAAAGTTCCACAATCATATCTCGTGATTAGATGCTTTAAAGCAAGCTATTAATTCTGTCTCCATTGTGGAAGTTGCTACAAGTGTCTGTTTGACGTTTTCCCATGATATATTTCCTCCAGCCAACATGAAGACATAACATGAGGTAGACCTTCTATTATCCAAGCATCTAACAAAATTGGAGTTTGAATATCCAATTACCTCCAGCTGATTGGATCTCTGATATATGAGCATGTACTCCTTAGTTCTTTGAAGATATTGCAAAACCCTCTTTACAACTTTCTAATGCACTGGTCCATGGTTATTCAGATATCTGTCTAACATCCTTACAATGTACGCAATATTCGGACGCGTACAAACTTATGCATACATAAGACTCCCTATAGCCAATGCATAAGAGAGTTCATGCATTTCCTTTATTTCAAGTTCACATTGTGGATATTGTTGTAAGCTAAATCTGTCACCTCTAGACACAAAAGTATCGCTAGGTGTACAGTTCTGCATGTCATACCGAATAAGCATCTTTACAATATAAGTCTTTTGTTAAAGTCCAAGAATACTTCTTGAACAATCACAATAAATCTATATGTCTAATATAAATGATGTTTCACCAAGGTCTTTCATTTCAAATTTTCCTAATAGAAATGACTTGTTTCATGCAGTAAATCTTTATTATTACTTGTAAGTAAAATATCGTTCACATACAGAACAAGTATTATAAACTTGCTCCCACTAAACTTAACATATATGTACTAATCAATGAGATTCTCCTTAAAATTAAATGAGGTAATCATTTGATCAAATTTCTTATACCATTGATGATATGTCTGTTTTGAACTATAAATGGACTTCTATAATTTATATACTAGGTATTTTGAATCCTTAGATTCAAAGTTCTCCAGTTGCACCATGTATATAGTTTTCTCAATATTACCATTAAGGAATATTGTCTTGACGTCCATTTGGTGTAGTTTCAAGTCAAAATGAATTACAAGTGTCATGATTACCCTAAGATAATCTTTTGTCAAAATCGACGACAATGTCTCCTTATAATCAATATCCTCCTTTTGAGTGAATCCCTTGGCGATAAGGCGAGCCTTATACTTTTTTAACATTGCCCAATGAATCCCGCTTGATTTTTAAATATCCATTTACAATCAATAGGTTTCACCCTTTCAGGCAATTCGATAAGTTCCATACGTCATTGTCCGCCATGGACTTCATCTCTTCATTCACGGCTTCAATTCATATCTTGGGATTAGAGCATTGTTTGAATTCTTGAAAAGAGACATGATCGCTTTCTAATCCTATGTCAAATTCATGCTCTTGAAGATAAACATAATCACGAGAAACCATAGATCTCCTTCCTTTGTGAATCACCTTAAAGGTACTTGTTGTTGAGATGGTTGAGCTACTTGCTCTTTCAATATGAGGCAATACCTCAACCTGAGTGGAATGTTCCTTCAATTGCATTATATATAATATGAGAATATCTTAGTTCACTACTCCAACTGAATGTATAATATCCATAATTTAAGATATGAATATCATACCCTTACTCATTGCACTAGTAGTGACTTCAATAAGATTGTCAATGTTTTTCTTAAAAGATACTTCCCTAACCTCAGTGCTATTACTGTCCTCAAGAAATTTGACATTATCTGTCTCAAAAAAGGACCTACTTGAGGGAACATAAAATTTAAAGCCCCTCAATTTTTCAGAGTAACCCACAAAATGACACCTGACAGTCCTTGAGTCCAGTTTACTTTCATTGAGCCTATAAGGCTTAGCCTCAACTGGACAACCTCAAACGTGTAAATGTCTAATGTTAGGTTTCTTACCCGTCCATAGCTCAGATGAGGTGTTACTAACTGCCTTACTAGGTACTCTATTGAGTAAATATACTACAGTCTTGTGTGCTTTACCTCACAAGGGCTTCGGTAAAGAAGAAAACACCATCATATTTCTTACCATGTCCTTAGGGTCCAGTTTCTACGCTCTGTAACACCATTCTTATAAGGAGTACTAGGCATGATGTACTGAGTTACTATCCCACACTTAGAAAGATAATTTGCAAAAGTTCCTAGATGTTATTCACTTGATCCATCATACTAACTGTAATATTCACCTCCACGGTCAAATCTGACAGCTTTAATCTTCTTGCTTAGTTGATTTTCAACTTCAACTTTGAAGATCTTGAACACTTCCGAGGACTGAGACTTCTCATGCAAAACATACAAATAAGCATATCGAGAGTAGTCGTCAATGAAATTGATAAAGTATGTATGACCATTCCAGGATGTTTTATGGAATGGTCCACATATGTTTATATAAATCAGTTCTAAGACACTACTACATCGATTTACACATTTATTTTTCTTGTTAGTTGTCTTTCCTTTGACACACTTTACGCAGACATCAAAGTTTAACATGTCAAGAAAATTAAGAATTTCTTGTGACATCAACCTTTCTAGGCGTTATTTGGATATATGTCATAAACACCTATGTCACAACATCGATGAATTCTTATCAAATTACGTTTTGTGCCTATGTTATGCATTATCAGGTTGTCTGTAAGAGCTATGGTGTTTAACTTGAACAACTTTTTGTTAGGATCGGTATGAGCTAGAGGGGGGGGTGAATAGCTCGTTTCGCTTCTTTGATCTTGATTTGCAGCGAAAAACTTGAAGCGACTCTACAATGCTAACACTTGGAGATTTTACTTAGTCTCTACCTCCTTGAGATGACTAATCCAAGGGTCCACTCTTCTCACACTCACAGCTCCACTATGAAATGTCTCCTTCTCGGAAATCTTCTGGAGGTAGAGAAGCCTTGTACACTTGTTCTCACAAGAACACAACAAGCATAACAAAATATACAAGCGAAAATGAAAGTAAACTTTACAATGAGATCTTGCTTAGCTTGCTATCTTGTTGATTTAGATTGCCTCTTGGACTCAGAAATGCAGCAGCACTTTACTCCAGAATCACCAAGAATCGGCCCTAAAAGACTCCACGAAATTCCTCTTTTAAAGCCTTTAGGTCGGGGCTGATTTTCGCCTATCAATCGATTGATCTTACCCTATTTGAATGTGTTGACAGAGTATCAGTCGATTGATTACAATATCAATTGACTGATGCTCTTTTCTCAACCTTATTATTATCAAAGACTGTTGCCTCATCCACCTTTGCAATTGATCCTTGATATGTTGGACTTAATTTAGTTCCCAACTAGGTTTGTCTAATTCTCAACTAAGTGTTCCACCATCTAGCCCCGCTAGGACTTTCCTTACCTAGTTGCCAACTAGGTCTTCCACGGCCTAGCTCCGCTAGAATTTCCATTGTCTAGTTTCCAACTAGTCTTCCACCACCTAGCCCCGCTTGGACTTTCCATTTTCCTAATATCCAGTTAGGACTTTTCGTTGCCTAACTTTCAGTTAGGACTTCATATTTTTCTAATCTCTAGTTAGGACTTTCACACATTGTCAAGTATCCGATAAACCTTGACCTATTTGATCTCTTTCTCACATATTGTCCAAACATCGAAACTCAAACTCAAGCCAACCCAAGCTTAGTCAAACGAGTCAACTTGGACCCAAGGATGATTGCACCAACACTTTTCAATCAAGGAACTAGTACTAATTAAAACTGAATTTTGGAAAATATTAAATGTTCCATTTCCAAATGAACAAGAGTATCCAGACTTGTCCAAACAAGAAATGAAAACTAAGTTTCATCTAAATGATGATACTATAAATGTATTTTTGAAATCCAGAAATATATTGGTTCCTAGACAAAGCCTAAAACACCTATAGTTGTCACTCTAGTCTTCTTGTCATTACTTGTATAGATGTATCTTTTACCATCACTTGGCAATCGACTACTTATACAACCTTGCATTGTGACACTTATGTGAGTGGTAGCTCCAATATCTATTCATCAAGTGTCATTGGATATTATAGCTAATTGACTTAAGAACTAACAAGATTGAGAAGTTCATTCTTAGACATTGTAGTTTTACAACCCTTACTCATGTTATTGGTCCTTTTACACGTTGTATGTTTAGTGTCCAAAAATACTAAAATGTTATCATTATTAGCAGATATCATATATGTTATTAAAAGACATGAGAATAACAATAAATGCCCACATTATCAATAAGAACATGCACATATATATTTGTTTAACTAATGAAATAAAAACAAACTTAGATATATGCATATAAATGGGTCTTTATGAGATGTCAAGTACGACATTATAATTAATCTTTGGATTAAATTGTTGTTGGTGCAGGGAGCACTATAATCAAACTTATATTTTGATGTTGTCTTTATGAGATGTCAAGTACAACATTATAATTAATCTTTGGATTAAATTGTTGTTGGTGCAGGGAGCACCATAATTAGACCTATGTTTTGATATTGTCAAAGGTTCAAAGTTAAGTCTTATTATCATCTGATGAACTAATCTAGTATGTAGGATCTCAACTCTGAAAGTCCTAGTAGGTCTAGAGGACCCGATACTAAGCAAGGAAAGTCTTGGCAGATCATGGAACTAGGAAGAAAGTCCAGATGGATTAAAATGACCTGACATCTGGCAGGAGGATTCGATAGGTTTGGAGGACCTGATATCGAATCAAGTTGAAGACCTGGAAGACCGATTTGATGCCGAGCAAAGTTCAAATAGGTCTGAAGGACCCGATGTTTGGCAAGGAAAGTTTCAGCAAATCGTGGAACCAGGCAGGAAGTCCAAATGGGTCAAGAGGACCTGACATCTGGCAGGAGGATTCAATAGGTCTGGAGGACCTGATATCGAATCAAGTAGAAGACCTAGAAGGCCGATCCGATGTTAAGCAAAATCCAAACAGGTCTGAAGGACTCGATGTTTGGCAGGTGAGTTGAGGTAAGTAAACTGGAGTTAGTACAGTGAGACTGTGTCCTAGTGAGGATAATTCTTAGGCGATGATCCAACTGAAGAAACCAACGGAGGTTTCTAAGTTGAGATCAAGACAGGCCGAACTGTCATACTCATGCATACTTATATAATCTAACTTTTGTTTTGCAGGACTCCTATTTTTCTGTGCTAAACTTTGTTTTGCAGGTAAATAAAGTTTTGATTTTTCCTTAGGTTCGGTCGACCGAAAAATGGGTTCCGTCGACCGATTAGGATAACATGGCATAGTATCGATCAGAGTATGTAAAGTTGGAAAATATTGGGTTCAGTCGACTGATCCAGGGTATCGTCGACCATTCCATATATGGAAATCTAAGCAATCAGATCGAATCACGTAGGAAAGACATCTTTGTGATCAGTCAACGGATAAGCTTGATCAGTCGACCGATCAGTTGACCGTTCCATATATGGAAATCTAAGCAATCAGATCGAATCACGCAGGAAAGGCATCTTTGGGATCAGTCGACGGATAAGCTTGATCAGTCGACCGATCAGGCTTGATTTCTGGGATTGAACGGATCAGATCAGAGCAAAGAAGGAAGAGCGCGGGTTCAGTCGATGGATAGGAGGATCAGTCGACCGAAAGGATCAGTCGACTGATCGAATTTTCAGTCGACGGAACGCAGCCTATAAAAGATGCCCTCAGGGTCCGAGCCAAAAAACACACCTCAGTCTGTGCTCCATTCTATTCCAGCGTCTGCTACTGCTTGTGCAAGTTACTACATCGCCGGGAGGCTTCCGACAAGCTATATTTCACTTCATATTCTTCTTGTCGATATTATTTATTGTACTTGCATAATCTTTAATTGTATTCATTACTGTACGAATTTTCTTCTTCGGAAGAACTATAATAGTGGATTAACCTATCGATACGATCCGAAGGGTCGTAGGTTCTTGGAGTAGGAGTCGGCTGGGCTCTGAACCAAGTAAAAGGAATTGCGTACTCTTTTAGCTTTTGTTTCCGCTGCAACTTTGATTTACGTAAAAAGAAAATATTTTCGAACGAATGAGATTCACCCCCCCCTCTCGTATTCCACGATCTAACAATTGGTATCAGAGCAAGGTTGCTCTGAAAAGACCTAACAATCTTTTAAAGCATTTCTTTTTTATCTTTTCTTTAAATAATTTTTGAAAAGACCTAATAATTTTTTTTTTTCGTTTATTCGTTTCTCTATTATTCCTTTTTCCACACTACTAATCCAAGACTAAGTCTTGGTATAGTTTTTTTTCTTCATTTTTTTGCAAGAATTTCGATGTCTAATAAAAAAGGTAGAAACGTCTATGAGCCTCGACCATATGATCAAGATGATTTCCATTACGGGAGGCAAGCAATGAAATGTTTTGTAGGAAGTGACAACTTCGACAACTGGATGTCATTAAAAAAGTGTTCTCAAGACTCAGAAGCAAACAAAAAGGTAATAGAGTTATTGTAATATTTTGCCTAACGATATTGTACACATATTAGAAAAGTACAATAATGCATTTGAGTTTTGGACCCGATTGATCGAGCTTCACGAGATCCCGTCGAAGCTAGAAGATCAAGTCGAACTCGAGTTCGAATTCAAGTCTAAATCCCCAGAGTCATCTTCAAAGTTAGACTCAGAAGAACTAGACCGGATCACCTTTATAGCATTTATGGCTAAGGAGGAGGTAGAAGAACCCGAGTTAGAACAAGTGTCTAAGCCCGAATCCAAGACGACAATAGTCAAGGGGGAGAATCCTAATGAGGATTCAAAAGGTAAAAATGTAAATTCAAAAAGTAAAGATCACATAATATGTTTTAAGTGCAGTGAAAAAGGACACTACAAAAGTAAGTGTCCTAAAGGTCGATCCGCACAACCAGAGGCAAAGAAAGAATTGATGCCAGGAGTCTGGAGTACAAAGGACCACATCGAATGCTTCAAGTGCAAACAGATGGGTCACTACAAAAGTGGATGCCTGGAAAAGAAATCCAAGGATCAAAGGGGAGAAACTAAGGTTAGTAAATTTACAACTTAAGGTAATTCATGTTTTAAAAATTTACAAGTCATAGATTACTCTAATTTAGATTTGCATGATATGTTTAGGTCAAAGTCTTCAAAGTTAATTAAATCAAATTATCCAATTAAGATTTATAATTCAAATTCAATCAATTATCAAAATTTAATTAACCCAAATTCAAATCAAAATGATCAAATTAATTTAAATAAGTCAGATCTAAAGATTAATACTGTTAAATACGATAAATAAAATAATTAAAAATAATGCATGCTGATCGGGGAATAAGATTAAAGAAATTTATGGGAATTTTTAGAATTTTTTTGGAAATTAAACGGAGCTAAGTTGGATATAACAAATTAATGAGGAGTTGATTGGGTTAATCAAAATAAAGTTGATGTTAAATACGATAATTTAAAATAATAATATAAGATATATTAACTGGGAACTTTATGAAATTTATTTGGAATTTATGGAGATTTTTCTGGATTTATTTGGAGTTAATTGGAAAAGTTTACGGGGATAAAAATAATAGACTTTTGAGAAGTCTGTATCGATACATCAATTAAACGGGAGTTGATTGGTGTTATTAAAACTAAGGATGAAATTAAATTAATTATAAGTTGATTTGATCAAAACCCTAAGTTAAATGATTAAAGCCTAAGTTCATAATTTAAATAATCCAAGCTGTATAGATTAAACCCTAAGTATATAACATATCAATTCATTTTCCCTTTCTTTTGTTTTCCCGAGCTCATCACTCGACATTTCCTCTCCCAAACCCATCTCGCGATGTTTTCCCCCTCGATCGAGCATCACCCGTGCTCGCTGCCACCGCCGGCCAGACCTCAATCGATTCTCCCGAGCCTTCGGCCGCTGCAAGCCACCCTTCCTCGCGACCACCGCCGATCATCGCCCGCCGCTCCCTGCTTCCCCGATTCACAGCCGATCGAGCTTTTCCTCCTCGAAGCAATCGGTCGCTGTCGACCTTCAACATCACCGGCCGATGCTTCCCCCGGTCACCGCCGCTATTGTCTCACTCGAGCCGACCACCGCCTTCTCTTGCCGCCGCCCTCCTCTTTAAGAAGTCGTTCATCCTTGCTTTGGGCCGATTTGTTCCGGCTAGATCTGGCCTCGCGAACGAGGATTGCTATTCCGGTCAAGCTCTGACCAGATCAAGCTAGAAAGGAGTATCCAGATCGATTGTTGCTCATCCACATTCGATCCGGCTATGATCAGAGCCGCCGTCCACCTCTTCTGCCATCCATCGATGTTCTGTTTCTGAGGGGGAGGTGGGTAAATTTGGCTCAGGTAAGAATTTGGGAGTGTGATAGATCGATTTTTTAGATTGTAGATGCTAATTGTGGATTTTGATTTGGATTAACAAAGCATAGCCATTGTTCCGGCAGTGATGATTTCCCTACAGCTCTATTCCGGTTAGCTTCAGCCGTCTTTGGATGATCTCCGGCAGCACCTTAGCTACGGTAAGGAGTTTGATGAGTTTAGAATTCTGTAGATGTGTTATAATTGGAATTTAGATTATGATATGGGAATTCTTGGATTTGTGTTGTGTGCCAAATTCTGTTACAGGAAATTGATCTGTAAAGGTTCAAGTAAACCTGTTGATAGTTGTCATTTGGTGTTTTTGTTCTTATTGGGTTTCTAGTGATAAAAATAAAGATCATGAGTTTAAGTTCACAAAATTTTAGAACCTAGCTTAGTTCTGCAAATTCTGAAAATGGATTCTAGATTATTGAAATGCAAGGTTTATTTGAGAATTGGATTTGAATCTGATCTCTATTTGTCAATGCATGTTTATGGTGTTGTTAAGATGATATTGTTGTGGGATTGGTGTTATTGGATTGTAGGGCTAAATCATATAATTTTGGATTAATTGATTCAAGATGTTTAGTAGTTGAGTTTATGATTTTGGAAGCTTAGTATGAATTTTGGTATGTGGTTGAATGAATTTGGATGTGTTGATTGTAATGATGTGTAGGTGAGTTAATTGAGGTTAATTGTAATGAATTTGACTTCTACCTATTTGGATAACATATGATTTAATTACAATTGATTTATGCACATTAGGTGTTCGATGAAATGTTTGAATGGAGTTTGTTAGTAAATTCTTTGATATGGGGATT
>JBBUKS010000113.1:7808297-7823122 GCA_038050645.1 Hedychium gardnerianum | reverse complement strand
ATAAGGGGGGCAGGAACCTGGCTACTAGCCAGGATTTGACCCCTAGACCTCATTGTGACAACACCTCATGCACTAGCTAACAGCTCATCCCGTGGGGACTAAATGATGACATTAATGATACAAGAGGTTGTGAAGTTTAACTAGCGAGTTGGGAGGGTGCAAAGAAAACAAACATTAAGTTATGTGTGAGTTCTATAAATTTAGGTACATTGAGTAGTTTTCTTTAGATGATCTTCTAGGGTTTCAATATCAAAAGAGATAACACTATATTTGTATGATTGCTCCGTCACCAATTAAGGGAGAAATTGAAAATGGCGTGTGCCATAAAAATCAACATGCTTCTACATAATTGACAACACAGATCAATTAGAAGAAAGAAAAGAAGTTCTTCACTGGCCCAAAGGTGAAAGTACACTTTTAGTTTAACTTGAGATTGTAAAAGGTGAACTATTTCAACCACATTATAAAGCTAAAGTAATACTTAAGCTGAGAGACACATTAGACAGACGTTTGGATTGAATAAGCAGTTGATTAATTTGTTTTTTAAAATATTTTTATTCGATATTATTGTAACTATTACAATATGAATATTTTAATTTTGATTAATATTAATAATATTATATTATAATAATTATGAAATTATTACTATTGCTATATAGTTATAGTAACTATGAGATCATAATTATTGCAATTGGATAGATATAACAGTTATATGATCATTGCTATAATTGTAGTAGTTACAAAATGAGATGTTGAGAGAATGCGATGTTATTTTGACAATAAATGACAAAGAAGTACCTTTTAATTTTTGTTTATTTTTTTTTCAAACAATAAGCTATGAGTTTTAATTAGTTTAAATGATATTTAAAAATTTGCACGTTTGAATAATGTATCTTCAAAATAATAAATGAAATGAAATTTAAAGCACCTTTTAAGAATTCTACCTAGTATTAATTAATACAACTTTATCAATAAAGCGAGGCCTCATGTCGCACCCAATTCTATTTAATTGCATAGACTCACGCTCTTTGGCTTGACATCTCACCCACATTTCATAGCCTCCCCGCTAGGGGTGCAAACAAAACTAATTAAATCAATCAAAATAATATAAAAATATTAATATTTAAATTTGAATTAAAAAAATATATGTGATATTCTATTTGATGCTGTTATAATAATTATAATATAAATATTTTAATTCTGATCCATATTAATAATATTATATTATAATAATTATGAATCATAATTATTATAATATAAATAATTCATCTTTGATGGATACTTATTAATATTATATTATAATAATCACGAGATCATAACTACGGTATATATTATAAATGATCATATAATTATAACAGTCATAGGATTATTGTTGTTATAATTATATAACAATTATAATTTCATAAATGTTATAATAATATTAAAAATAAGGATATTTTTAACCATAATAATATGGTGTGACAGGATGAAATATTATTTTGATAATAAATAAAAAAAAATCTTTTAATAATTCTAATAAAATTGATGTTTTTTTTTTCTAAATCGATAGGCAATGAGCTTTAATTAGTTTAAATGATATTTAAAATTTTGCACATTTGAATATAATATCTTCAAAAATATAAATGAAATTAAAAACGCTTTTAAGAATTCTACCTCGTATTAATTAATACAACTTTAACAATAAAGCGAGACCTCATGTCCCACCTAATTCTATTTAACCGCATCGACTCACACTCTTGGCTTGATTTCGCACACACATTTTGTGGCCTTCTAACATGTAAATGAAATGAATTGAATTGAATCAATTTAAATAATATAAAAATATTAATATTTAAATTTGAATTCGTAAAATATATATGATATTCAAATTCAATTCAAATTTAAAAATATAAATAATTTAATTTGAATTATTTGATAGATAATTGAATAAAATATTATAAATTTAAATTTAATTCAAAAAAATTATTATAGGTGAGATTCGATTTAAATTTGAAAATTTTAAATACAAATTAAATACTTTTCGAATCAGATCGAAAATCTCACAAACAGTTCGATCAATTCGTTGGACACTTACTCTCCGCCCGCTCCGCTCAGCTCCTCCGACACACCCTTTTTTTCCTTTCATTTTTTGGTTCGATTGAGTATAAATATCTCCTTCCCTCTTTGGACACGACAAGCTCTGCCTCTTCTCCCACAAGACATGGCCGGATGCTCCTTCCACCAACACCTCCGATCGTTGCCTGCCTGGCTTCTCCTCCTCGCCGCCATTGGCCTTTTCACCCTCCTCAAGATCTCCCTCCTCGCCCTTCGCTGGGTCTTCGTCACCTTCCTCCGCCCCCCCAAGAACCTCCGCCGTTACGGATCCTGGGCCGTCGTCACGGGTTCCACCAGTGGAATCGGCAGGAGCTTCGCCCTCCAGATCGCCCGCGAGGGATTCAACCTCGTCCTCCTCGGCCGTAGCCCTGACAAGCTCCGCGACGTCTCCGATGCCGTCCGAGCCGAGAACCCCGCTGTCCGCGTCGAGACTTTTGTCCTCGATCTGTCCGGAGACATCTCCGAAGGCGTCGCCCGCCTACGGACGCTCATCCAGGGGCTAGACGTCGGTATCCTCGTCAACAACGCTGGCGTCTCGTACCCCTATGCGAAGTTCTTGCACGAGGTGGATGAGGAGCTTCTGAGTAGCCTGATTAAGGTGAACGTGGAGGGAGTGACCCAGATCGCGCAGGCAGTTCTTCCGGGCATGCTAGAAAGGAAGAGGGGCGCAATCGTCAACATCGGCTCTGGTTCCGCTAACGTCATCCCTTCTGATCCGCTCTTCTCCGTTTATGCTGCAACGAAAGCGTAAGATCTGAGTTCCTATTCTTTTCCTTGATTCATTGCGTCTCTTTACTGCTGAGTTTACTATATCGAACTGATTTGAACACTACTTTATATGGGAATTCAAGCAAGTCTAGGAAACCTTTCTGTAAAGCTTAAGCTTGTCGTGTTATGCATCTTTTTTCTTGATCTTTGATCGAAAAGTTTCGCAAGTAGTTTGCTGCATGAGTTCAAGCAAACTAGGAAAAAAACTTATCGATAATTAAGTGTTGGCCTGTAGATGTTTAGATCAAGCTGGAGATTAGCAGGATTGCTTGCTAAACTTGGGTGGCTTGATTCCTATGTGATCTTTTGTTTGAAAAAGGGTGTTTAATTCTGTTTTCAGGTACATTGATCAATTATCAAGATGCTTATACGTTGAATACAAAGGGAAGGGAATAGATGTGCAGTGCCAGGTAGTATTCAAACTGTTCTATATATTCTGCAAGATATCTGTTACTTTTCTCTATCTGCAGATGACATGATATGGCTTTGAATGTGCTCAATGATGCTTTCTTCACTTTAATTCTTGTCCTCTATAAACATTGTAAATATACTCAGATACCATCAAATAATAATAGTGGAATTTCGTTACAAGCATGGCTCAATAAATTCAACTTGATGCTTACATACCTAAAATCTGTCACGAAAAACCTTTTCAGTTTGTTTCCATATAGAATTTCCATCAAAAATGAAGAAAGTCAATCTCGGTATAGTTAGTGGCTTGAAGTCTTGTATTATTAGTCATACAGAAGAGGTGGTGAATTGGCAATGAAAACAAAATTGGGGAGGAAGTCCATACAATCATTCTAATGATATATCTATTAGCAATTCTCTCATGTTTATTAGATTTAACTTTTCACCTGTTTCTTTCAGTTTCCGGTTTCTGCTTGAAACTTGTATGTGATCATTTTTAGTCATACAGAAATTGTGGTGAATTGACAGAGAACAAAATTGGAAAGAAAGTTCAGGCAAGCATTAGAATAATTGTCAATCTATTAGCAATTCTCTCTTGTTTATTAGATTAAATTTCTCACCCATTTCTGTCATTTTCCTATTTCCGTTTGAAGTCTTGTATGCGATCATTTTTAGTCATGCAGAAGTGATGGTGAATTGATATAGGAAACAAAATTGGAAATAGGGTCCTGACAATCATTCTAATGATTCCCAATCTATTAGCAATTCTTTCTTGTGAAATAGATTGAATTTCTCATCTGTTTGTCATTTTCCAATTGACATAGGTCACCTGGCAAATCAGTGGTACAAGTGCTCTAGGTTCCAGAGTATTTTCTTCTGCTTTTATTTTCCTCTACCTCAGTTACTTGGCTATTAGAACTCTGGGAAGTGAGATTTCTATACTCTTTCCATCTGCTTGATACTATTACCATGAAAGGTTGAATTATATGGTTCAATGCGGAAGTCTTCTCTCATGTGGATAGGCTAGGAAGACGAATTAGTTATATGGTGTTTGTTATTTTGTCAGTATATTCTATTGCTTCGGAGCATTTACAATGACATTGGTACCTGTTGCTTCTGCCGAATATTGAGTTAAATAAAAATATGGATTAGAAGTGTTAGGATTGTTTGTTTTATATCTATGTATATGTTTGGAAGATGTAGTAATACGTTAGTTTAAATCTTATCTTTCCTTGTCACTATATCTAATCTACATTGACGTAAAAAATAATAATAATAAGTGGTGCAGTTTTTAAATGGATGGAAGTATCTATCTGATTATTGCTCTAATGTTCTCTGTATTGGATGAATTGTTGCATACATTTTATCTTCAAGTTTAAGCATAGAAATTAATTATCTTGTGTATATATGTCTCTTCTTCCAATGCTTCCCTTCGTTGCAAATAATGCATATTGTGTACACTCGTATCAAAATGTATGCTTCTACATTTTTATTACTACAACTCGCAATTGTCTAGAAAAAGGGTAGCCCGGTGCACGAAGCTCCCGCCGATGCGGAGTAGGTCTTGGGGAAGGGTCGGACCACATTGGATCAATTGTACGTTGCCGCCTTGTATTTTGCAAGATGTTTTTGCGACTCAAACTCGTGGCCTCAAGGTCACATGACATCAACTTTACTATTGCGCCAAGACTCCTCTAAATCCTAAACCCACGACCTCAACTCGCTATTGTCTAGAACTAGAACAAAATATCCATTCCATTCTAGAGGGAACACAGTATGTTAATTCTTGTTTATTATCCTAGTCAAAAACATGTTGGCCAACTTAATGTTTTCTTGGATTTGATATGCATGTACATGACTTGGTTTCTGGATTGAAATATAGGTGCCCTTGTATGTGGCTACTAAGATGACATCCATCAAGAGATCTTCCTTCTTCGTCCCATCAGCAGACGCTTATGCTCGTGCAGCTCTTCGATGTATAGGCTACGAGGCAAGATGCTCACCCTACTGGCCCCATTCACTCATATGGTGTTTGGTTTCAGTATTACCCGAATCCATCATTGACCAATGGCGCCTGGGCTTTTGCATGAATATTCGCAAGTGGGGGCAGCTCAAGGATTCCAAAAGGAAAGAACAATAGTGCGCCTTGAACCGAAATGGTAGTCATCTGTTTTACTTCAATTGTAATTGTGATGACTACTCATAACGTGGATCTTAGCAGCTAATAAATCTAGATGTATTCTGCTGCTGATACAACCCTTTTTTTAAACTGAAATTATGTGCTTCTTTGGCTTCAAATTAACAAGGCGCTACATTATGCTTCTTTAATTTGGCTTGGTCGGGTTTAGGGTAAATTGACTCAAAGTTAATATTTTTTGAAACCAGACCAGTGGCTTAAGACACAGGTGAATTTTCCATTTTAGGGCATTTTCATTGTGCAATTTTGAAATCCTTCCATGTTAACTTGCCTTTCGTCGCAAGGCATCTCCATCTTATGAGTTGTCTTTTTGGCTTCTTACTTCGACCTTCATCGGTTTTTAGTGATAACATCTGCAAAGGTATGCTTTAGGGTTTAGGAGTTTCTCCTGAAGAGTATGTGAAGTCAATGCAACAATTTAAGGAGATGCCAATTGAAAATCTTGTACAATGGCAACCAAAGATTTCATTTAGGGCTTTAGGTGTTTGCCACTTACAGTTATAGCTTACAATGACATTGGTTTAGGGTTCTTGATCTTTTTCATTTAGGGTTTTTGGTATTTGCAACTTATAATTACATTGGTTGTCCGGGTAGCTGCTACAACGTTGTAGCAATTTGGAAGTTTGACTAGAACAAATCCATTGGCCGATATTTATTTTACAATTGTAAATGGCTGCAAGTGATTCAAACTCAAATGGTGATTACAGAAGTGCAGTCTCACGAGCCTATCGAAAGAAAATGTAATGAAGAAGTAACCTTTTCCAATCTAGGTTATTTATAGCCTTAGTAGAACAAGTAAGCAGTAGATACAACTACTAAATAGGACTCCGTTTGCATGGATTATCAACATCCCAAAGAAACCACATATGAGAGAACTTGTCCAAAATCTATTTGACAACTAGGACTGTGAAGTCGGGTGTTTCATCTTTCAAAATGTCACGTTGAGTTTTACAAGGAAAGATATTGCTCTCATACTTAGACTACCTTACTATGGAAATGCTATTCCTATGCACTTAGATGTTGCCTACCGCTAACTGTATGTATAACATTTTAAAGATGATAATGTTCAAAGGAGAATTTTGAAAATTTGCTAAGGAAAATCAAAAGTGAACAAGATAATGCATCAGACATTGTGTATTGTCAAATTTTGATATTTTTTTGTTAGTGTATTTTTTTCTATTATCAACATATTATCATTAATAGATTGTGTAGTTAATTTTAAAAATATAGATAGATATAATTGATGTAAAGCCTTCTACAAGTAAATGACCCCTCAAAAGGAGGCCATTGGTGTGCATCTCTCTTGATACATAAGCCAGAGTGCCTCGAGGGCACACAAAAGTCTCCGTTGAGAGGCTTTGTGTAATTACTAACTGTAAGTTGATATAAATTACTTTAATAGTGTGAGAATTGTAAAATTCATTTTGTGATTCAAAGCCTTAATAATTTGTTTTACATTGTAGATAGGGATAAGTGAGAATGTCAGTAATTATAAAATCAAATAGCCCGGATGCTCTTCTGCAATAATAAAGGATATGGTTCCCCTATGATGCAACGATAAAGCATTTAATTGTGGTAAAAAGGTGAAACGTTCGTCTCCAGTGTCTCCGTCAATTCGTTCCAAAACCAACACGGAGGAGGTAAATCACGAGGGCTAGTCTAGCCAGCCCGAACAGTGACTAGTGCCTAAGGAGGGCAGGAACCTGGCTACTAGCCAGGATTTGATCCCAAGATCTCATTATGGTAACATCTCATGCACTAGCCATCAACTCATCTCGCGAGGACAACGATAAAACATTCAAAAGACTACTTAAGTAAGTTCGATTATAATATATTGTAAGATATTTTTTCTAATCGATTAAAAATTTAAGATATTAGCTGTTGGGCAAAGAGTCATACTTTCAAATTTGTCCGATGGAAGAATAAGAAGGTCATATGTCTCTAAAATTAATTAAGTCTAAAACTTGAATAATTAAATTATAAAATAATAATAATAATAATAATAAAAAATATGATTGAAAATTTTCTATTGGAAAAGAAAAATCATAATCGATTTAATTCTATCAAAATCTGAACCGCCCATTCTATCTTATTGGTTACAAGCCACCTGCCCTAGATGAAGAAGGTGCAGAAGGTAGAGAAGGACTTGCATGCCAATATTGCAATGATAAAGATGCACATTGTATTGGAGCGAAAATGAAGCGGTTAGTTTAGCGGTCTTTTAGGGTGGTTTTATAATCTCTAGAAAAAAATAAATCACACGGGATATTTGTTTAAGACTTATTGAAATAATGATCTATATAAATATTAACTGCACTAATCCATGAGACTAAAAATGCACATGCTAAAATCATGTTCAAGAGGTATCAGGAAATGATCAATTTATTAGCCAACACTACTAGGTCAAATGATCAATTAATTCAAGAGAAGAGAACAAAATAAAGGAATTTCTAGATCTTTTGAAGAGTAGTGCTAGAAATAATGAAAATGATCATTGCTGTGAAGGACAAGATCATTGCTAAAAAGGATAAGATGATAGTCGAGCCCTTAGTAGCCCCTCACTAGGACATAGATAAAGAGCCCCATAAGGTCACAACTATTGGAGAGCAACCCAAGAGTGTTGACTATGGTTCGAAGGTCAAGGAAGAACCAACACTAGCTTGGTTTCAAGGTGTTCCCAAAAGAAGGTGATCCCGTCTAAAATTGATGGAGAGTGGACTACCAATGAATTAGTAGGAATGTCGACGGGAAGAAAACCTCGAGAGGGGAAGACCCGAAAAGTCATAGAACTCAAGGAAAAGGAGCATTAGAAGCAGGTCAGGGGGTCCCGGCGCAGCTACTCCGATGCTCAAGTCAGATTTCGACTGAGAAAAAATATAGCGGGTGAAAACAAGAAGATTAATGAAGTATGAGTGTTTTCTCTTAGACTTGAGAGCTTACCTTTCCCCTTTATATAACATTTTATAATCCCCACATTAATTAGGTGTCATATCAAAGTAAAGTGTATCGTCCATATCTTGTATCATGGCTAGATGTCACATCTGTAATAAATAAAGGATATGTCATGTCATAGATGTTAGAAGGTTATGTTGCTCATGTCTTGTACTGTAAAGATCTTGTGGGGATCACGTTGTTACCCATACCACTCTATGTGTACTGACAATCCATATGAGGCCTATGTGCTACTAGTCAGTTGGGATGACTAGTTTGAAGAGTTTGTTGGTGGGACCAACTAGAGAGGGGCTGAATGACTAGCGGATCGGCTTTGCTGAGTAACTGGAGGATCGACTCTGCCAAGCGACGGATGGATCGACTCTGTCGAGTGTTTGGTGGATCGGCCCTGGTGGATCGACTGACGGATTGGCTCTAGCGGACCGACTCTGCCGAGTGATTGGCGGATCGACTCTGTCGAGTGACTAACGGATCGACTGGATGCTTTCTAAGGATACGACTGGCCATTCACCAAGGTTGACCCGTTTTTAGACTTTTCTCGTCAACCAAGGTTTTGACCTCCCGATCTTATGTGTACCTTACCTATATCGCCGTATTACAAGCCTCCTATTCAAGTCTAGTCGAAGAAGACTCTAGCCCGACTAACTAGACACTATTGATATCTAGTTTGCTGATCGGATGTTTGCCACTTGCATTTTGCCACTCTGAATTTGACAATTAGATGACTGATTGAAGTTCTCATTTGCAATGGCCACTTGAATTTTTTTGGATTATTTTGGCCAATTGGAATTTCTTATTTTGAAATGGCCACAAATTGACCGATTGCCATTTGTGTTCCTTAGAGTTGCCAATCTACTGAGTCAAGTTTGCAAAGGAGTTGTCGGCCAACAATTGTGATAGTTATGCTGAGCAAGCGACTGTGATAGGTATGTCGAGCGAGCAACTGTATGAGTGATGCCGACCAGAGCGGAGCTGGTAGTAAGGTTAGTACCGAGCAGAGCAAAAGTAAGAGTGGTGTCGAGTGGAGCGGTAGTAAGTGTAGTGCCAAGTGGAGCGGCAGTAATTGTAGTACCGAGCAGAGTAGTAATAAAGTTGGTGGGAGTAGGGCCCGTGTGTTTAGTGAGAGCAAGACACTTGATTTTTTATGTGAGGGCTAAGCCCTTGATTTTTGATACGGGAGTTGAGCCCTTGATTTTTTATGCGGGAGCTATGCCATTGATTTCTGATGTGGGAGCTATGCCCTTGATTTTTGATGTGGGAGCTAAGCCTTTAATTTTTTATATCGAACTTGCGATAAGAGATTGCCGACCAAAGGTCATTGGGTGCATGAGGACCATGCTTATAACTCAGTCGAGCGGCGAGAGAGTCTTTGAGCGCGTGGCGACCACTTTTATAACTCGGCCAAGCGGCGTGAGAGTCTTTGGGCTCATGGAGACCACACTTATAACTCGGTCGAGTGGCGCAAGAGTCTTTGGGCACGTGAGGATCACGCTTATAACTCGATCGAGCGACGCGAGAGTCTTTGGGCGTGTGGGGACCACGCTTATAACTCGGCAAAGCGGGGCGAGAGTCTTTGGGCGCATGAGGACCACACTTATAACTCAACCTACCAGTGCGAGAGTCTTTGGGCATGTGGGGACCACACTTATAACTCGATCGAGCGATGCAAGAGTCTTTGTGCCGAGCTGAGCAGCCTTTGGGAGATATCGGTCGAGTGGCCAAAAAATACTGGCCGAGTGGCCATTCAGGAATACTAGCCGAGTGGCCATTCAACAAAATTGACCGAGTGGTCATTCAGCAATACTGGCCGAGTCAGCATTCAGCAATACTGGCCGAGTGGCCATTCAACAATACTGGTTGAGTGGTCATTCAGCAATACTGGCCGAGTGACCAAAAAATATTGGCCGAGTGAAGCCTTTGAAGCCGATTGGAAAGTTGCTCCCACCGATTAAGTTTTCCTACTGGGAGATGGCCGATCGAATTTGACCAAAGCTGATTAAATTTTGCTATTACTTTTGCCGATCGGATGTTCCTTTCCATTTGCATTTGAGTGTCCATTTGATACTGCCAATCCATTTTTGGCCCTTGGAATTTGATTGGCTTAATGTGAATGAGTGGGAGTCGACCGGATTTGTCGATTAAAGCTGAGTGAAGTTGAATTCCAATTGCCAAGTTAACTTTGATGGGAATTGCCAGCTAATTGTTGAATGAGTTTGACCACTTGGAGGTTGCCAATTGACTTTGAATCTGCCCTTTTGAGTTTTGCCGATCGACAAACCTTGGAGTGGCACATGTGCTTGGAAGTTGCTCCTTTGGGTTTTGTTGATCGGATTTTTTATTTGATTTTGCCAATTTGAGTTACCAATTTTGACTTTTGAGGTGGTCATTTGGCTTTGGCCAATCGACATATTGCATGTAGGATTTTGGAATCTGACCAAACTACATATGCGAAGGTCGATTTTGATTTTGCTTTTGCTTTTGCTTGCTCAGAGGATTTGGCCAGAAATGTCTATCGACATTTGCTTTTTCTACTTGAAGGTGATTAAAAAATTGCTTTTGCTCCCCTCATCCGATCGACTTTTGCCACTGGCCATTTTTTTTTCATGTGTAGCCGTTGCCGCTTGGATTTTTTCCAATTGGACAACACCGATTAAAGTTTACTGACGGAAGGAGCTGCCGACCGAAGGAGGTGGAGGTGGAAGTTCCCCAGTCGCTTGTTTCTCGTAGTATTTGCAGATTACGCTTTTCAACAATTTTTTCGGGTTTGTCCATCTTCACGTTTCAAATCAAGTGTGTGTTCCCATAGATGACGCCAAATTTGATCTCGTCTAAAATCGATAAAGACTAGAGTGTCGAGGAGGTGACTAGGAGGTTGACTTGAGGAAGACCTCGAAAGGGGAAGACCTGAAAAGTCACAGAACTCATGGAAAAGAAGCATTAGAAGCAGGCCAGGGAGTCTTGGCACAGCTACTCTGACGCTCAAGTCAGATTCCGGTTGAGGAAAATGTAGCAGGTGAATAGAAGAAGATTAATGAAGTATGATTGTTTTCTCTTAGACTTGAGAGCATACTTGCACCTATGGGATGGAGACCCTTTATATAACACCTTGTAATCCCCGTATTAATTAGGTGTCATATCAAAGTAAGGAATGTGTTGTGTCGTGTCAGAGGATTATGTAGGATCGAGTCCACGTGAGAGGGGGGGGGGGGGTGAATCACGTGTTTAAAACTTTCTTTTCTTTCGGTTTTGAAATCTCATCGGAAATTTGAGCGCGCAGCGGAAAAACAAATACAATTAAAATAAAACACAAGTCAGTTTTTACTTGGTTCGGAGCCTTCGCCGACTCGTACTCCAAGGCCCATGCCCCTTCGGGACGTTTTCAACGAGTAATCCACTAAACGTCTCCTCCGAAAAACCTTCGGACGGAGAAACCGAATACACAATGAAAGTTGGTGTAACAACACTACACCAACTTATGCAATAACAAGAATTAGAAAAAAAACACAATAAATTTTTTATCAACAACAGTAGAATCTGAGAATTGTAGCGGACATTGAGCCTTCCTGTGACCCTTCCACATACGAAAGACACATTCATCATGGGAAACCTTCGAAGGCCACTGTGGTGCTACAAAAATAGATGACGTAGATGGTGCAATAGTTATCTTATCAACCTGAGACTTTAGGTGAATCTCCTCAGCTAGCAATTCATGTACCACTAAATTAATGAAGGGGAGAGGACTACGATGCAAAATTATTCCACGCAATCCTTCAAAATCATCACGAAGCGCTATTAAGAATTGGACAAGACGTTGTTCTTCTCTACGAGTAATATAAGTTGGGAATGCTCTTAATTCTGAGGATTCTGTGAGTGCCAACTGGTCCAATAGATTTGACATAGCAGAATAAAAATCTTCAACGCCCATATCTTGCTGTCGAAGTGCACGGATATCTGCTTTCAATTGATATTATTTGACAAAGTTAGGCTGTGTGTATAATCTTGCTAGAAGATCCCAAACCTCTTTGGCAGTCTCATACTTGGCCAACTGAGCACCAATGGAGTGTGTAACAGAATTATTGATCCACGTAATAACCTTCACATTATCGATCTCCCAAATATCCAACAACTTTGCATAATCAGCAGCGTTGTTGTGTGT
Source organism: Hedychium gardnerianum (assembly GCA_038050645.1). Classification (NCBI taxonomy): domain Eukaryota; kingdom Viridiplantae; phylum Streptophyta; class Magnoliopsida; order Zingiberales; family Zingiberaceae; genus Hedychium; species Hedychium gardnerianum. The sequence goes on along the minus strand of JBBUKS010000113.1, from coordinate 7,810,544 downwards.
AGGTTTAACTCGCACACCTGAAACATATCCCCACATAGATTTTCCTCGCAAGAAATTTTTCATACATATCCCCAATACGAATAATTCTTTCCATCCAGTCGGATATTAATTAATTGAAGAGAATCATCTGTACGATCAACCATGGTGATAGAACAAATAGTGCTCGCGAATAATCAAACAAGACAAAAGGAACCCAAAAAGCTTAGAACGGAAAACTATAGGGACGCAAAAAAAAATGGGATAAATTGTGGACGGAATTAACAGTTCTTCAATCGAATTATCACAATCATGAAGATAAAGACTCTGATACCATGTTAAGATTGAAAAGAGGAAAAAGATAACCGTCTTATTAAATCAAAAGTATCAAAATAAAATAGATTACATAGACTTATATAACTAGGTTAAGAAACCCTACATAAAAGGGAAAAGACCAAATTACCCTAAAAGCTATAAATGAATAATTCTAATAAATATATATAATCTAACAGGCACTTAGCACCGTTTGATATCGCCACCGGAGAAGCATCTGGTGGACTGATACTAGAGCTCAAGCATCTGGTGGATTGAAAAGAGAGGTGCTCTCCCTCCTCCTTCGAGCTTTGCGGGAGTCGATTTGAATAATATCAACACAACATCTTCAAGCAGCTGATTGATTTTCCTTTACCTCCCCGACTTCGTTTCCCACAAGGAATTTCACCATTTGATGAAAGGTGGAAATCACAACTTCAAAGGCACTCAAAACCGGCCTTCTAAATATGACATCATAGGCGGAGGTGGCATCTACCATGACGAAAGTGGTGTGTCGTGTCCGCTCGATCGGTTCCTCTCTGAGAGTTAGAGAGAGACAGATCTGGCCGAGCGATTGTACATGATGTCCGGTGAATCCGAACATGAGAGTGATCATGGGCTGAAGTTCTGCACCATCAATCTGCATTTGATTTAAGGCTCTTTTGAAGATAATATTGATGGAGCTATCCGTATCTACGAAGGTTCTTCTGAAATTGTAGTTGACTATGACAGCGTGAATCACGAGGGCATCATCATGAGGAGTTTCTACTTTTTCCAAATCTCGAGGCCCGAAAATGATAAATGGACGCTCTTTACGAATGGCGTTGACGGTATAAGTCTTTAGTCGTCGGCTATGGGTCTTGCGGGTTCTGTGAGAATCTCTGTGACCCCCGAAGATCAGGTTGACATGTTCGATCAAGGGAGATTTATCTTTATCTTTCCTCCGCTCGGCTTCCTGCTGGGGTGAGGATGCCTCTTGAGCCCTTTTGGAGGGCGACGGGGCATACCGGTCTGGCACGTGGACGTTGGTCGGTTTGGCAGCTTGGAAAACTGGTGGTTTATCGATTGGCTGGCTCTGGTCGGCCACTCATAGAAGCTCTAGGGCGTATTGATAGCAATCTTGGGTGGCGTGGCTCTTTGATTGATAATAGGCGAAAAAGTGGCTCATCATCTTAGGGAACCACCGGCTTGATTGGTGAGTCGGGGTCATGCCAACTTCTACTGCTTGAATGACTTTCTGGGGAGTCGGTTGCTAATGATTAAGGCCGTGGTCTTTATTCCGTAATGGAGGCGGAGGAGCCTTGCGCTTCGAGGGAACAACGGGGCTGGGTGGAGCAATAATCTCCTTCCGCCGAGAGGATTGAGTTTCTTCTACATTCACATATTTGGCCGATCGACCTAACAAATTGTTGAAGTCGGTCGGAGGCTTCTTCACTAATAATCGAAAGAAATCCTCCTCGTCCAGTCCTTGAGAAAACATGCTTACCAACACCTATGATGAAGCCGTTGTATTGAATCGTTGAATACAACTTTTCAAAGATTCTTTTGGCTTCTGCTTTAACGCAAAGAGGTTGTGTGTAGTTTTGAGATATCTCTTGCTGCTAGTGAAGTGTTATAAGAATTATACAATTACTATATATCCAAAATTAATATCTTCAAAATTTAAGAATCATTCAATAAGATATTAGATATCCATAATTAATATATTTTTAATACCATGAAATTTATTTAAAATTAACCTTGCTAATTTAATGTCAAAATGTTTTTTTCGAGTCAAATTCATTTTCAAATTGCAATTCTTGATCCCACCCAATCCAAGTTGCTTATTACCAGATACGGAAGGAGTCAACCCCATATGCCGGCTCATCCCAGCCATCAACATGGTCTCTCCAATACATCTTCGCCGTTAAAGTGTTTCCACACCGACGTTGACTCACCACCGTTTGCCTTGGTTTGGAC
>JBBUKS010000113.1:7792323-7808197 GCA_038050645.1 Hedychium gardnerianum | reverse complement strand
ACGACCGAATATATAATTCGGTCGCTAAATTATACTACGACTAAAAATTTAATGATAATTTATTTCGGTCGCTAATCGGTCCCAAAATTAATATTGCGATCGATTAGTGATCGAAAAATCAATCGCTAATATTGGATATTTTTGTGGTGTGTAACAACGCGAGAATAAGATTGTTTTTGAGATAAAAAAGTATAGGGCAAAAATAAAAAAGTTTTTTTTTTTTTTCAATCAAGGTCTTTTTTTTATAATTTTTAATCAAAAGCTATCTCACTCCATCAGCTTTCAATCAAATAATAAAATTATCCATCTTTAACCCCATGCATTAAATAATGTCAGACGGAATTAACATATTTAATAATATTTATATTATAATAATTATGATTTTATAATTATATTATTAATATTTAATTTTAAAAAAATATTTATATTATAATATTATTTCATAATTATTATAATATAAATTTAATTATGTTCATCTAATGATTATTATAATATAGATTTAATTATGTTCATCTAATGCAGTAGTTATAAAATTATATTCATTATAATAATAATTTTATAATTGTTAGTAGATTTAATTTATTAATCTAATATTTATATGGTAATAATTAAAAAATTATGACTGTTATAATATTTATAGTTGTTATAATATATTCGATTAATTTATCATTTGATGCGTATGAGGAAACTCTAGGGCAGTTGTGATTAAAAAATAAAAAAATATCACCACCTTTCGATGATTCAAATGAAAACGGCGTTTTGTTTTTTAATTTTGTCCAAAAGTATTATAGAGTATTATTCAAGAGAGTCTTTTGATTTTTAATCAAATCATTTTTTTTATCTAATTATAATTTTTCCCCTTCAATTAAACACCGCATTTATACTAGCGCTTTTATTAAAACAGCTAATTAAAGTGACTAAAGCCGACCGACTCAGCTGCCACCCACTTCCCGATTCTCGCTATTAAATTCCAAAGCCAGCCGCTCGCTCCTTGCTCTCCTCCAACGCTCGTCACGCCCATTCCGTTGCGAGGCTGCAATTCTTTAATTGCTGGCGCTCGCTCTCCGACTCCAAATCTCCGACCTAACTCGTTATTAACAACATCGCCCACCTCTCCGGCCGCTGCTCGATCGGCTGCCTCTTCCGCACGAAACATGGCCGCCTGTTCCTTCCACCAACACCTCCAAACCCTACCCGCCTGGCTCCTCCTCCTCGCCGGCGCCGGCCTCTTCGCCCTCCTCAGAATTTCCCTCCTCGTCCTTCGCTGGATCTTCGTCACCTTCCTCCGCCCCGGCAAGAGCCTCAGCCACTACGGCTCCTGGGCCGTCGTAACGGGCTCCACCGACGGGATCGGCAAGGCCTTCGCGCTCCAGTTCGCCCGCAAGGGCCTCAACCTCGTCCTCGTCGGCCGCAGCCCTGACAAGCTCCGCGACGTCTCCGATGCTGTCAGAGCCAGGAACCCTGCCGTCCGCGTCGAGACTGTGGTCGTTGACCTCGCCGGCGACCTTTCCGAGGGCGTCTCCCGTCTCCGGGCGGTCATCCAGGGGCTCGACGTCGGCATCCTCGTCAATAACGCTGGCGTCTCCTACCCTTACGCGAGGTTCTTCCACGAAGTGGATGAGGAGCTGCTGAGGAACCTGATTCAGGTGAACGTGGAGGGAGTGACCCAGATCACGCAGGCCGTGCTTCCGGGGATGCTAGAAAGGAAGAGGGGCGCAATAGTCAACATCGGCTCCGGCTCTGCCATCGTCATCCCTTCTGATCCACTCTACTCCGTTTATGCAGCAACAAAAGCGTAAGATCTGTGTTCCTATTTGTTGATGGTTCATTGTGCCTATGCAGTTATATCTTCTAATTCTTTTTTTTTAAAAAAAACCCCCGTGTGTTTGGTCAAGTGAAGGTAAATAAGATCTTTCATGCTAACCGGCAATATCTAACTAATTTGAATACTAGTTTATTTGAGATATGATTCAACGAGGCCGATAACCAATGACATCACATGATTTAATAAATGGTTTATCTAGGACAAGGACACATATAGCTTTTAAAAGTATTGAATGAAGAAAACTTTTCCGTAACGCTTAACCTTAATTATGCTGTTATGCGTCCTTTTCTTCGTGTTTGATTGGAAAGTTTATCAAATCGTTCCTTTTTAATGCATGAGAGACCTATTCATAACTAGGCGTTGGCCTGTAGATGTTTTGGTCAAGCTGGAGATTAGCAGGTTATTGTATTGCCATCAAGTGCTTTTGTGGAAAAGGGGTTGCTTGCAGCCTATATTGATCAATTCTATTTTTTTGTTTGAAAAGGGGTGTTTAATACTGTTTCCAGGTACATTGATCAATTCTCAAGATGCCTCTACGTTGAATACAAAGGCAAGGGAATAGATGTGCAATGCCAGGTAGTGTAAACTTTCAAATAATAACAGTGAAATTCAATTACAAATGGGGCCTGAATAAATTTATGTTACATTTTTGTTGATATGTTAGGAAATTTCCATGTAAATAGTAAATCAGATGTTTTTTTATTTTTAATATTGAGAAGACTTGGTAAAAGCTCCTACACATGCAACTTATGTGTCTGCATGCTTAAAAGGGTTGCTTTTCTTAGATAAAAGTTTTTTTTCTTAGTTATGAGTGTATTGGATGCTTGCATACATGAATCTATCTTGGAAAAAAATTGCAGTTTGTTTCTATTTAGAATTTCCACCAAAAAATCAAGAAAGTGAAAAGTTGTTTTATTGCTGTCTAATTGTTTTAAAATCATTTGTTTTCATGTGGATCTAATTTGGAGATAAACAGGAGAAAATAGTTTATTTAGAACAGACCCAAATGTGATCTTCTTATCCTGAATGTTAGGGCTAAAATTCTAAAACTAGAGAATTTTTTAACAATAAAATTTCCTTTATAAGTCAACTTTTCCCAGTTATCTGGATTCTCACATGAAATGGTAAAGTTTTAATGGTTCCTCGAGCTAGCTGCTTGTATCCTCGTACCTGATCTTCTTTAGTCATGCCCAAGGAGTGATGGATTGTTAAAGAAAACCAAATTTGAAAGAGATTTCTTTACAACTGTTCTTATGTTTTCTAATTTATTTGATACCCTTTCATGTTGTGTGGCTTGAGTTTCTCACCTGTTTCTGTCATTTTCCAGTTGAAATAGGTCGCCTAAGAAATCATTGGTATTACTGCATTAGGTTCAATGCAAACATGTCCTGCTGCCTTTTTATCTTCCTCTGGATTAGTTACTTAGCTACTGGAACTCTGAGAAATGAGATTCCTATATTATGTCCGTCATGCTATATACTTTGATGATGAAAGGTTAAACTGCATGAATGCAACAGGAAAATCATCTCTTATGTGGATAGGCTAAAAATATGAGTTAATGATATGGTAGTGTTATTTTTATCTAGATATTCTAGCACTAACTTTTACATCTGTCAAATGTTGAGTTAAATGCAAATGTGGATTATTAAATGATAGGGATGAATTATTTTGTATTAGGTGCATGCTTATGTTTGTGAAGATTTGGTAATCAATTTGTTAAATCTTATCTTTCCTTATCACCATATTGGTCCACACAACCTAAAAAAGAAAAAAGTGATGCAGTTTCTAATTGCGATAGGAATATCAATCTGGTTATTGTAACACTGAAATAATCTCACATTATCTTTTAGGATGTTCTCAGTATTGAAAGCCTTGTTGGCATCAATTACTTTGTAAACAAAATGAGACACATTTTCTCAAGTTCGAGCATAGGAAGTAGTTTTATAGATATATACACATATAGATCTTCCATCTTCAATGAGTCCCTTAGTTGTAAATAATGTATGCACTCACATTTGATATGTGCCTCGATATCTTTATCATGCTCCTTTGAAAATAAGTTGCGGGCACTACAACTTGTTATTACCTAAAAGAATAACAAAATATTCATTCCATCTCAAGGAAGATTGGTATATTACATCGCTGAGTTTATTTCAGTAAAGCCAGTTTTATCTCTTTTTTTTTAAAAAAAAACATGTTAGGCTTTAACATGTTGATTATTTGTCTATCCTTATCCCAGCCACATAAGGTCATTTTGTTGCATTTGGCATGATCATGACAAGGTTTCTGCATTGGAATGCAGGTGCCCTTGTATGTGGCTACCAAGATGGCATCCATCAGGAGATCTTCCTTCCTTGTTCCATCAGCAGACACTTATGCTCTGGCAGCTCTTCGATGGATTGGCTATGAACCAAGATGCACACCTTACTGGCCCCATTCACTCATATGGTGTCTACTTTCACTCTTACCTGAGTCCATCATTGACCAATGGCGCTTGGGCTTCTGCATGAATATTCGCAAGAGGGGGCAGCTCAAAGATGGCAAGAAGAAAGACCAGTAGTGCCTTGAATCAAAATGTTAGCCATCTGTTCAACTTCTCCGGTATGGTCTACTCTAGAAGGTGTTGGATGCTTCTTGCCATTTGAATTTGTCTGGCGTTGCCTCTCAAATTCGATTTATTTTAAACTCAACTCGTGTATCTCGTTTTGCTGCAAATAAAGTAACGCGTTATGCTTAAAATAACACCCAGTTCAATTATCCTTGTTGACCCAAAGGCAAGTCAGTGATAAAAAACAGTATGGTAGTTCAGTCCATGCTTCTCCAAGGGTGTTCAGTTGCATTGTTCTTGATGTTTGAACTATCTTTGCAAGTTTACTTGGCACCACCATAAATGTTGATCGCATATTAACTCTATCTTTGCAAGTTTACTTGGCACCACCATCATAATCATTCTCGATCAAATGTTTTATGGATAGCAATGCATATTTCTTTTGACCAGTATATGAATATCAAAACAACAGCCAACTTTTGGATTTCTCTATCCTTGGATGCCACTTTGATTTTTTTTCTTCTCAAATTAGGACATCTACTCTTTCTTCTTACATCTAAAACATAGTGATTTATTATGTTTTTTTGAATTTGACGTTAGATATACCTTTGAATATTCTTTGGTGCTCGAAGTAATTTTGTTTTCTTTTTCTTATGCCTAGATGAAGTTGAGGACTCATAACTTCACTTTGGATGTTGAGGTTTAACATTTTTGTTGATCCAGTTCTCATGTTCATTCTTCCTTGATGTTTTCAGAGGATGTGGATGCTTCAATGATTTTCACCCTCGCACCTCTCGTTCTTGGGTTCTTCTTGTTTGGAAGTCGACGGCTTCACATTCTTAGATCCTACAACTTCCTGTGACGCTAAGGGGTTCTTGTGGAGGTTAATCTACTTATTCTAGAACTCGTGGATATTTCTGTGCACACAAATTTTACATAATACATTGTTAGGTGAAACATCAATCAACATATTTGTTACCTTATTCTTTGCCTCAAATATTTGAACTTGATCTTTCGTCCATTCCTTTCTCGTAATTATTCTTCCCTTCTATCTTTTGATTCTATGAAAGTCTTTTTTAAAGCGGACCAATTTTCAAAGTTCATTAGCGTGATGTAAGTACTCCATCGAGTGCTTCCAAGAAGAAACTAATTTCCATCTCCATGAAAGAAAGAGCTCGGATCACAATTGATCCTTCACTTCTTCTCTAACCTTGTGGTCGATCAATAGTTAAACCTCTCAAAATATCCAAGTTTTATTACCAATTGTAAGATCGAACGATGAAACTAAGTCTTCGAGGAGGACAGGGTATCATAGTTAGACTCTTTAATAATAAATTAAATATTTAAAATTTGAGATTCAGTTGTGATATATTATGAGATTTTTTTTTTAATGGATAACAGATCCGAAAATGCTGGCTGTCAACATGGATCTCCACGCGTATTTCCCCGATTTACTCTAGTGATAAATAAATTTTTTTTATAAAGTCGGATAAATCATTCAGGATTAATCGAGCCGAAGCTTAAATATCTGGTGTCAATACAAATTTTAAAAAATATATATGACAAAACTAGAAGGGGAAAGTGAATAGTTGATTGCTATAAAAGCTTACTTGAAGTCTACAATCAAAGTTAGTATGCAAGGATATATGTAATACAAATGACAAAATCAAATGCTAACATTTATCCTTTTTCGTAATTTGAAATCTTTGGCTTCTGCCCCATGGCCTATATCGCGTCAACGAGTCATCTCTCATATCCCTTCTATTTTTTTTCCTTTTGGAAATCATTAGGAGGTAGAGAATTTTTTTATAATTTTACCTAAAGATAAAAATAAGAACAACAATGTGTGAAATAAGATAAATATAATAAGGAAACAATTACAAAGATGGAGATTGATAAACTTTTCTCATGATTCTTTCACTTGCTTTCACTTCACTTTCATTCAATTTGACTACCACTTAAAAGCCTCCAAAGCCTCCTTACATATAGCCTTCATGTTCAATCAACAACTTGTTCAACCCTCGACCAATTAACTATTTTTGTGACCACTTCAACCTTCAATTTGCCAATGGAGTTGTTAGTCGATTGCATCTGCTTCCAATTAGTTATGTGACCTAATGGATACTTGAATTTGATCCTGCTTCTAGTTGGCTGTTGTACTGTAGCTTGTAGACTATTTGACGATGCTTACCCAGCTCTGTCAGATCAATAGTCTTCTTCCATCTTTCCTATTGTGTTATTAATTCTGCTACTGTACTACTTGAAACTAATTCAGCCTTTCCAGACTGCTACTCCAAGACCGTTACTTCAAGATATAATCTTAGTAATCTACCATAACTACTATTTTCCTCCAAAATAAAATCCGGAGGTGAAAAAATCTCTTACAACATTTGATTATAAATTACAGATCGATGAAGCAGTGAAACAAGAAAGAAGAGAAAATGAAAAACCTTGAAAGACAATCTCTTCTTCTTTCACTTTGGAAGCACTGAATGAGTAAGCCTTTGAGCATAAATCGTGAGCAGAAAGAGCAAGAGTGGAGAGATTGAATAGAACCTAAAATCTCCTTTTATACAACTTTTAGTCGAGCACAATTTTGCACATTCTTCTCATCAGCAATCGATTGCTCATACCTATCAATTGGTAGGTGTTGATTGTTGACTTGGCCATTGAACGATCACTGACTTCTGATCTATAATTGATATCATCCTAAATTTTGAACAATAATCGACTAATAATGGTCAATCGAATTGAACAGTCGATCTGAGAACTTTCTGTTGTCTCCGAAACACTCAATCAATTGATTGATGTCTATTAGTCAAGTTGGCTAGTCGAACTGACAACTTTTTGTTCTCTCCGAAACAACCAATCAATCGATTGATCCATATCAGCAATTAATTGATATCTATCAGTTGAGTTGGCCAAATGAACTGAGAACTTTCTGTTCTCTTGTAAATCCTAAACCCCCAAATAGAAACCCCCTTATATTCTATTTTTAGCCATTCTTATGGCTGAGTTTGCCTAGACTTCATCTACCCTCAATTGTGGTTTATCTAGTTCTAAAGAACCCTAATTTCTGGACTTTCATGCCTGGAGCCTTCGTGTCTCTGTGTCTTCATTTGCACTGTATTCGATCTCCTAATCTGCTCGAGGTTTCTCTTTTGCCAAAAATATGGCCTTCAACCTTCTTGGACTTCCCCGCCTTGCATTCGGTCTCTGGACCGCAAGGACTTGCTTTTGTCAAGAATTCAACCTCTAACTTTCTTGGACTTCCTTGCCTTACATCCCGTCTCCAGACTTGCGAGAACTTTTTCTGCACACTTGACACGAAGGTGAGACATCACATTATCCATCTTAATTTAAATACTGTCAAGCATCAAAGCATGATTGCACCAACAATCTTTTTCTTTTTGATATTTGACAACCATTACAAAAAAATAGTTATTTAGGGACAAAATTATTTCGTCGCAAATTTACGACATATTTGGTGACGAAAATATAAATCGTCGCAAATTAGCAACGAAATAATTTCATCGCAAATTAGCAACAAATTATTTCGTTACAATTCTACGATAAATATTTAATTCGTCGTAGAATTTGCGACGAATTCTCAAATTTATCGCAAATTTGACATATTTTTAAAAAGCCAAACAAAAAAATAAAAAACTTTGTATTGAATTAGAGGATTCGTTATAATTTTTTTTAAAAAAAATAAAATCTTTCCCAAAATCATTAATGGACCTAGAGAGCTCGGAATGATACAAAACAAGTTCATATGTGTTCCTATAGTTATCCTGGTCATATACATGCCCTCAAACAAAAATTTGACCTAATATATTTCATTCAGTAAATTTTTTAACACGAACGTGTCCCAAAAATCTAAATTGTGTTAAAAAATCATCACTTTGGTCAAATTTATGTTTGAGGACATAGATATGATCAAGAGAACTATAGGACCATATAGGAAATAGTTTCGTATCATTCTTAGCTCTCTAGGTCCATTGACGATTTTTGAAAATATTTGATTTATTTTTTAAAAAAAATTAAAATTTGCGACGAATCAGAGGATTCATTGCAGAATTGCGACAAACTCTTGGATTCGTCGTATTTTTTTATTTATAAAAAAATAAAATCTTTCCCAAAATCGTTGATATACATAGAGAGCTCAGAATAATACGAAACCAGTTCCTATGTGTTCCTATAGTTCTCCTGATTATATTCATGCCCTCAAACATAAATTTGACCAAAGTGGTGATTTTTTTAACACGATTTAAATTTTTGAGATACGTTCGTGTTAAAAAATATCACTGCTATATCGTAAATCTGCGACGAAAAATGATTTTCGTCTCAAATCTGCGATAAAAATCAAATTCGTTCCATATTTGCGACGAAAACTAGATTCGTTGCAAATCTGCGATGAAAACAAGTTTTCGTCACAGATTTAATTTTATTAATTTTTGCGACGAAATTTGTTTCGTCGCAAATTTACAATAATTTTTGCTACAAAATTTTTTTTCATCGTAAATTTTGCGACGAATTTATTTTATTTCATCGCAAAATTTAGCAATACTTTTTTTGGGACGAAAATTTTTTCGTCATAAAATTCGTCCCAGATTAATTTTGCGATGAATTTTTTTTTTAAAAAAAATTCATAAAATTTGTCTCCAAATTATTATGTTTCTATAATAAACTCATTTAAGTTTAAGTTTATCTAATGATATTATGGCAATGAATAATTCGAGTAGTTATAATAGAATAGAATAAGAAAAAATTTATATCATCACACACTACATAAATTTTACTGCACATGCCAGATATGAACTTAAAAACTCTAATTCTCCTGCTTCGTCAGAAATAAAAAAGAGAGCTAAAAAATGAAGCACCCCCTTTATGATAGCGACAGTTCACATAGAAACACACGGAAAAACATGCAATTCAAACAAAACAACCATAGGAACACAAAACAACATTTTAACATTACTTCAAAAGAAAGAAGATGCAACGTCATATATACAATAGGGGCGATCAAAAAGTAAACATTCAAACCATACATAAGCCAACGTCAAAACATGCATGAGTTAGACAAAGATAATTAGTACAATTATAATAGTCCAACTACCACGACGATCAATCATCAGGAGAAATTTTGCAAAGTGATGCGATTATATTTGTCCGGTAGATGTTTGAGAGCACCCCTGAACACGCTGGCAAAAATGATGAAATATTCGTCCCCATTACTCCCGCTTGCTCGTCCCAGTACCAGAGAGCACCCCTGAACACTTTATAGCAAAAGGCGAAACACTCGTCCCAGCGCCCCAGCCAATCTGTCCCAAGATAGAGCACCCCTGAACACGTTAATACCTAAGGATGCAACCCTCATGTAATGACATTTCCCAATAGCATGTGGATCTTGCTTTGGACTGGTGTCACGAAATAAACTATGTAATGAAACACATTCAATGCAATGTCATGTCTAATTGATGACGAAGTACTGCATACATACATCATGAACAAATAATTGAGTCGTACCTTGGCTAAACCATGAGTGACAATAGGAAGAATTGAATACATCCGACAATAACTTTATAAAGGATATTGTTTTGAGCAGACAAGGCATTGGCTGAAAATAGATTTTGGCCATCACAACGGGGGCAATAATAAAAATGCACATGCATGGTGTTAAGGGATTACGAGGTTCCTCAAATGATGGATAACAAATGAAACTACATTCATATGGCCGACGTTCTAAAAAATCTTGAAGGATCTCTAGGGTGAAATCAAGATCACATCAGGCCACACGTCTGGTACATAGGATCATCCCCTACTTGCCAAAGATTATTATAGAATTAGGACAGGAGGTCGAGGTTGATATGAAGCATGCAGTAAACCAATTTGTCTAACTGATAATGACGTATGATAGTAATGACATCATAACAACACGACCTAAAAATTAGATATCTAAATACCTGCCAGAACTATTTGAAATGTTCGTGTCAGAAATTAATGATGAGATACTTCGTTAGGAAAATGAGGATCTGATGAAGGCCTATTTCTAGATGATCCCTCTTCGGACTCAGTTATAGGATGCTTTTGTCTAAAATACATGCTCGTAATGAAATGCACCAACAATATCGAGTTAGTATGGGATATAACTTGAAGAATTAGAACTAGGGTTAGGGTTTAGAGATTATCGAGGGGCCATCACTAATCAGGCTAGGTATTGCTATTCTTGGTGTTGGAAAGGAAGTTTATCGGAGAAAATTGCCAACAAGAACTTGGAATAACTCGAGCGATTTAAGGTGAAGTGATTGAAGGACCAAAAATGAAGATCGAGGAGGCAAACGGGGAAGGAAAAACTAGAAGACATCGAATCAAGGTATTGGAGGGATTATTGGATGGAAAGATGGTCGGAACAAATTAAGACGAAGAAAGACAGGCAACACGAGTCAACGACGAACATCTCATGAGTGAGGAGTCGATTGCTAGGGTTACTCTTTTATAAACGTAACTATCAGTCAATTGTTGAGATCTAGCAGTCAATTGATAGGTGTTCAGTTGGGTCTTGTAGTCAATTTCTAAACATTATGTGACTTGCTATAATAATATCAATCGACTGATGTGAACCCATCGGTCAATTGATCCACTACTACAATAACACCAGTCAATTGCTCATTCCACAACAATCGATTGATACACACTTATATACCTGCTGCCTAGTGGAACTCGACTATTAAATAGGAATAGTCGAGTCCAAAACATTCTATTTAACATTTTTGATTCATAGTCAAGTTAAGAAATCAACTATTAAACATTCTATATGTAGTTTAATACTATAGTTGAGTGAAATGGTCAATTGCAAAACAATCTGTGTGGTGATTTACACTTAATAATCGATTGTTTCAGTTAAGAGTAGATTGTTATTTCTGAAAAACAAATTTTTGACTATGATTGTGTACCATTTCGTGAGTTTGTCACACATATACATATTTTATGAGTGCCACACTCATTTATATATATTTCTTGAGATATTTTATATTTTGTTTGATTTTCTTTGGGTTGAAATTGTCAATTATGATCTTTGAACTAAATACACATGAATTATGTATCAATTTTCCCTATGATTGGTCAGCTTAATAATTCATGAAAAGTTTACAACACTTAGCCCAAAGTAATACATTATAACGAGTATTATGAATCAAAAAGTTGTTCCTAGCATCCCACACTCATCTAAGTATCTCAATACACAATCATGGTGTGCCTTATGTTTTTGTTAGTTATTTATCCTACCACACACATTCCCAACTCTCGCCGTAAGTGATTAAATTCAGATTCCGAAAGTGGTTTAGTGATAATGTTAATTAGATTAGATTTGGACTCATCATAATTGAGTACAATATCACTCGTAGCTATATGATCTTTAATGAAATGGTATTTCACTTCTATGTGTTTAGTTCTAGAGTGATGAATTGGATTTTTGTTCATTTATGGCGCTTACATTATCACATAAAACTTGCACATTTATGAAGGTAAGCCCATAATCCTCTAAAGTATGAGTCATTTATAACAATTGTGATATACACTCTTTCATAGTTATATATTTAACTTCGATTGTGGAGAATGCTATACAATCTTATTTTCAACTAGACCAACTAACTAGGGATGAACCAAGAAATTGATATCTTCCGCTTGTACTTTTTAGATCCAGTTTACACCTTGCATAATCAAAATTGAAATATTCTACAAGGTTAAAAGCTTCAGTCCTAGGATAATAAACCTATGCTTTGGGTTCCCTTATGGTATCTTAAGATTCTTTTAACAATAATTAAATGTGATTCTTTGGCACAAGATTGATATTTTACACATATTCCCACAACAAATAATATATATGTGGGGTTCAACCCAGTTTATGTAAGTTGCATGGGGAAATTTATTTATTTAGGAGAAATTACATAATAACGGGTCTGATTAATTAATATTTTAATTAATGAATTTATGGATCAGGCCTAATTTACAACAAATAAATATACCATAATATTATATATATATATATATAAGGGTTATTAGGGAGGGGGTCGGTTGGGAAAAGAAAAGAGAGAGGGGAAGGGGTTCGACCATAAAGAAAAGAGGGAGGATGAGGAAGAGTTTTAGGATTTTTCTTCGACCTTGATGTCACCCCTTCATCTTAGAGAAACCTTTGGAAAAATTGAAGAAGGAAGTGGTCGGATTGTGTCCCGTCGCTCCCCTATGCCTTACTCGATATTTTTTTCTAATAAAGCGCTAAGGCAAGATTTCTAACATTTGTCTCTTGCACTATATGAATTATATTACATATGTTTGATGTTCGATGCATGCTTTATTAGTAACGAATACGACTCTTTTATTTTCATTATTTTTGCGATGATTAGACGAAGTTCTAACGACTTTTCGATATGGACCATGTTGTTTGTGCTTGTTAGTCTTGTAAGAACTTGGTTGAGGTTAATTTTGGTTGATTTAGCTCTTGATTAAGGATGGTTAGGAATGGATTAATACATGGATTTTCTGATTTAGTTATTATTTCGATGGATAATTGAGTAGTTGCTGAATTAATTAAACTTAGGATTTATTTCCTTGATTAACCGTAAGGTTTCATTAGTGAGGGTTATTTCAAGTTACTTGGTATTAATTAATTAAAGTTAGTTAATTAATTAAGGTTTGAGTTGGTTTAGAGTTTGGGTAATAGTTAACAAATTTATTGAAGTAATAATTTTGAATTAAAAATCAAACAACGAGTTATTAAGTATGAATTGAATTAATGAGTGTTGTTTAAAGCTTGATTGATTAATTAGTTAAATAATCAGTTTAATAAAAAGGCTTATTTGAGTATTAATTAGTTTAACAATTATTTGGTCTATAGTTAATGGATAGATTTAATTGAATGATTGATTAGAATAATTGATTTAATTGGGGTTAGGAGTTTGATTAATTAATGTTATGTGATAATTAATTAATTACTATTGGTTAATTAATTAAGTAATAAATAGGTTGATTAATAGATGATTAATTGATATAAATGAATTTAAGATTTGGGTTAATTAATTGATTATTAATAAGTTATATTTTGATAGATTATTTTGTTAGGTTTATTGATAGCTTTAATTAAATAGTTTAATTAATAAATTATTGAATAGTTGATTAGTTAGATGATTAACTGATAATTTCAGATTTAGTTATTAATAATTTAATTAATTAGAATAATTAATGAAGTAATCAGCTGCGTGATCGATTTGCTAAGTAGTAATCTTATATGTTGATAAATTGATAAAGTGATAAAGTGGGTATAGCTAATTATTTGTAGATTTACGTATTTGAGTTATTTAATTAATTTAGGTGGGTATGGAGTTCGGCTTAGAGGATATCAGAATTCTTACCATAATAGAGGAAACGAGTAAGGAGTCTGGCTTAGAGAATATCGAAATTCTTACTAAAATAGAGGAAACGGGTAAGGAGTCCGGCTTAGAGAACATCGAAATTCTTACCAAAACAAATGAAATAGATAAGGAGTCTAGCTTAAAGGATACCAGAATTCTTATCAAAACAGAGGAAAAAGGATGGTGGAATTCGTTTTAGAGGATACCAGTGCACACTACCAAATATAGTATTAGGGTAAATGTTTAGCCAAATGAACCGAGGTGGAGGTATAAAAGTGACCACCTTCAATAACCAGAACACAGTTAAAAATTTTAATGTTTAAGGTTGATATTGAATGCTAATGTTTGATGTTATTGAATTAATGTTGAAGTTAAAAGATAAAAAAAAAATTTAAAGGTATTTACTCAACGATATATTAAACATTTAAATATATATATATATATTTATTTATTGTTATAAATGTTGAACTTGCTGGGTCTTTAGACTCACTAGATCTGTCACGCCCCGGAAGTATATTTATCCGTCGAAAAATGAACAACACCTCTCTTGTAAAGTTGATAATATTCCTGGTATATAATCACAACAATAATATAATAAACATACCTCACTCGGGTATTCACAAATACGCAGTGTAATAGATGATAAAAATACCCTACACGGGTATGCACAACCACACAGTGTAATAAATCATATAACTAAACAACATAAATAGTAAAAATGGTCTACACGACCAGAAAACCAAAACATACAATCGCGAGCCGGCCCGGTTTATGACACCAAATACATGAGTAATAATCAAACGCGAAAATCCAAATCCAAATTAATTAATACAATGCTAAGAACTTAAATAGATGCGGAAGCTAAAACAAACCAACACATATTGGAGATAAATCCGAAGCTCGATGTGAGAGGGACAACATGGGCAGATATGCTCCAAGTGACCCAATCATAATCCTGCTAATAATGAAAACAACAATAGAAGCAGGGGTGGTGAGTATAAAAGAATACTCAGCGGATATAAGACAGATAGTGCATAAACAATAACAAGTATAGTAACTCAAAGATATACAGGAATTCAAAGATATACAGTCTCACAGGAAGAATATACACAACATCGCATGATAACACCCGTATGCCACTTCTATACACGCTCCCTACTCAACTGCACATAGTCTCAAGAGTCATGCCAATAATATAGAATACGGGTACATCATCTCACATACATATGCCCCAATAATCAAAATAGATACATCATCTCTTATGCACGTACCATCAATAAATAAAAGCTATCAAGTATATATAAATGTACATCACACGCGTGTCTATCACCATGCTCATAAACATGATTCTAAGGTACACGTGACACACATGTACACAATCACATGGCCCGAACAACTGAATCTATCATGTGAACATAAACACATGTCACACACATATCAAATAACTACATGATTATCCAATCATACATATGTTCCTATTGTGCACACCATACACGTGTACATGCTATAGAATAAAGATCATATAGACTATATGAATATAAAATAGAGTAAATAAAGTGCAAGCAACTAATATCAAACTCAGGTAAAAGTTACAACTAGAGTCAAGGTAAATACGGCTACCTAAATATTACAACAATCATGCACTAAGGTTAATAAGTAAATGAGAACAAGGAAGAAACACCTGCCTCTAATTAGGTCAGGACGCAAAATCCTCAAGTGTAGGTACTCGTCCCGAATCAGTGTCCTACATTAAGGTTCAACTTATAATCAAGTTCTACCACGAATCCACGGACTAAATCAAAAACCTAAACCGTTTAGGGAAACCCTAATTGGTTTAACTTAATCATTCCACATATATATCTCCTTATTACTCTACATAACCAAACCCTAATTAATTGGGCCTAATCATGAATCAATTGGTTTAGGCATCATTAATCCTAAAATTCATCCAAGATCCCTAATTCACAAGTACACAACCATTAGAGTCCACTCTTTAATCCAAAACTTAAAACCACTGTTGGTGCAATTTGCACTAAAAGTCTAACCCTAAGGTTTTGATGTATGACAACAGGTTAAAGTTAGAGTGTTACT
>JBBUKS010000113.1:7781932-7792223 GCA_038050645.1 Hedychium gardnerianum | reverse complement strand
AAGATGATTTTACTAAAATCATCCACTAGCATTTATATTGTCTATCTTGGACGAAATCCTATTTCCTGGAGCTCGAAGAAACAACACACCGTTGCTCAATCCTCTACTGAAGCAGAATATCACTTTGTCGCGGCCACGACTGTTGAACTGCGCTGGTTGTGTTTTCCTCTTAGTGAGCTTGGCTTCTCTTCCTCCCAAAAGTCAATCATTTACCACGACAATGTGGGTGCCACCAATCTCTGCTCTAATCCGATGTTCCACTCTCGTATGAAGCATGTGGTTCTCGACTATCACTTCATTCGTGAACAAGTTCAGAATGATGATCTTCGGGTTACACATGTGTCTTCTGCGGATCAACTAGCAGATGCTCTCACCAAACCATTACCCCGCTTACGCTTCCAATAGTTAATGACCAAGATTGGTCTCTCCTCCCCGAGTCCATCTTGCGGGGGTATATTGGAGAATCATATACAAAGATTTGATTGTGATTTGAATTTTATTATAATCATGATAATTTACGTTCTGTTGTAATTTAGATTGTAAATTTTATAGAATATTTTAGTTTTCAGATTTAAATATTTGTACTCTTTATATAGTTTTCTAATTCAATGGAAAAGGGACAAGAAAACTTTCTATCAATTATTTTCTCCTACAGAAATGACCTACTTTTTGTTCAACTCCTGATCAACATCAGTCGACTGATATCAAATATCAATCGACTGATGTTATCAGTCGAGTCGAAAGGTTAAATCAATCAACTTCTATTCGATTTTTAATCGACATGAGTCGATTGATATCAACCATCAATCAATTGATGATATCAGTTGAGTCGAACAACCAAATCGATTAGTTTATGTTTGATTTCTAAAGTCATCAATCGACTGATAATATAACAATGTTCTATTCACGAGTATTGTAGCAAAATACTTTAGTAGTACTATAGCATAATTATTGTAGCAACACTATTTTTTAGGGTTTTACATCCATTAGTCGATTGATACACCTTATCAATCGACTAATACTCCTGTTTCGGTCTTACCAAAGTTGAATTCTCGTCTTGTTTAATATCGAGTTGACCTCAACCAACTAGAACTTTCTTTTCCTGACTTTCGATCAACCTTGACCTGCCGAGGCTTCCTCGTTGCCTATCATCAGGTCAACCTTGACCTGTCGAGATTTCCTCATTGCCTAACATTCGATCAACTTTGACTTGTCGAGACTTCACACCTTATGCCAACTCCCTATTGACTACTAAGTATTCGGTCAAACGTGACCCACTTGGACTTTTCGTCTCGTGCCAACTCAACATATTGATGACTATCAAGTATCCGATCAACCTTCACCTATTTGACGTCTCACTCGACCAACTAGCATATTGGTCAAACATCGAAACCTCAACTCAAGTCAACTCGAGCTTGGTCAACCTTGACCAAGGGTTGATTGCACCAACATGTTATAGCAGCTACAAGTTCGTTGCAACACAATTATAATAGTTACAATCTAATTATTGTTATACAATTATAGCAGCAATGATTTCATAGTTACTACAACATAGACAGCTCAACTTTGATCAACACTAATAACAGTGTTTTAGCAACTACAATTCATAACTGTTACAATATGAATACTTCATTTCTAATCAACATTGGTCAATATTAGATTGTAGTAGCACTTTAATTCTTATCAATATTAATAGTATTGTGATGTAACAAATACATAACTATTGTAATATGAGCATTTCATTTCTAGTAAACATTGATTAATGTCGATCAATATTATGTTATAGTAATTACAAATCATAACTAATACTTTATTTCTGATAATATCAATCAACATTGTGTTGTAACAGCCACGATCCCATAATTGTTATAATTATATAGTTGTAATAGTTATAACATCATAACTACTATAATTATGTAGTAATTATAAACTCGTAGCTGCTACAACTACGTTAAAAGTAAAAGTAATTTCAAAAATAAAAGTGTATTATGTGGATGAAATATTTTTTTTGATAATAAATGAAATAGAGGTGTTATTTGACGATTTCAATAAAAAGAGCTCCTTTTTTAATTTCGGATCACTTGGTATTTTTTGGATTTATTATGTGGTCGATAGAAAATTTATATGGGATCAAACCGAGGTCACCTCCATAATTTGTCAATTCAAAAAATTAAATATTTAAATTAAAATTTTTCTTTATAAATATTAATTTTATTATATTTTTTTTACTTTCATATTATATTAGAGAAGGCGTCATTTTAGTCATGACGATTTTATACTTTTTGAAAGGGAAAAAATCATAAGACATTTGTTTTAGCACAACAGGTCTTTGCATGAAAAAATTCATATTTTTAATGAGATATTTTATATCATTAAAAATTAATTCTAAAATTTATTAAAATAACTATATGCTACTTTCATATTACGTTTGTCCTAGACGTCCTCGTATCTCGTTTTCAGATTATAAAATTAATTTATAATTGATTATCAAATAATTAAAAATTAAAAAAAAATCCCAAAAATATACATTTATTAAAAATTAATTTATTTTTATTATAATAAATTTATTATCTATTAACGATTACGGAGTACTTATATGCACTTATAACACGTGAAACCAGATAAATTAAAAAATAATTAGAAATAAAATAATTAAACAGCTAAAAACAACTCGGCCACGACATCTACGCGTGTCGGCGTCGCTTCGCCAAATCGGATATCTTCAAGGTATATTCTGTCGCCTCGTAACGGTTTCTCTGATATCGGAGTGCGTATCCTCCGCTAACCTTTTCCAAATATAACAAAATCAGTGACGTCGATTCCACCTTCCGTTAAAAAAAAATAGTAATGCTAAAAAATGGCGTCCCGGTCCCGCCGGATTTATGGGATATTCCGCGGCATAATTCCGAGAACGCGTACTGCGAATATTCCCGCCTCCGGATCGCTCCCGGTTTAAACACCGAGCAGAAGCTGTTTCTCCCCAATAGCGTCCCGACGTCAAATCCGTGATCCCCAATCCTCTTCCGGGTCGCCATGGCGCTCAAGGCGGCGCATGTCTCTGACGTCCCGACGATCGATCAGATCCCGGACGTCCCCGCCGTCGCCCTCTCCACGGTCTCCACCCTCCACAAAGGTATTGTATATTTTGTTCCTCCTTCGCATCGTTTGATCGACGGGTTTGGGGTTTTGATAAATTGCGGAAAGCGTTCCAGGGACGGAGTGGAAGCGCAAGTCAGAGAGGCTGGTGGTGGTCGGTCACCGAGGGAAGGGGATGAACGCGCTCGCATCGACCGATCCGCGGCTTCAGGAGGTGAAGGAGAACTCGCTCCGCTCCTTCAACGACGCCGCCCGCTTCCCCGTCGATTTCGTCGAATTTGATGTCCAGGTTCATGTCTGCCCTAATGATCTCGTTATCATGTCCGGCAGTTGCTTACGAAATTAAACGAGGAAAATGCCGGCCGCCGTGGGGATCGCGGCGGATCGGCGATTTAGGAAACGGAGGACGCGGCGTACAGGCCGCGTGTTCGTTTTCTTAACTAAATTAATTGTGGTGGTTTATTGCCGTGGTTTCTCGTGATTTCTTCCGTTGTACTTGTGCTTGATCACCAGAAATTTCAATTTTTACAGGTCACCAAGGATGACTTCCCTGTCATCTTCCACGACGATCTTATCCTCACCGAGGAAGATGTAAATTCCCTCTTCCTCTTTAGTCTTGTCTGTTTAAGTTTTGTTCCTTAAGAAAGAAAAAAAGCCAATTGGTTTTGTTCGTCCATTGATCGCAGGGAAAACTTTCCGAGAAGCACGTAACTGGTCTCACCTTAGATGAGTTTCTTTCTTATGGACCCCAAAATGATCCTTTAAAGGTAAAACTTGTCAAAATCGTAGTTATGATGCTGTAGCTAGAATCTGGATTCATCTTTATCTGTCTGGCGGACTGTAGAAGGGGAAGCCTTTGCTCAGGAAGACCAAAGATGGGAGAATCCATACCTGGAAGGTCCTAGCTGATGCTCCATTTTGCACCCTTCAAGAAGCCTTCCAAGGTGTTGATCCTCAAGTCGGCTTCAATGTCGAGCTAAAATTCAATGATAACGTGGACTACAAAGACGAGGAGCTGATCCATGATCTTGAAACAATCTTGCGAGTACGTTGCATGACTCTCTTTCCTTCTCCGAATTAATTCTCGTGGATATGTTTTTGAATCACTTTTGCTACATTGCCATGATTTTTCCTGCAGGTTGTGAACGATTATGCCAATGAGAGGCCAATCATCTTTTCAAGTTTTCAACCCGACGCTGCTAGGCTGATCAGGAAACTCCAAAATGACTACCCTGTAAGAAATTTTGAGACTTGAACTGTTTTGTGGTGAAATTGTTAGAAAAACATATATTTCATGAATATGTAAATTAAGTTTTTCATTTGCATAATCTTTAATGTCTAAGATTTTAAACTAAATGATTTAAGTAAAATATATTTTGGCTCATGATGATGACCGTCGAGTATAAAAAAACTAGCAACTCCTTAAAATAATTGTGTTTTTCTTTCTTGATCTCTCTTTTTGCTTAGCTTTTTTTATGGAGAAAATGTCTTTATAGTGGGGTAGAGGGAGAATCATTTTGTAACTTATTTACATATTTCATCAATATGTACATTTAATTATCTCTTAATTTAATCCGTTTATTCTCATATTGTATGAATATGAGAATAATTTTTTCATCTCTTTTAAATTCATTCAATAAATAGGAGAATTATCTCTGTGACCAATATACACGTAGCCATTAATCATAATAAAGTTAATAAATATGAACCATGTTAATAGAGAAATAAATGATATATGTGAGTCATTAATAAGAAAAATAAAGTATTATTCTAAAAAAACTATGTCAGATTCATAATGATAGTGAATGCTACGTCTTATACGCAGGTGTTCTTCCTCAGCAATGGTGGGACGGAGAGCTACAGAGATCCCAGAAGAAATTCTTTGGACGAGGCGATCAAACTATGCCTGGAAAACGGCTTGCAAGCAATAGTGTCCGAAGTCAAAGCGATCTTTAGGAATCCATCTGCTGTGGCCAAAATCAAAGAAGCCAATCTTGTGCTCTTCACATATGGGCAACTCAAGTAAATCACCAGTAGCGTCGACTCTGCTTTCCTTTAGTACCTCTTCGTAGAGTTGTAGGACTGATCAAGAGCTCCTCTGTTTCTGCAGCAATGTTCCTGAGGCAATTTACATGCAACATCTCATGGGGGTCAGCGGCGTTATTGTTGACCTGGTGCAGGAGATCACGGAAGCTGTTTCAGCTTTTAGCAGGCCGGATGTTGAGGCCGCATCGAGGCCTAAATTTTCTCAGGCAGAGCTTTCATTTTTGTTGAGGTTGATACCTGAGCTGGTACAGCATTAGTACCTTTTAGCGATTAGTGTACGATATTAGTGGCTATTCTATTCAGACTGTGTTTTCTCTCTGGGCGATCATTTATCACGATGCTCCCCAACATTTTGTTGTTGAGGCTGACACTGGTGCAACATTAGTACCTTTGAGCGATTGGTGTAGTGGCTTTGTAATAATATAGTATTTCGTAGCTGTGAAAGAAGAAATAATGCAAGAGAATTTGAAATTATCGAATTCAAACCAATGAATATGTTTGATAAGTTTTTCAAATTCGAACTCATAATATTTGGAACTCCAACTCTATTTATTTTTTCATAATTTTAGTATAAATATGTTTAAATTAAGGATTGAATAACTCAAATCAAACTTGAATTTAAGTCATTTATAATTTAATTTTGCTCGGATCAAGATTCACACAATTCAAATCGAACTTGAACTTGAACTTGAATTTCATTTTGAATTGAGCTCGAGTCATATTTATTTATATTTTCGAGCTTCAAATCAAATTTGATTATCACATATATTTTTCAAGATTAAACTCGAATATCAATATTTTTATACTATTTGATTTGATTTGGTATTTCACTTATTGCTTATCACATCAGCTAGATACAATTATGCTTCAAAGGGTTGAAGTGTTGAAATTTCATATTAGTTCATTTAGGTGTAGTTCATTTAGATGTTGCTTCAAACCTTTGAAGAATTTTGTTGGATAAATCTAGTTTATTTGTGTAATTTGTAAAGACCAATGATTGTCTTATAGTTCTTTCATAAATAAGTTAAATTAATAGATGTATTTTTATTATGGTTATTATAAGACATAGCATTTTTTCATGTTTAGCTTGTGGATTTATATGGTATTTTTTTATATAATCTAGGTGTTTGAGCGCTAATTAATCTGGGAGGTAGATAGCCTTTTCCACTTTATATGGTATTTTGCTTTATGGTGAATGTGTGGTAATTTTTTAAGAACTTTTTTCGAATGCATCAATCTCCGATGAGCAGAATGTAATGTGAGAGCAAGTCAGAGAGAATGAGGGTCAGCCTCTTTACCAATGCTAATTTCACATATGACCTAAACTTCAGGTTGAGAGGTTGTATACTAGTGCAAACTTTGTAGAGAATGTGAGAGTTCTTATGATACCGAGAGATTTGATCAAATGGGCGACCAACCTGAGTGAGTGAGTATGATATTGAGTATATTAACCTTACTCGGCTATTAAGCCTCAAGCGTTGGTAGAATTCCTTGCTAAAACTATCCGGCTAGAAGAGAATGAACCATGACAAGTCTTTATGGATGGACATGGAGTGGGTGTTGTACTTATATCCCCGTAGAGAGAAAAGAGAAAGTTGGCGGTCCGGTTTTATTTTTGGACTTTCAAACAATGAAGTTGAGTATTAAGTTTTATTGATAGGACTCCGAACGGCACGGAATCTAGGAGCCACTCATGTGTTTATTTATTCAGACTCTTAATCAGTAGCCCAACAAATAAGGGGATCCTTCAAAGTCAAGGAGAAGAAGTTTCAAAAGTATGTGGCTGCTTATGGGCGGGCAAAGAAAGATTTCATGAAAGTTGTGTTGAAACGAGTTCCTTGGGAAGAGAATTCCAAGGCAGACAAACTAGCAAACATGGTTAGTTCCTTGATTGATTGCGCTATCTAGGAAATCATTTCTCAATTGGAGTAATTACTGTAAATCGAAAAACCCTTAAAGCCAAAGCAGGAAGTAGATTGGTTTACAGGAAGTTGTCCTCCCAGACAATCATGTTTGGGCCCTACAAGTACTACGCCCCGTGATCCATCTCACATTGCTGGAAGAGACTCCTTATAGTTTCCACGGGCTTAGTTGAGTTGGTAAGTGATTGTTAGTTTGCTACATAAAATCTTGGAGTTGAATCTCGAGATTGACAGGACGTAAATCCCTGTACTCTGTATAACTCATCCCATAACACTTGCTTCCTTAGTCATCATGATTTATCTTTTCCGTATTAATCCTGACATGAGCTGACAAGAGTGTTGGAGACGAACATTTCACCTTTTGTCACATGGAAAAGACTCCTTATAGACGGTCTTTCACTAGACTCCTCTTGAGGTGCTTAGGAAAGGATGAGGTTGAGTATGTGCTACGGGGCATCCCTGAAGAATGCTATGATAAGCACTTAGGAGGGAGGGACCTAGCTCGAAAAGCTTTGTTTGTCAGGTACTTTTGGTCAACCATGAATAAGGATGACTTACTCTTGGTTAAAACTTGCGAGAGTTGTTAAAGACATCACCATCTATTTTAACATCCAACCGAACTTATGAAGGCAATAGTGACAGCATGCCCTTTTGATCAATGGAGATTAGATATTATAAGGCCTTTTTTGGCAAGGCCTGCCCAGAAGTTTTTGTTGGTAGTTATAGAAATGAGTGAAAGTTGAACTCTTAACTAGAATCACTGAAGGAGCGGAAAAGTTCTTATGGCGAAACCTGATATACCGATTTAGGATTCCTAGTCATCTAATCAGTGATAATGGCCAGCATTTCAGGGAAAGAAGTTGCAAGCCTGGTATGCAGAGTTAAAGATTCAACAAGTTTTCACCTCGATAATCTGAGCAAGGTAAAAATCGTTAACCCAGATATTGTGAGTGAGATGAAGACAAGGTTGGAGCATATTGGGGGAATTTGAGTGGAAGAGGTGCCAAGTATATTGTGGTCCTTTCGGACCACACCCCAAATAGTCACTCGAGAAACCCCTTTTAACATGGTGTTACGGCTCGAAAGCCATTATCCCAGCAGAAATTGAAATGGGAACTACCCAGATCGAAGCATATGGAGAAGGAGAGAACAAAGAGTGTTGGGTAATGGAGCTAGATTTGGTAGAAGAAAAGTGGGATGTTGGCTTTATAAGAATGGAAATATATTGTAGACGAGTTAGCCGAGTATATAACCAATGTGTGGTCCCCTAGAGGTTCCAAGTGGGGAATTTGGTATTGTGCAAAGCACAACCGGTCGAGGTGATCTGAAAACTGGAACCTAAATGAAAAGAATCTTTTAAGGTGGTGTGGCGACTCAGTTCGAGCACCTATTATTTAGTAGATTGACCGGGGAGGACACTTTTGAGTCCTTGGAATGTCTTTCACCTCAAGCCTTACAATAGCTAAAAGTGTACTAACCAAGCTTCACTAGTATTTAGCATGACATTCTTGTCTATAAGTCAAGTATTTACTTTATCATCACGAGTTGAAGATCAACAAGTAGCCGAGTTGCTCAAGATATGCTTGGGCAATCATAGATAATTCAACACATATGCAAACAAACACAAGGCAATATAAATATACATAAAAGCAGGGAAGTATTAAATGTCATTGGTCTGGTCCAAGACAGGAAACTTGCACAAGGCAGCCTCAATCAAAGATAATTTTTTCGAGGTACGATAACCCAATATCCATTCACAAGTAAATTTTTAATTGAAGGGAGGGAGAGATGGTGAAGGAAGATCTGGGAAATCGAGGCTAATGTGATCTCTTTTCTTTCGGCAGTCCAGATTGGTCGGTGTATCTGATAGTAAAAGATGAAACGTTCGTTTTCAGCATCTCCGTTAGTTCGTCTCAGGATTAATACGGAGGAAGTAAATCACGGAGATTAATCTAATTAATCCGAACAATAATCAGTATATGAAAGAGGGCAGAAACTTGACTACTAGTTAGAATTTGACCCTCAGATTTTATGATGACAACACTTCATATATTAACCATCAATCTATCTCATAGGACATATCAAGCATCTATCGTGATAAAAGGAGTGGTTAATCGAGACAACTGCATAGTTAAAAAATAAAACATAAGTCACCTAACTAGGGAAGTGATGCATGTGGTGCCAGGGATTACTTCTCCCCTCAACAGAGAGATCGAGCAAGTAGGGCCCTCGGACATGGCCTCCACGTACGAGGGGCTAGTTCAACCTTTTGTATGCCTTATGCTTTTTGAAAACGTTTCTATCCGGGAGCATCCCTGATGCGTGCCCTTACGATATCTAAAAACATCTTTGTTCAGAAACATTCATGTTGCGCACCCTTATGCTCTTTGGATTCCCGCTGCATGCTCTCCACATGCTCTAATGTTGTTTAGGAACATCCTCGTTGTGCACCCTTACTCTCTCTAGGAACATTCTCATTTTATGTTCTTATATTTTTTGGGAACATTTTTGTACGAGTACATTTCCATAGCGCACCTTACTCTCTTTGGGAATATCCCGTTCAAGATGTTGTGCATCATTAAGTTCTCTAGAAAAATTTTTATATAGGAATATTCTTGTTATGCGTCTTATTAAGATTTTATTTGTAATCTTACAATCCCAACAATATTCCCCCTCAAATGAAAGATCACGGATTCTCTTCAAACAAAAAGTCTATTCATTTGACGTCCAATTCTCGACTCATCAGGTTTTTTTATCTCTCGATCCACTCGATCTACTAGGATTTCTTGTTTGGTGTCTGATTCTTTTGATCCGAACACAAGAGCCCTCACCTTCTTTGTTTGAGATCAATATTCTATTCACATGTTCGATTATACCATAGCTCTTGTGCATCGACGGTTAAACCTTCTGACAGTCTGAATTTTGATATTAATTGTTAGGACCGAAGAAATTTAAATATCTCTATAATGATATGAATTATTCACTTTGAGCCTAAATATTCATAAATTTATTTTTAAACTTTATCTAAAAGATTTTATACAAATAGAGATATTTTTTTAATAAATTTATTATTTTTTAAATATATTTTTAATGTAAAATTTTATTTATAATTTTATAATTTCAACGTGTCTTTGTATTCTCTGAGAATATCCTTATCTGAGAGTATCCTTAGGCTCTCTGAGAACATTTCACTGTGCATCCTCATATTTGCTGGGAAATTCCTATTT
>JBBUKS010000113.1:7758981-7781832 GCA_038050645.1 Hedychium gardnerianum | reverse complement strand
TTTTTTTTATTTAGTCGATTCACTAGCTAATTGTCATATAGTCGATTGAATCATGTTGGTGAATTCTCCTTCATTAGATTTACATCCTAGTAAACCTAAGAGAAGTATGGGGATTAAATTAAGTTGCAGACTATGACTTATGACCTGTTTTCCCTCAATCGACGGCTTCAACCATGCCACTAGATAGTCTACTCTTACCTAGTTAAAAATAACAAACCTAAAGATGCTACCAAATGGAAGAACTTATGTTTACAATCTTTCTCATAATCTCTCACAATTTTCATGTCTCTAAGTCTTCAATCTTGTTGATGTTTCTTGCCTCCGAGTACACCTCATTTTAGGCCTCTAGTCCATTGAAAGCACCAAGATTCTTGAGCTTACTCCATGTGCAATCTAATCATCCTCCCTACCTATTGGTCAAACATGTCTATATCCACAATTTGGTCTATTCAAATAAATTGATCAATCTGGATGGGTCAATCAGTCTGGATGACTTAACCAATTTGGGTGGGATAGATATTTTGGTGCAATCATGCTCCAAGTGGTCAAATTTGACTAGATGATTTTGATGTGTTTGATTAGACAAATATTGTATTTTGCTAATAAAATTTGTCAAATGTGCAAGTGCAAAATACTAGATAGTCATTGCAAGTGTAGAAAGTTGAAAAGTTTAAATTAATCAAAATTGACTAGATACTTGATAGAAGAGAAATTTAACAAGTATTGGTAGAAAGAAAAGTCCAGTTAAAATAAACAAATGATGAAAGTTTAAATAAGTTATACTTGGTGAATGATAAAATCCAATAGAAATCGGTATATGAGAAGTCATGAAAGCTCAAGGATGATTTAATACCCAATATATGAGAAATTTTATGATGAGACTCCTAGCGGACAGAAGAGTATATAAGACTTAAGAGAGTATGAGTGACATGTAATCTTGGATTTGGGTATATTTTTACTTAGGTTCGATGATTTAATTAATTATTATGTTGAGTCGATTAAGTAGTTAATTCAAGATGTTTTGCTCATAAATAGAAAAGTTAGACTTCAAGATGAATTAATTGAATATGAATTCAGTTAAGGTAAGTTGAGTTGATTGGGAAGTCGATTGATTGAAGACTTCCCTCTCACAATAGTAGCTATCTTGAGTTAACTAAGCTGAGTTGAGTCAACTAAACCACTATTTAAAATTCAAAATAACACTATCGAGTGGACCTTATCCATTTTAGTCAAAGGTTCAATTTGAGGAAACTGATAGGGTTTTTTAGTTGACTGAAATCATGAAAGTTCAAATGATAAGCCTACGATCTATTCTGATTAAGTCACTTGACAAATGTTTGAGTTGACTGGAATGCATTTGAGTCGACTAGAAGGGTATTAAGTCGACTAAAACTAACTGTTGATAGACATAACTTCTCTAATCAATATTTCAATTGACTAATAGTATTTTGAGTCAACTAATACATAATTGCTAGTTGCCGCTTATCCAAGGCCATTTTGAAGATTATAAATAGATGAATAAGGGGAGCTCATCTAAGAGAAAAAAAAAATACTATTCTCATGATATTCCAATGCTCTCATATTATTTTTTTTCAAAATTAATTTTGTCAAATAGTAGTTTTTGTACAAAACGGCTACATGGCCCTAAATTGATCTAAATTGAAGAGAAAAAAGTCATATACGACTTTAGAAGTCTAGTGAACTCATAGTATTTATTTATAAATTTAAAAGGGTTCAGAAATGCATAAAAGTATTTATTTATAAATTTAAACCCGTGTAAGCAAAGTAATAGTTTTAAATAAAATTTCTACGCGACCTTAGACTATTCTAAAATACAAAAGGAATGCATTTCCAGAAATTTTCAAAATTTTATAGTAAAATATATTTCATTTTATTTTCTATTTTAAAAAATATATATTGATTTTTTAATATATTTTTAAAGAAATCTAACTCATGTAAGCATTTTTAATTAAAATCACGTACAGTCAATTTTTAAAAAAATCAATTTAAACTATTTTAGCCGGTTGAGTAAAGTTTGATCAAATTTTAAATGCCAAATTTAGAAGAAAACATCAAATGGGACGTCCAAAGATGTCATTTTCTATTTCGATAAAAAAAATAATAAAACAGAATATCCCTTTCGATAATTAATTCTATTAAAAAATTTAATGGGAGTCATTTTTCAAATTTGCTTATGCAACAAAGAAAAGAAAAAAATAAATAAACTAAAAATATACTTAATCCACTCGATGAATAGTCCAAGAATTATTGCGGAAGCAAAAGACATCATCACGCCTCTAAAGTCTATTCTCCCTCGTGTTCTATCTCCAAACCGCGTTTTGACTAATTCACATAGAAAAAATGATAATCAATCCCCGTGAACGACGGTGCCTTTGTGGCAAGGTAGTTACATGCCCATTGCCAAGCAACTTCTTGATTACGACCAAATTGACTCTCTTTTTTTTCTTGACTTCCTAAATTTAATATGACTTGCCATTGACTTGACAAACATGTGGAGTCGATGATCTACCCGAATGAGCGTTCTTCTACCACTCGTTAACAGTTAGAATCGTTGTCAACTGCAGAGGCAGTTTATCTGGACTAGAAGGGCTGTGTGTGATGATAGATGCTTTGCTCTGAGTCGTTTATTTTTTGTTGTTGAATATGGGAGTGTAAGATGAGTTATGCAGATCACATTATTTTTTTTCTAACATTTTGATGTTGCCTAGGTGGCCATGGACGATTATGACCCTTGGATATGAATCGCGTAATGAAACGATTTACTGATTGATTGGCGGAATCAATCTTTGTCTTCTTGGTTTTATGACCTTGACGGCCTATGATGGTAGGGATAGTTTGAGGCTCGTTGGGATTAGAGAACCTCTCGATTTAGGAATTTGATTTCTTTTTGTAAACTCAGTCATCTTCTTTATTACATTATTCCAACCATTTAAATATAACTACTGACATTCATTCCCGACGAAGGAAGAAAACAAACACTACATAAGAAAAGTTTATTTTTATCAAAAATAAAAGATATTAGACTCAATTCTACTGAAAATAAAATATATTTGACTTAAATAAAAATCAATTACTATAATTGAATCAATTCTCTTGATATGCACCTTTCTTTCTAAATCTTTCCTACGTGTATCTCTTATATTTAATGAGCTCCAGATTCTCTTTCGTTACATGAGCTTGCCCACAGTCCATAACATGGACCTCTCCGGATCCATTACATGCGATTAACCTCCTTTCCCACCTAAAGCGGCTCGGTTAGTTTTGGGCCAAGCGGCCACATCAAGGACTTGCTATATAGGTGCCGGACTGAGCCGGCTCTTTTAGATACACTGCCTCTATCCACCTCTGATGTAGGGACAACATGTATTCAGATCCATCACACGCAATTAACCTCCTTTCCCACCTAAAATGGCTCAGTTAGTTTTGAGTCGAGTAGCCACGTCAAGGACTT
This sequence comes from Hedychium gardnerianum, assembly GCA_038050645.1. NCBI lineage: Eukaryota > Viridiplantae > Streptophyta > Magnoliopsida > Zingiberales > Zingiberaceae > Hedychium > Hedychium gardnerianum. Next base: position 7,778,360 of record JBBUKS010000113.1, on the reverse strand, counting down.
GCTATATAGGGGCTAGATTGAGCTGGCTCTTTCAAATACACCGCCTCTATCCACCTCTGATGCCAAGACGACATGTTTTAGTGGTCATCTTTGAAAAAGTGACATCGGACTGATAATCAGACAAAGTCGACGGTACAGACTAACAGTTGTCGACACAAATAGGGAGATTCACTCGTGTGATCGGTCAAGGGACAACGCCTCACTCGTGCAGTCGTCCACGCGGCTTGACTCGGACTGGCATGGCAGCTGACGCGGATCCTCTTCGGGTGAGGCTTTATAAGCGCCTTCACATAGGTAAGTGAAAATGTGATCTTTCTAGACACTAACAAAAGCTACTTATTTTCTTCTTTCTCTTTCGAGCTCTTTACACTCCTCTTTGTCTCTCCGTTAACTTGACCGTTGGAGGGACAACACTGGCAACACCAACCCCCGTCTGACGTTCGTTGATCTCAAGTCATATTTCTCGAAGGATCCCTCGTGACCACCAACTGAAGAGGAGTGAAAAAGGAAGGAGCCCGAGCGGATGAAAAGAAACGCCATCACATTTCTTAATTAAATGCTTATAATATAAGAATTTGCATCATTAATTGGTTTTACTTTAAATAATAAAAATAATGGAATACAATATGAAAGAGTGGGTTTATGGTGAGGATCTTAGGCACAGATTGTTCCTATAATCCAACATAAGATGTTAGTGCATTGTCACCTCATCCATGGATCCAACAACTGAGAGATTGGGGCTCAATCATATAATGGTGTCTAATTGTTTATGTCTTCTTTTGCTACCACAGTTTACTAGGAATCCAATTAACAAGCTTTTCAAGTGAGAAAACTTCATATTACCAGATGATGATTATGCCTCCACAACTTTGATGCAAAGTCTAAGGTGTTCTGAATTATGCTAATTGATCTTCAATGGGCATTCTGAAGCCTGATGATTATGGTTCCACAGTAGTCTTGTCAGTCAATTCAGGGTGTGGTACACAAGAATGATAGCAATGCGAATTCCTGGGAACATTTTCTGCGACTATTGTTGAACCGGACTTTACCATCTCAGGCAAGGTGACGCATCATCTCCATGCGCTGCCGTTGGAGGCAGTTTAACAAGAAGCATTAGTAGCCTTTCAGTCAAAAGCCTGGGGCTTGGGTATTTTCCAGCAGAAGAGTTTTGGCCTGACTTTCGAGTCCTTGCAAGCTCTGGAAGAACAAGTATGAATGTCAAAGGCAACCGAAAAAAAAAGTGCCCTTTAAGGACTGGGAAGAATAAAATAGCACTATAAGAATAGCATCTACATGGGATTCACTAATGTTCATGACTGTAAGGGGACAATAAACAGACCCAGGCAACAAAATCTTACAGCTACATGATACTAAATGGTTCAATTGCCTTTTCGCCTACATTTTCTTGTTCTTTCTTTTCCCCTGTTGGTAGTTTTGATCGTGCTAAATGTTGAGTTTGGCACCATATTTTAGCTCAGCAAGCAGGCCAAATATCAAATAAATTCAATTTTAAGTTGACTGATTTTCAGCATGATTTTGAATGGTGACAGCTATGACTAAATTTTCTCACTGTGGAGCATGCTGAATCTTGAAAAACACTTAAGGAGGTGTCTGAAGGTTGTGGGATACAATATCTCTTGTAAAGACAAGGATTTTTCTCTCAAAGAAAGCTTTTATGTTACTAGAGGTGAAGTTTTCAGATTTTTCCGTTAGTGTTGAAAGAGTTTGGCGTGGATTGAGGGGACTCTTGCACAAGAAGTAGACAATAGTTTGTCTAAATTTCATTGGCCAAAAACACAAAAAGACGCCCCTTTTTATTGGAATCGTCAAAGGGGCGCCCCTTTTTCATTTATTATCAAAAGGGTGCCCATCCCGTCTCTGCACATTTTACTTTCCAAAATTGTCCTTATTTTTTGCATTATTGTAGCACCTACAAGATCATAGCTATTACGCAATTGTAGCAGCGATTCCATAGCTGCTACAACCATAGTTGCTACAATATAATGTTGACTAGTATTGACCAGAAATAAATTATCTATATTGTAGCAGCTATAATTCATTGCTATAATATGATGTTGACTTGTGTTGACCAATATTAACTAGTGTTGACCAGAAATGAAGTGTCCATATTACAAGAGCTATGAATTGTAATTGCTATAACACAGTGTTATTAGTGTTGGTTAGAATCGAAGTGTTGCTATAATATAATGTTAATCAGTATTGATCAAAGATGAAGTGTCTATATTATAGCAACTATGAACTATAACTGCTACAACATAGTTTGTATTGATCATGTTGAAGTGTCTATATTGTAGCAGCTATGAACTCGTAACTACTACAACAAAGCCAAAACTAAAGATAGTTTTGGAAATAAAAATCTACTGACGCAGGGGATGAAACATCCTTTTGGTAATAAATGAAAAAGAGACGTCCATTTAACGATTCCAATTAAAGGGGCGCCCTTTTGATTCGAATTTCATTTTATATTCTCTCTTATTATAGATTATAGACTAATGTCGATACACAAATTGCTCATTTTTCTGTGTTTATGCTATTATGGTTGAGATAGTAGCATAAGTGGTGTTAGAGTGGTTTTTAACCTCAATAAATGGTGTCAAAAACAATTCATAATATCAAAGTTGAGATTGTAAGAACTTGGAGTGGTGTATCAGAAGCTTCATAGTGGGTGGAGCAGTTAGCCCAAAAGGCACATAGATTATCTAAGGATGACAAAGACTTCAACAAACATCGGAGGATTCTCTATTAGAAGGTTTGATGAGAGATTTAGTTATTGTTAATGACAATTACGGATATCAAATTTGTCAATGCAGTAGGATCTACAAGAAATTTACTTGGCAAAAAGAAAGGGAAGTCCCCAAATATAAGTTATTGGGAGATGATGGAAGCAAAGCAATCAGTGCTACTAGAACATGCCATCATTCATACAATTAATAGTGAAAATCTCTTACAAGACCATTGAACAAGTTACATATGACTGATGATGGAACCTTGATGGAGCAACTAAACATACTCCATGGCAGAATGAAACTATTGTTGCATATGTTGCTCAAATGAAGGAAAAGGTATTTTTAAATCTAAGTGTGAGTCTCTAATTACATAGAGCAGGGGCAAGATGAGACATTCATAGCAACAAAGATCTCGATAGCATTGATCCAACAGATCATTAGAGAAGATATTCAGTGTTGTAGGTCCAACACATGTGGTCACATTAGAAACAAAAGTTTAGAGGTGAAGGTAAAACTGAATATCCCACAGAGAGCCGAGGCTGAGAGCATTCTGCTCATCATCTCAGAGGAAAAGAATGTCTCATCTATAGCTTGGTATTTAGATTTAGCTTGTACAATACATGATTGCATCAAGGAGGAATTGTTTATGTCTTGATGTACCATAAATCTAACTTAGAGGTAAAGATCTAAGGTGACGATACATCAAACTCAACCTAGAGGAGCACAACCTATATTGACAAGATGACCTTTTTCCATAAGTTGAGAAATCTAATTTCACTAAGTCAATTTGATTTAGAGGTAGCAGCTACTAAATTTCTAAGGTGGCTCATGGTAGGTGGATCCACATGACAAAAAGGTTGTTGAATGATGCAAATCATATGAATACATTTCCAAAACACATAAGATGATTAATATACGTAGAGTGCTCAGGTGACGCAATGTATCTCAACAAATAAGACAAACAGAAGAGCAAAACTAAGTGGAGGGATCCAAGGGATCTCCCTCCACAGCTGAGTAAAGCCATACTGGATCAACGAAGATGAAGTCAGGGACATGTATCAGTTAACTTTTTATTGCATGCAATGGTGGAGTAGACCAAGAGGAGCAGAACCTCTCTGGAGTATCACATCAAAATTTCAGATGGAGCAGTAAGTGTAATAGTATCTCACCAATGTGTAGATTTGGGTTCAGTAACAAATTAGGCCTAGCAAGAGACTAACAGCCTAATGCCAAATAGACCTTGTTTTATGAAAAAAAAAAATCTAGGTGGTTTCCAGCATGATTTTGCATGGTAATCACTAAGACGCAATTTTTTCTGTCAGTGGAGCATTTCATATCCTAGGAGACACCTTTAGATGCATCTGAAGGTTATAGGAGGCAATTTTACTTGTAGAGAATAGATTTTCTTCTCAGGAAGCTTTTGATGTCAGAAGCATGAGAGGTGAGATATTCAAATTTCTGTATTGATATTGGGAAAGGAGTCTAAGGTGGATTAAAAAGGCTTTTGTATAAGGTGTAGACAATGATAGATTTTCTACTTTTTATGGTTCTTTCCTCTCATATTATTATACTTAGATTCTCCTTTGTATGTTTATGCTATTCTACTAAGGGAAATGAGAATTTCACCATGTGATCCTATGGTGGAAGTTAAATCTTTCTTTTCTCTCCTTCTATATTTGCTTTGTTATCCATTTTAATCATCTTTCTTCATAATCAAATGTATTCCAAACATTAAATATATATAAAAAAAATTATAAAATATACTAATTAAAAAAACACTTCCTATAATGTTTAAAAGGAAAATGATAATATTGTTAATTATGATCCTTAAATTTTTATTTTAAGAAAGATAAATAGTTAAATACCTTAATGGCATATATGCAAGATGCTAAGTTTTAAAATAATACGTTTATACAATAATATTTTACAAAGGAAAATATACAAAATAGTATATTTATAAGAATATAAGTGATATTTTGTCTTTATTTAAAGTTATTTTTAAATTAATTTTGTATCTATATTATCTCAAAATTTTATAATCTACAAAAATGGCATTAAACATATGATCTTTGTTTATACTTGATTCTATAAAATAATATTGATGTTTTAAGTAGGCTGAAAATGTTAATGTTTTCATAACAATGCAACTTCTAAACTTAACCCTTGGTGGATTTAGAGCTTACAGGTTATTTTTAGGTAACCAAAATCATGCACATAAGCTAACAACTGCAAATGCTATCTCAGGTACACATTTGCAGGCGACATACTATCCGACTAATGTAAAGGATCAGAAATTGAATCAGAAAAAATATATCATTTGAAAATTGTTACAACTCACATGTTCTCTTCTCGGGAACTGCAGGTGAAATGGGAAGTTGAGCTGGAATTTTGAGTATAAGGATCATACATGCAAAAGTATGTTTCAGATGCTTCATTGTTAGGGATACTTAGATCCGATCTGTTCTGCTGTGGTATCCTCAAGCAGATTGTAGGAGCAGTAGTAGATGAGAAGAACCTCCTTTGGAACTTTAGTCTCCTAGGGAAGCAATTAGGTTGAATTTCTGGTTTTGAGACTCTGACAAATTCGCTCATTTCACTTAATTTTCCTGAGGGATCTGCTTCAACTTTTCTATCTTTTTGCACTTTGCCCTGCCCATCTGCAGCTGCTTCTGATTCAGCATAATGAGGAGCATTATCATCTGTCATTGGGCTGATCATTTCTTTCATCTCAACACCATTTGCTAGTTGATCACCAGCAGATTGGGAAACAAAAGGTGAAAATTTCCGAGAGTGATGAGATGAATAAATTTTGGAAGAACTTTCTATCTTTTCGGATGTGTCAATCTCATCCTCATCACTAATTGTCGAAAGTGATAATTCTTTCTTTCTCCCAGAACAGTTTAACAAACTAAATGATGATTTATTTGTTTTAGCCACCTTTCTTATTGATTTTGGGACAAATTTGATTCTAATCTCAAGATTGCGACCCAGTACATGCTGAAGTGCACATGCTATTAATTCTTGCGACTTCGTTGCCCTGGATACGTGTTCAGGATTATAAAATTCTATCTCAGCCACAGTAACACCTGCAATTTAAAGAGAATAGGAGTCATCACATTTTTAAATCTCATTTGCAGGAAACTTATAGTGGATAATCAAGTAAGAATTGCCAAATTTAATAGAAGAAAGAGAACTTCCACTTAAACCTACACAATTTTTGTGCTACTTGAAAATTGAGATATCATGTATATCAGTGATGGTAGAATTTTTATGCAATGAGAAGCTACAATAACACTTCACTTTCCGACTGACAGTACATTGACCCTTGAAGATATAACTTGCTCAAATGTGGTAAGGTACCCATTCGAGGAGGGTTTAGAAGAGGTGCACTTAATTGTTAAATGAATGAAACAAATAATAGTTTACATCAAGGTCTAAAATCTCAAACTGTGCCAAAGCTTCGGTCTTTGACTGAAACGATACTATTTTGGTATCGTGTCAATGTTTCGATGCATGGTGCCAATAATAGATTGGAGTTGAAGAGGAAGGAGATGAAGCATAGGAAGGAGATATTGTTTGTGCCAAGTATGAATTTAAATCTTGTACTATGCCGAGCGATATGATCAAAATATATTATTTGGTAATTACCAAAACTGGATATTACTCGACATAGACAATCTAGTATCTTTCTGATCAAAGAACGAAACTACGGTACGGCTCAAAGTTTTGAACCTTGATGATAAGTGGTATTGAATTTTGGTGATTTACCAGAATAATATGATTCGACCATTTTCCCCGGCATTTCAAATCATGATTTACATAATAGTAAATGATCCATCTACTTGGCATCTCTACTTTTCAAGTAATAAAAAGACAAAAGAATAGAAGACTATATCAAGAAAACTTAGTCTGTAATTGAGTCAGTCAACTATGGAAAATATGAAAGACGAGAGCAAAATTAAAACTATATGGAACAAATTTCTTATTATACCTTGATGAACATACACTGCTGACAAACATCCTTCTTGTTGTAGAAAGATTTTAAAAGAGTTTGACTGACATCTTTGAGTGACTTGTCTCCAGATGCATTCTAATTTTTTCCCGCTGCAGTTTCTATCCGAACATACAAGCTTGTTCTGGTTAACAGAATAGCATATGGAGTTCTTACCATCCCACGCATTGGTCGTGCTTAATCTAGCATCATCTGTTACAGGGAAGATTATTTCAATATGCATACAACTTCTGTTAGAAAAATTTAGGATTTGCTAAAAATTTAACGACTCATGTGTATTCGGAGTTAGGATTATTTTCAGCTCAAATGTTAAAGAAGAATAAATCTTTACCTCTCAAGTAAGGCATTTCTAAGGAAGGACGGGAGCTGTTGACTTCAGTAAAAGGAGAAGATTCTAACGTGCCTAACTGTAAAAGGGCAACAGTGAGCCATGTCGCTTGATTCTTTGATGACCTCAACTGCTTCTCGGTGTCGGAAAGAACTTTTAAGGCGCCTCTTAGTTTTTGCATCCCAATGTCAGATGCTGCAAGATGGGAAAACAAGGTTAGGGATGAAATTGAGGAAAAGCAAAGGTGAAGGAATGCAAAAGCAAACCAAGAAAGAGGAAAATAATATCTGTTTCTCACACACCAGAAATTGCAGCAAGCAGGTAAGACATAACAATCTCATTATATATATATATATAATTGCAGCAAGCAGGCAAGACATAACAATCTCATTATATATATATATAATTGCAGCAAGCAGGCAAGACATAACAATCTCATTATATATATATATATATATATATAATTGCAGCAGCAGGCAAGACATAACATATATATATAAAGATATTTCGGTGCATGAAGCTCCCGTCATTATGGGTCCCGAGAAATAGTCGGATCATATTGGATCAATTCTACACTATCTTATCTTGCATTTTTGCAAAAGATTGTTTTCGCAACTCGAACTCATGACCTCGAGGCACATGGTAGCAATTTTACCATTACACCAAAACTCCCCTTCTAAATAACAATCTCATTATTGAAAATATCAAAATAGGCAATGAATTGATGATAAACTACCAAAGTGGTATGTTTTAAAAAATAAGAATGCAGAGAGTTTAGTTAAAACTCCCTATTAGTGGAATTCTATAGAGCAATAACTTAAGTAGACCAAATAATAGAGAATGTTATTCCAAAAGATCCAAATAAGGTCCCTCACACCTTATGATCCAAATAAGGTCCCTCACACCTATTTTACCAAATTCGATACATTTCCAAGAAAAACTTGATTTCTTTGAGTTAAAATGTTTGGTCGAAAAGCTCGAGTGACTAAAAGAATTTGAAAAAAAAAATATTAAAACAAAATTTTTAAAAAAAAGGACAAATGCTTTTTGATTTAGAAGTAAATTTATTTTCAATTTGTTTCAAAAAATATATAATTTAATTAATTTTAGATAGTGAGTAAGTGAAACAAAACAATTTGAGTGGCTAACATTTTTTTTACAAAAAAAAAAGAGGCAACTATGTATCTAATTCAATAATAATTTTTTATTTTAACAAAAATTAAAATAAATTAATTTCAACAAGTTAAGCTGTATGATAAAAAAAACTTAGCTTATTATTTACTAAAATAACTCAAAATATTTTATAAAATAAAAATATCTAATTATTTTTAATTTAATTGGCATTAATTTTTTCAAAGAAATAAAAATATTTTATTTTGTCTCATTTTAACCCATCAAATTAATTCACCAAACAACTTAATAAAATTGCACCGATTAATTTGATTTTTTTAAAATAAAGAAAAAACATTTACTCAAAAGTTGAATAGAGATTTTTCCTATTTCAAAATTTTAAATAATTTCAGTTCATTAATCATATGAAATGCGTCTTGCCCACTTTTTCAAATAATGCATTTTTCAAAAAAAAAAACTCAAAAGCATTCATTTTTTTAAAAAAACAATAATTTAATTTAGTAAACATCAAACATCTTTGAGAGTCATGCATGAATGTAGTTTTTACCAAGGCTGTTACTTAAGATACAACTCACACTAGACCCTCAACCCCTTATAGGTTACATGGGTAGACCAAATATCACTTCCCATCACTAAGCAATAATTGATCCCATCAAAAGGTTTGACAAAATATGGTGTGACATCCTCCCTATAAATGTGTTTCATACTTGGTAGATACTGTTGGTATAATCGACCTTTAGGGTTTTGATGTTTGTTTGATCAATATGTTTAATGAGGAGTCTAGTCAAAGTTGACGAAGTTAGTATAGGTCAAGGTTGACCAGATGCTTGTGGGAAAGTCCAAGCAGGTCAAGGGTGATCAAATGCTCAACAGTGAAGTAAGAAGTCCTAACAAATCAAGTTGGACCTAAGCGAGTGAGAAATTCTGACAGTTTAAGGTTGACCTATGCAAGGGAAAAGACAAGTAGGTCAAGGGTCACCGAATGCTTGGCAAAAGAAAAACCTAGGGGCTACCCTAGGTAATGAGAAGACTCAGAGGAGTGAACTCTAAGCAAAAGGAAAACCTTAGAGGAGTGAACTCAGGTAGTGAAACTTGTGGGAAAGTCCAAGCAGGTCAAGAATAACCAAATGCTTGGCAGTGAAGTAAGAAGTCCTAACAAGTCAGGCTTAACCTAGGTAAGTCAGAAATCAGGTTAAGGTTGACCTAGGCAAAGGAAAAGATAAGTAAATCAGGGTGACTGGATGCTTGGCAAAAGAAAAATCCTAGGGACTACCCTAGGTAATGGGAAGACTCAAATAAGTGAACTCTAAGCAAAGAAAAAACCCTAGAGGAGTGAACTTAGGTAGTGAAAAATTTTGGAGAAGTGAACTCCAATCAATTAAGAGTGGACTTAGGTAGTGAAAAGTGAACTCCAATCAATTGAGCCCAGTAGGTCAGGTAGACTAAGTATTAGGCTTATTTGTATGTTGTTTTGCATGTTTGTCTTGCAGGAAGCTAGCTGGATGAAGACTTGGAACACCGAAGCATGTCCGGAGATCAAACCAAGTCCGATCGGAACAGGAGATCGAAAATGCATGATCTAATCAAGTCTAAACATGGCAATCAACGGATTAGGTTTGACCGAGATTCAGACAACAGGAGGTGTTCGAGGCGACTAGAAGTCGAAAAGTCAACCCGATCCACAATCCAAAGTCGAAATGGATCGGATTTGCAGTTGAGTCAGCGAAGGTCTGAGCGACCGGAAGGCCTTCTAACTAAGCAACCGAACAAGTGTCGATAGCACTCTATAAAAGGGGATCGAGGCATCTGTTTTAGACATCAACAAAAAAATCCAATTCATCTCAAGTTATCTCATTTTGTGCTCTAAAGTTCTACTCGTGTGATCCATAGTTCCAAGAAGAGTATAGTTGCATTCAGGACGTCTAGAGGAGATCTATGACTTCGTAATTGGTTTTTTAATTGTCTTTTCTTATTCTTATTATTTTACTTTGTTGTTCTTGTCTTTGAAAAATTATATAAGAGGTTTCTCCACCATCGGAAGGTGTCCAGAAAGGAAAAAAGAATAGCGGACTCACGCTAAGTTATAGCCTTGGATATAACTAGGGGTGCAAACGAATCGAGCCTGTTCGCGAGCTTTTCGAACCGGCTAGAAAAATATTTGATTCGTATTCGAAATTATCGAATTCGGGCCGAACTCGAACATGTTCGATAATTTTTTCGAACCGACTTCAAACCCATAATATTTTGTTTGATTGTTCACTAGTTGCTCGCAAGCCGAACTCGAATCGAATTCTAATTATTTTTATACAATTTTAATTTAAATATACTCAAATTAAGGTCCGAATAATTCGAATCGAACTCGAATTTAAGTCATTTCGAATTATAGTTTGAATATGTTCGAATCAAAGTTCGAGCAATTCGAACCGAACTCGAGCTTGAATTTTATTTCGAATTGAGCTCGAGCCAAATTATTTGTATTTTCGAGCTTCGAATCGAGCTTCGAATATCATATATATTTTTCGAGCCCGAACTCAAATATCAATATTTTCATATTATTTGGCTCGATTTGATTTGTTTGCACCCCTAGATATAACAACCCTAGGGTTATGAACCAAGTAAAATCGGTTTGTCTTTGTTCTTATTTTTATTTTTAGGTATTCTACTTCTGCTGCATACTAACTTTATAGATAAGAACAAAAACGAAGAAAAAAATATACACGCTATTCAACCCCTCCCTCTAGTGTAGATCGGTCCTACCGATACTTGTTCTACGATTGTTGTATCCCATTACGAAAGAGAACATATGTATATCCTTAGACACATGGTAAGAGATCCAAATTGAACGCGACCAATTTTGATCTGATTGAACAAAACCCTAAGCCACAGAAGAACCAAATTGAATGAAACCAAATTTGATCTGATTGAACCAAAGCCTAAGCCATAGAAGAACTGAATATTTAAATGTTTAAGTCATCTCTTCACTTTCTTACCCACTAACAATTTGAAAAAAGGACCTAGTGCATTAAGGTTAGCACTCACTAAAGGACCATCCCTAAAGTTAAAACAAATTTAAGTGAATTCCAAAATATAACTCTATAGAGTTGCTCGATGACTGATCACCTTATGAATCTAATTCGAGATAAATCTTATTATTTGAGGTTCACAATTACCAAATCAACCACATTACTATATGATCCCTCACAAACTAATCAATGTGTGTGCGCGCGCATGAGTGCTCAACATCTAAAGGAAGAACATCTACACCAGCAATCAATAACAACAACAGCAAGTGTGTGCCCATGAACATGTGCTCAACATCCAAATGGAGAACATCGACACCAACAATTTATAACAACAACAATCTGTGTGTGCGTTCAATGTTTAAAGGGAGAACATCTACAACAACAATATATGTGTGTGTCGATGAGATGACGAGCACACATCCAAAGGGATAACAACTCCCATAGTACCAAGGTGTTGATGCAACAGATAGGTGAACATTCAAAGGGAGAAAGAATTCAACTTCTAAAGGGCGATCAGCTACATGAACAATCTACAACAAGAACAAAACAACAAGTTTAAAGTGTGGTTTACATGAAATAAGTAAGATATGATGAACTTAGTTTTAAGTTAGTATAATATCTGGGCTCAACTTAACAGGTGAGTTCGTTCATTTTCGGAAGGTTATTCTAGAGAATGATTTTGGACTATAGGCTAGTCCATAACACATGGGACTTAGACAAGAACATGAAGCCCTAAGTGGTTGCTCATGGCACATCAGTTTACTCTTACATGAGAAGTTACAAACTAATTAGGATGGTTTGTATGAAATAAGTGAAATCTCATGTTATTATAGAGAATGATTTTGGATGAGATCCCATGCACTTACTTTAAGTTAGGTCAAGTAGTTGGGCTCAACTTAATAGGTGAGTACTTTCATTTAGGTGGTTATTATAGAACTTCGTAAGCATGCTAATTTCAGTTGATAGTCATGATTTCTCAATGCCTAGGCTCTCCCTCTCGTGCTTTTTTCTATGAGAAATTATGAATTAGTTAGGGTATATGAAATAAGTGAGCTACCATGAACTTAGTTTTGAGTTGGTCTAATAGTTTGAGCCAAACTTAACGGATGTCTTTCATTTGGGTGGTTGTTCTAGAGAACTTTCAAACCATGCTAATTTCAGCTGATAGTCCTGATTTTTCCAAGCCTGAGCTCTCTTTCATGTTTGTTTTTATGTGTGTGTGAGAGAGATGATTTGAGTTAAACTATTTATGATAATTATGTAACCTTTAGTTTTGAATTGGAGAAGTCTCTTATAGCCTTGAGTGTTAAGGTTGTTGGTTGATAACCTATTTCAAAAACTAGGTTGATGACTTATAGCCCTCTCTTTTTCTCCTGTGTGTGTGTGTGGGAGTGTTTGTGCGTGAGAGAGATGATTTGAGTTAATTTTTAAGATAATTACGTAACCTTCAGTTTCAGAAAAGAAATCCCTATCTGTAAACATTTCATCTGATACTCATCACTTTTCCATGATTAAGCTCTCTCTCTAACCATACTAATTTCAACTGATACTCATGTTTTTTATGTGCTTAAGTGCTCTCTCTCTCTCTCTCTCTCTCTCTCATGCTCGTGTGCCTGCAAGCTCTAAAGATCATTTGAGTTAATTTTTTTATGACAATTAGTTGACCCTTAGTTTTGAACAAGACAGAAATCCCTTATAGTCTTGTTGAGTTAAAGTTGTTGGTTGATGACTTATTTCAAAAATTTGAGGTCTTAGTAAATAAATAAGTGTTGGAGATATTTGCGGAGATAATAAAAATTATAGAATTTAAAATTGCTAAATACAAACGATTTAGTCTTATCTAATAGATGGCCTTAATTTGCTTATTCAAGGCTCTCTGGCGGGGAAGCTTGTGCAGTTTGGGATGGATGAGCTGTTGGGAAGGATGAGCATTGCTAAGTGTCTGAGCCGCCCGAGTACCGAGTGCCCGAGTAGACGGGTGTTGAGTAAGTCGAGTTGTCGTGTGCCCGAACCAATCGAGTGTCAAGTGGGCCAAGCTATCGAGTATCCGACCTAGCCGAGTGCCGAGTGGGCCGAGTGTCCGAGCTACCGAGTAGGCCGACTGCCGAGTGGCCCAAGTAAGTCGAGTGCCAAGCAACCCAAGTGTCGAGCTGCCGAGTGACCCGAGTAGGCCGAGTGCTGAGCTGCTGAATGGGTTGATTGCCAAGTGGCCCGAGTAGGCCAAGTGTCAAGCAACGCAAGTAGGCCAAGTGTTGAGTTATTGATTGGAGCGAACTGTTGAGTGCCCGAGCGTCAAGTGTCGAGTAGCAAAAAGCTGAGGCCAAGTGCCAAGTCTGTGTGGGAATCTAATGCTAAGTTCTGTCAGGCTTGTATTAGACACAATTTCATTGAAACAGATTCATCCCTATGTTGGTGCTTCGAGGTTACATTGGATGACTATTTCCCAAGATACAACAACACGACCACGATCGCAACCAAAGTACTGATTGTTCGTGGCCAACAGAACTTATACACGAACGCTATGGAAGCAAAAAAAGAGTTGTCGAGCGAATTGCTCGGTAGAGAGGTGGAGAAGATGGGAGATGAAATTGGATGGAATATTACTCTTACTACTCTCATCTATTGGTTTTCTTTTCAGCCATTATCTGCCCAAGGTAGGAACCTCCTTATATAGGCTTCAAATTATGGACACATAAAACCTACTAATTAATGGCCAAATAAAGATCATTTACTACCTTTGCCTACCTAGATTGAAACACTAGAAGACGATCAATGGTCAACCATTACCATCCAAGTGGCTACGAATCTGCCGTTAATGTTCATCCGTTTGGCTATTAATGCGTCTGTTACACACATACAACAACATTGGCTCTGCTGTTACACACATGAATAGGTACAAAAATAGTCCATGTGGCAAAACATTGGCCAGTCCGCTTGGGCAATTTTTGCCTCGACCAGTCCAACATTCGATGCACACAGATCGTACTCGCACACGAGTCAACTGTGTTTAGGGCAATCTGAGACTTAGATCTGCACACACACCCTACGGGCGTGTGTGAGAGAGAGAGTCTCTCACTCATACCTGTTCACAACACCCAAGATTGTGATTCAATATAAATTAGCCTTCATGCCACTAAACTTACAATGTGGGACTAAACTCCCAAACATATTAGAGTTCCTTGGCCATCCATTTTCATTCACTTTTTCCAACAACCCCCCGCATGAATGAAAATTGAGGTTATACATGATAGCTTTCAACAGTTGAATTCTAAGTAGGTTTTATCCTTTGAACCTTCGTGGAAGATATATTTTCTTTATTGACTAACCAGTAGACTCGATGTCTTTGAATTATTTTGTCGTTTGTATAAACATTTGCATGTCTCACCAGTACTCTCCTTGTTAGTTTATTGTGTTTGTTTTTTGCCATAAACATGCCTGATTTTTTGAGAGGTTTTAAGAATTGTCTTTCTCTTCGAAGCGGCCTCACTGCTCTCTTGCATAGGTGATCTCTGCTCGAAAGAATAAGGATCATTAAAAGTCATGTACTAATCCTTCACACCTCACAAATCACTATTTCATCACAGAAATAGACATTGGGTAATTCCCCACAATGATCTACCAGGTCGATGCAGTTAGGTTATCTCATTAAACCTAATTCTTGGGATTTCCAGTTATCATAGGTTGAATTTCCTTTGCACCAACTTATTTTATAGGCTTAAGTCTCATTCCTCTCGATGAGGTTGCAACTAACTCTCCATTTAATTCTTTGGTTAACAGATCTATTGACTTTACATAGTCAACAATGATAATACTAGTTAAGAGTAGTTGACTGATAGTATTATGTCTCTAACGTATATGTCTAGACTCATCATTAGTCAGATGACTTTGTGCACATCTAATAGCTGACTGGTTATCACAAATCACTAGTACAAGCTTTGGCCAATTAGAAATATCTTCTAAGAAATGACACAACCATTCAACCTCTTAATCACACTTATCAAGGGCTTCAAATTGGCCAATTAGAAATATCTTCTAAGAAATGACACAACCATTCAACCTCTTAATCACACTTATCAAGGGCTTCAAACTCTGATTCCATCGTAAATCTGATTTTCTACTTAGAAGATTTCCGCTACTATTTCATATTTGAACCTATCAGGTTCACCTCTTAGACCATAATTCAAAAGACCAACTCTAGTCTCCGTTTCGAGCCACATTGGCCTCTCAATTTTCCTTGGTTCTTGCATTCAGAGAATTTGTGGCCGATATAATCACATTAGCAACATGTTCGGGCTTCGACCACCAGCGTAACCAGCAATGGTCCATGTCCCAAGCTATGCAACGAACTAGCTAGAGCCATTATGCATCCGACAATGTGTCCGAACTTGGACTACTAGCACAGCCAACAACGGTCCATATGTCCCAAGTCGTGCAACAGACTAGCTAGAGCCATTCCGCATCCAACCGGGGCATTCCGCCCACCCCTCCTATTCCTTAGTCATCTTCTTCATGTTATACACATTATACAGCGAATCATCAAGGCAATTGAGGATGTAGCTCCGACAAGGAACTTGGAATGGTTTCATGCGTCCATAGCACTATCATCTTGGACATCACCGTCATCCTCAGGCGGTTTAGGAGGTTCCTCTATCAAGAACCAAGTGAAATTAAGTGTAGTTAGATAGAAGATCATCTTCTACTATCACTACTTGAAGTCAATCCAATGGACTTCGTTGGCTTCTCCTCACAGCCAGTGTAGAGGGGGCTTGCAATTATTAAGCATCAACACTATCCATGATCATTTCAATAGAATAAATCTATTTCAAGATTGTTGGAGATATTTGCCGAAGATAATAAAAATTGCAGAATTTAAAATTACTAAATAAAAAGATTTAGTCTTATCTCATTTGTCGAGGTAGCCTTGATTTGTGGATTCAAGGCTACCTAGCTAAGAAGGTTGAGTTGCCTAGAATGGTTGAGTTGTTTAGTGCCTGAGTCGATCGAGTGTCAAGTGGTCTAAGCTGTCGAGTGCCCAAACTAATCGAGTGTCGAGTGAGCCGAATGCCCAAGCTGCCGAATAGGCCAACTACCGAGTGACCCGACTAGGTCGAATGTCGAGCGACCTGAGTAGGTCGAGTGCCGACTAGCTCGAATGTTGATCTGCCGAGTGCTCGAGCATTGAGTGTTGAAGAGATGAGGCCGAGTGCCGAATCTGAGTGGAAATCTGATGCTAAGTTTTGTCGAGGCTTGTGTTAGACGCAATTTTCTTGAATCAGATTCATCCCCTCCAACGGTACTTCGAGGTTACATTGGATGACTATTTTTCAAATACAATGGCACGACCATGATTGCAACCAAACACTGGTTGTTCATGGCAAATATAACTTGTACCTGAATGCTATCACAGGGAAGCGAAAAAAAGTTGTCAAGAGGATTACTCAACAGTGAGGCGGAGAAGGCATCTTCTCTTCAAGGCATCTTCTCTTCAAAACCATGTTCTTCGTTACCTACACCAAGTTATGAGTAAGACCATCTTTGGTCGAGGTGAGAGTGATGGTGTGGTACGAAAAATAGAATTTTATTATTTTTGGGCTATGTTGACTGAGGTCGATCTTGATTCGGGTTTTTATTTTCTCCAAAACCTAATGAGATCCGATCGGGCATCTTCGGGTACTATAGTATTTAGCAGATTTATTACATACATCGCCGCACACTTGGAGTGTAAGTTATTTGGTTTAGAGATTGTACATGGTGGCTCCAAGATTGATATTGACATTTGTATGACGATGAAGATGATATGTCGAGAAGAGAGAGGGTATAGCTTTATTAGGAAGAATGGATTCCCTCTTCTCCTACCTAACCCTGAACGTACTTCAATTAGAAATCCCGCCAATTGGATTATTGTGGACTCAATACCCAAACATGCCTCCACTCCCATTAGAACACTCATTTATAACCCTCCCTTAGCAGATATGACAGAACCCTCTTCCTCGAGACATGAACCGGCTAGACATTCTTTTGCTTACGGCAATACGGCTCATTCTGGATTTGATTTTTCTGATTTTCGTGCCACCTTAGACCCTCTTCATGAGGAGCATGTTATCCACCAACAGTTGTTGGAGAGTCAGTTTGCTATGACTCAAGAACAATTCCAAGAGGTATGTCATCATTTTAGAAGGACAGAGGATTTCCAGGATACTGTTTCTGATTTTTTTGACCATCAGTACCCGGAGTGGTCAAAGAAGGAGGAATTTAGACGTTCTATGAATATTACGAGACAGCAAGTTGCCACGCTTTATCAGTATCATGAGCATCTTGGTCACCTGCCCCGCCTACCTAGATTTTCTCCTAGCCCTCGTTCACCATATTGAGTTTGTTTCATTGAGGACAATGAAATGTCCAAGTTTAGGAGGGTGTTTGTACATATGTACATATTTTTATTCTTGCATTTGCTTTAGTTTGATTTGCTTTTACATGTTTGAGTCAATTTGTTTTAAGTCTATTTTGTTTCATGTGGCATGTCAGTTGCATCATCACATTGTAGCATGGCTTATTCTTCTTGCAAAAATACTAGTACGTTTGTTCTAGATTTTCATATTGTTGTGATTTATGTGCTAGTATGTTTGGTAATCTACTTTTTCCTATCCATAGTAGCATGAAGTGAGCTATGCTTTTCATTGTATGAGTTTGAGAATTGGCCTAGTCTTAGGATCTCTTTTACACTATGCTTGACTTTGATATTAGACACATCTGAAAACAGTCATGATTCATAAAACTGAACTAGTACTTGTGTTTCTAAGGTGATCTTTTAACTATATTTTAGTTACTGGAGAAACTCGGATCACGTCAACTCACTTTGAAAAATCAATATCTCTTTTATTTGTCTTAGTGCTACATCTTGCAAGCACAAAAAAAAATATGTTTGGAATAAGGGATAAAAAAATAGTTGTCATGAGTGAAAACTAATAAATTACCCCTTTGAGACCAAGTTAGGTTACTGGGGAAATAACTGTTATGTTTTTCTTAATTCTGAGCTATCATTTGAGATCTTGTGTAGTTTGAAAGAGATGAACCATTCGTGTGGCAGGTAAGTGTCTATCGACGGGAGCATAAGGAACACGGTTAGATAACGACTTGACTAGGCTAGGCTTGGGAGTTGACACTTGAAATGTTAAGCCACTTATTTGCACCGAGCACGGAGAACTTTTACTTAGGTCATTCTCAAACTAATCTTGTATCATTCTCATTAATGAAACTACAGGATAGAATTAACATGACTCACTAGGGATTATGATGCATCTTATTCCCACATGAATCTAGATTTTTTTTTTTTGCTTGAGGACAAGCAAAGGTTTAAGTCTGGGGGTGTGATCTGCGTAGATTATATATGCTTTTAGATATTGTTTGTTGCACATCTACTTATATTCCACTGAATATGATTTACATTATCGTACTTCATCTCATATTATTGTCATGTTTTTACTCCTTTAGTTTGAAGATCTGTTTTTTCTGTATTTTCTTTGACAGGACGCATTTTGGAGCTTAAATGGAGCGAATCGGACATTGGAGTAAGCTTTGAAGTAAATTTAACAAAGCATTGTCGTGCCTTATACACACGGTCGTGCCTTACAAAGCCAAGCAGTAAGCATGGTCATGCCTATAGGCACAGCCGTGCCAATCCAAGCCAAGCAAGCCGTGCCTCACAGGTACGACCGTGCTTCTCCAATAATTTCCTAGATCATCTCAACAAACAAGTCGTGCCAAGAGGCACGGCGGTGCCTGCTCAGAAGCCCTCCAGTTGATTTCCAAATCAGGTCAACAGACAGGCCGTGCCAAAAGGTATGGTTGTGCCAGACCTAGCCAAATAGGTCGTGCCTCACAGGCACGGCCGTGTCTCTTGAGGAGAACCCAGCAGGTTTCCAAATCGATTCAATAGCTAGGCCGTGCCAATTGGCACGGCCGTGTCATATTTTCGGGTGCTTCTTTCATGTTGGTCGTGTGTCAGGGCATGGTCGTGCCCTGTTTTCTGGCACACTCCACAACATGGTCATGCCATAAGGTATGGTCGTGTGGCGTAGAGGCATGGTAATGTGTGGCCTATAAAGGGGGCTCAAGATCCCTTTTTCAAGGGGAGAAGA
>JBBUKS010000113.1:7739245-7750571 GCA_038050645.1 Hedychium gardnerianum | reverse complement strand
AAAATAAATCGTATGCATTCATTATTAATTTTCACTTATATATTATAATTCAAATGGTGAGTTAACGAGCGACATGTGATGCTATGAAATTTGGCATCTATGACTATTTAAATGAATATTGATAGAGTTCTTCCTACTGCTCGGACGGCTCCTCCTCCTTTTTCCTCGGAGTTGTCACTGAATCCATCCTCTTATCGGTCGAACCTTGACGTTCTGTAAATCAAAAGTGCATTAGTGGGGATTGACGTTACCAGTGTGGCTCCTTCTACGATCAAGTCAGCTTCAGATTAAGAGAAATGAAACTCACATCTACGTGAGAGAATGCTTCGAGAGATAAGACTAGTCTCTACTTAAGAGAAGAAAAATTATACACTCACTTATCTTCACTAGTTCTTATATATATAGCCGGGAAAAGAAAGTTCACGCGGGTTGCCGTGTGAGCCATGTAGGGTGCCCACACGTGCATGGAGTCGGAAGCCGACTAGCTAGGCAAAAAGAGGTAAGGCGCCAAAGAAGATATATAATGGCAGAGTTGTACACTTACCATGATTAAATTGTTGGAAGTGTCGCCTTCAATGTAGATTGCCTCTTGCGGGATGATCATGCTGCAACTTATCGTGAATGTAATCGTCAAAAATTATCGAAGGTTAAGAAGATTAGTTTGATAAGGATGCCTCTTCGTCCAAGAATTATTCTAGCCAAATGGATTGGAGAGATCGGGGTCTAGTGGGGCCCTTAGAAGATGTCGGACCATGCAGGGATGGAGAAGAGGGCGACGATCCGATCAAATTCGCTCGGATGACATCAAATATAATTTAATATTCTTTGAACTTCGACAGCTAAAAGTAAAAGTTTTAAGGGTAGACTGAAATTGTCAATTGAACGTTAGAGAGTAAACTCCGCTTTGCTTCTCATCACTATTATTTAAATAATAATTTTACCTCCTAAAATTTCAGTTATATTTCATTTGGGCCCTTGCAAGATGATCCATACTCTTCCCACTAAATTTTGCAAATTTCAAATTTCACCTTAAGCTTTCAAAAATAATAATTCACCCGTCAAAATTTTGTCGTAGGAAATTAATTTATATATTTTGGGCGACTGGAATGTAAAACTACGCATCTTCTACAATTTCCCACTAATTCTGGAAATGGAGTTAGGCCGCTGATAGCATTCGTTCCATCTCGATTCCGGAAGATTTCTCTCCGATACCTGCTAGATTTCCAGGTACATTTACCGATTAGCGTTAGGATGCTTCTTAGATTGCTCTTTCGACGCATCGCTGAGGTTTCCGGGGAATTTTCGATGCGTGCATTTGGTGGTTTGATTCCTTGAAGATCTGATCCCTAATCTGGCTTTATTTCCGTGGGATATTCGCTTCGATCGCTCCAAGTTTTCTCCTTGGATGTTTTTAATCTGGATTTTCTATCGTTTAGGTTGATTAGAAACCGTATTTTCTGGATTTGATCTCTTTTGGCACACGAAAACACAATGTCGGAGTTGTTTATGGATATCAAGCAATACCGGATGTTTGCTATTGCTGTTCATCTCTTGCGATTAGGGATTCTCCTTTTTGTTTCATTTATGACTATTTTTTCGATCTATTTAGCTTTTCCCTGTCAAAATTTAGAAATCCACAGCATGAATCCTTTGCCTATCCCTTTTACTTACCAAAAATTGGATGCAACTTCATTCCACAATTATCCTGTGCAATGAAATGACAACAATTGGAAGTAAATGCACTTTTTCTTGATTTATTACCTGAAATCATGTGTATTACAAACAGCTTGACTTGTAGTTGCTCAAGTTTTGTTGATTTTTCCCTCTCTTTCATTTGTGAAAAAGGGTTAGTTGTTTGTGGATAATTGAATAAATGAGTGACCGGCACAAGCTTGACAAGCCAGCCTCAGGTACACACTCGAAGACCTGTCTGCTCATACTTGTTACAGTTTTTATCTTTGTTTATGTAGATGCTGGCTTATCATTTAGTTGTCTGAAAATTCTGAATTCGGTGTTCTTGTATGGGAAATTTATTCTAAGCATTATATCTGTACTCTTGTTTGGCTTCATCTTCTAATAGGTAATCAGTTTCCACACTGAGGAATACATCTGTGGATTCATTTTTCTGGATGGCACCTTGAGCATGGATTAGATAAATTATCATTACTTGAGAATTTTGGATTCCTTTCATGATCATGTTTCATGTTCTATTCTTAATTGAGAATTTGATGAAGCCCCGGGTCAGTTCAAGTTTATACAGAAATCATTAGTTATTTCATAAGGTTTTAAGCTCCTTCCATTTGGAGCCTGAGATGGGTGTTTGCTTGTTTTTTTAGTTGTGCCTATTAATTAATAGGAGTAAGGCAAAAAAAATCAGCAATCTCTTGTGTTGAGGACCGGCAAACATAATTACTTTTTAATATAATTTATCGAATATGTTCTTTTTTATTTTTACTATTTGTGTATCAAGATATAGAAAATTTTCTAATTGTATTCATTAATTTTCCTATACATGTTGCCAAACTAATGGAATTGTCTGATAAGGGACATAAACACCACTTAGTTTGATTATTTTCGTTTATGCACGCACCGAACACATACTATAGATGAAGTGTTTATCGATGATATGTTTCAACCTTTACACATTATGCTATATGTCAATTGCAAGCTACCAACATCATTTATATGGAAGATATTAGTGTCTTAGCTAATTGTTGTTTTTTATTTATGTAAACAGGTAAATGGAAGAAACTACGGGATCTTAGTATGAAATCCGATAATCGAATTTGCGCAGATTGCAGTGGTTCAGATCCAAAATGGGTGTAAGTGTAAAATGGTCCTCTTGTTGCTTATGTGAGTTGACATGACTGAAAGTTACATTGTTCTAAATATACTAAATATTACTTATCACCAAGCTGTAAATATCTTTTTGTTTTCATTTGTATTTTTAAAAAAGTGAGATCATGACAAATACACACATTAATAGATGAAGGAGACCAAAGAAGACTTAGTTATCAACAATAAAACATGATAAAGTTTATTTAAATATACATGAAGATATAGTATGAGATCGATCATAATGGCATAAGAGGATCCATATAACTGACCCCACTTAATGGATGAAGGGTTTGTTGTTGTTGTTTTCACTTTTTTTTTATAAATTTTTTTCTTCATTTATCTAGAGGTTAGGCCTTGTATTCTACATGTGACTAGTAAACTTGTAGGCCTAGCATTGTTGTTAAGACAAAATATTACATATTAAGCAATTATGCAAAGTTATTATCAATAGAAAATTTACAACAAAAAACTTAGTCTATCTTATGCATTTGGGGATTATGAAAAGTGTCTAGTATCATCATTTAGACTATTTTTTTAGATATTAAAGTAATCGTGCAATGTTCCTCTAACCCAAAATGATGACAGAACTATTAATTTGCACAAATGTGTCGTAATGTCAAGATTGTTAGGTCTGTTCTAGAAGATCATGGATGGCATTCACTTAAACTTTTCTATTTCAAATCCATGAGATCATGTTTTGTTGCTGGCTTTCTTTAAAGTTTGAGTTTTCTGATATAAAACTCACTTGTTGTCACAGGTCTGCTAACATTGGAGTTTTTCTATGCCTGAAATGCAGCGACATTCATCGGAGCCTTGGGGCAAATACTTCGAAGGTATTGGCTTAGGTGCTTAGTTGCTGAGTTGAATTGGCTCTATTGTCCTCACAAATTGTTGTAGGATTGTAGTTGCATAGTTCTTGAAGCATCTCTTTTACCTCCTAGAATTTGTTTGTTTGACAAATTACCCACATTTTCCACTGAACTCTCTCGTATCCAATTGGTGAAATGGACAGAAGACTCCTTGTGTTTCATAAGCATACATGCAACAGTTCCCAATAGTACTATTATACAGATTTGAACCCTAGATCTTTGACCAAAGGCTCTCTGGATTTAGCTTGCTTATCACTAGGCCAAACAACTCTCAGTCGAAGGAATTTTGTATCTATATATACATGGACTTTACTTGAGCAACGACAATTAAGTATCAAAATTCATGTTTCATCCTCTCCTCTCCTACTTTCCTGTTCACACACTCCTGTTGCCCTCCGATAGTAACCACATTACAACTACCAAAACTTTTGTCATATGCACTTAGATTACGATCAACTCCCTTTTTTCATCCATTTCTATTCGAAGCTTGGTTCTCCTTTTAGTGTGCCATTTATTCTGACTTCAATCATCAATATTGTCCTAGATCTTGCAAATCTTACTGTCATAACATACATGGCTTTTCTCTTCTTCTTTGTTTTCTTAAAGAACATCCATTTCTATGATGCTGTCAATATGATTCTCCTGTTGATCGTTAGGCCATTAGGTTTTTACGATTGTTGTTTACTTGGTGATAGAATAGTTAGTCAAGCGCGGTCTGTTTTTTTTTTTTTGTCATGTTAGCCAGTATGTGTCAATCTCATAAAAGTGAACATTATTTTGATCAAATTTCCTTTTCAATTCTTGTCATGCAGGTGCTCTCCTTGACACTGGACGAATGGTCTGAAAGCGACATGGAATCAGTGATTGAAGTCGGAGGAAACTCCTACGCCAATTCAATTTATGAATCTTTTCTTCCTCGAGACTATTCAAAACCAAAACCAGATGCAAGTAACGAGGACAGGACCAAATTTATTAGGTAGACCATGTTTGAGAGATTTACGATGCAACATCCATACACTGACATCTTGTGGGAAACCTTTTTCGTTTCTTCGTCAATAGGTCCAAGTATGTTCTGCAAGAATTTTTAACACCAAGCTTACGTATCGTCTCGTCAAAGAGTTCTTTCCATTCCGTCGACTCTTCAAAAAGTTCTTCTAGCTTTGGTTCCAAAAATTCAAACAAGAATGTAAGTCATCATGCTATCAATATCTGAGTTTGTACAACTATGCACTTTCCTTGTCTGTTCTTAGAGCAACGATCGCTAGTTCTATGGTACATTAATAATCAGGATTTCGGAGTGCTCGCAGGTGGAGGCAGGCGAATTCATTGGAAATTTGAAGGTCACAGTAGTTCGAGGCACAAATTTAGCCGTTAGAGATATGCTGACTAGCGACCCCTATGTTATCTTAATGCTCGGGCAACAGGTGACTTACTAAGCATGAAGTAATTGTCTTTCTTTTTTTTCACAAAATTGTGTACTTCTGATTCACATTCTAATGCTCATGGAGTGTACCAGAAAGCCCAGACCACAGTAAAGAACAGCAACTTGAATCCGGTATGGAATGAAGAGCTCATGTTTTCGATCCCACAACATTTCGGCACTCTTAAGTTGGTTAGTTTTAGTTTATTTTTTTGTAAGTGGATTATCGTTTTTTTTTTTTTGTATCTTATTCTACGTGTTATAGAGGAAGAGAAAAATTAAAGAAAACTTAGTTAATAACGATAAAAAACATAAAATTCATTTAATAAAAATGAGGATATAATAAAAGATCGAGTCCAACAATATATATATTAGGATTCATATAGCTGACCATCCCATTTAGTGAGATAAAGGCTTATTATTGTTGTTGCTGAGTAACTTCATGCCCTATTCAAAATCTAGTCACTCATGGGATCCAAGGTTTTAAATACCGTTCTATAGTAAGGTTTTAGTCACTACTACACTCGATAAACTTGAGTTATGCCACTAAGGTTTTTGTTATCGATTCACTTCTCAGCTAGTTTGGATGATCTCCTTTTGTAAAAAATGAGAAGCTCCGGTTCATGATGGAACATTTCTATTTCTCTAAAAATGACAATCTGTTTCTCTCTTGTAACAGCAAGTTTACGATCACGACTACATCTCCGCTGACGATATAATGGGCGAGGCTGAGATCGACTTGCAGGCTATGATCACTGCGGCATTGGCCTACGGGCATGTCGATGTTCAGGGGAACATGCAGGTCGGGAAGTGGCTGAAAATGAACGACAATGCCCTCATCGAGGACAGCTTTGTCAATGTTGTCGATGGAAAGATCAGGCAAGAGATGCACTTGAAGCTGCAGAATGTCGAGTGCGGCGAGATGGAACTGCAACTGGAATGGTTGTCGTCGAATGAATGAGGACTCTGGTTTGTGTCCCTTGTAACTCGGTTACTTGAAGCTTTTGAGATTGTTCTTTGTGTTCTTGTTGCGAGATGGGAATTTGAATCCAAATGTAATCACAACAACAAGAAAAGGATGAATTGTCTTTTAAAACAATAATTATTGAGCAATATAGATTTTTCACAATTTGCTTGTTAAAAGTTATTTTATCGACTAATCCAAATAGTTTATTATTATTATTATTATTATTATTATTTGAAAAATAATGTTCTTCAATAATTAATACTGAAATAGTTTTAAGTAACATTAAAGTAGTTTTAACTAAAACAGTTACAACAATATTAGTTTAGTAGCAGAGTTGTACCTTTGTTCGAATGGACCTGAAGCAAAAATAAAAAGTGGCTTTTTTTATTGTGATAAATAATTGTAATGTTCAATTTATATATAACAAATATACTAAATACATAAATAAATCAAAAATAATATATTATATTAATAAAAAGTTAATAAATATTTGAAATAATTACATAAACACTACTTATCTAGCTATTTTAGAGACAAAATATTTATCAAATATACATAATTTAATTGTCGGACTATTTTTTTCTCAATCGATAACATTGCTAGCCCATTTAGTTTATTCTGTGACATTATTGATCGAAGATAATTCTTGATTAACTTCAATTTTGAGAATTTTTTTTTTCTATCGATGCAACTGTCATTAGTATAATTAACAAAATTTTATAGGCAATGTAATATTTGGGAATAAAACATTTAGTTTTGCCGGACATGATAGCATATCAATTGATCTTTTTTCATTTGTTAAATAACATCTCACGACCATAAACTCTTAAACACAACTCATCACCATTAATGTTTGAACGTCTATCATGATTCAAAAATTGTTGAAGCTCCATACAAGACTTCATCAGGCTAGTTAAAAGCTTACTCTTTAACTTCTTCAAATTCAATAAAAACCCAAAAATCTCTTGATATTATTTAAATTTATTTATGGAACTAGCATACCCCCCCCCCCTCTCTCAAACTCATCAAGAAATTGATCAAGTCCTTGTAAGAGGTTGATCACAATATCAATATCCATATCTTCAGATTGAATAAACTTACTCACAATATTTATTGCTCATAACAAGTTATATCAGATTATCATTCCAAGCAAAAACGTAAAACTCTCAAGATCATATAGTGTTAAGGTCTTAGCATCACTCTTTGCTTTAGAATCTTCAACAACTTCCGTCAAGTCAAGCAAAGTATCTCTTATAGGTATAATTTTCTCTTTTATGACTTTCACACTTTCAACATGACTTTCCCAACGAGTATGTGACAATGGCTTAATAGTCAAACCAAACACTTATCTTCGAAAAAATTTCATCTCTTTGTAGAGGAAGAAAATAATGTGTAGATGCGTTGCACCACTCCAAAAAAAGATTTGTCTTTAGGACAACATTCCACCATATCAACTAAGGTTAAATTAAGACTATGACAACCACATGGTATGTAAAAAGTTTTAGGATTTATTTCAAGCAATCTTTTTTTGTACACTTTTGTGCCTTCCACTCATGTTAGACCTGTTGTCGTACCCTTGTCCTCTTATGTCATCAATGTCAAACCCAACTCTAGTCAACACATTTAGAAGTTCACTTGATAATCCAAGACTAGATGTGTCATCCACCTTAAAAAACTCAACCCAATATTCTTCTACTTTTGATGTGTCTGTCGAATCATCCAAGCATCATAGCACTAGAGATATTTGTTCTTGATGACTCGCATCTGAAGTACAATCAGATATTACTGAAAAATATTTTGCATGTTTAACTTTTGCAATGATTGTCCTTTTCACTTCATTTGCCAAAGTCTCTATCTTGCTCCAGTCTCTGAAAAATATTTTAAATTTTGGGACTAAAATATGTATATTGAGATTCTCTTGCTTCACAACATTGAACATGCTCCTCCATCATTGGATCAAACTCAGTAACCATTTCTATCATTTGCAAAAATAATCTATTGTTCTCGACATAAAGTTTCTCATCATCCCCTCTAAAGGCCAAAGTATTTTTGACAAGTGTTTTCACAACGGAGATTATTCTTGTTAACACTTACCTCCAATGTTGTCTTTCTTTATTAATTTGAAGTTGCATACTGTAATCAATTGTTTGATATTTTTTTCAGTCTCTTTTCTAATTCAACCCAAGCAATCATGCAATTCATATGGTCTCTACTAGCTTCATATTGTTTAAGACTTCTATGCATATTACGCGAGTCTTTGTATCCATCATTACCCAAATTCTCCATTCTACTCATCATTTGTTCAGTCTTGAACAACTTACAATAGAATCAAAATATTTTATCCAATGAAATAGAATATACAAGTCATCTTCGATCTAATATTTGTCCATTTATCATTATCCGTGTTGAATCAAAATATCTATTGTTACTATCCTTAGGAAACAAAAAACCATTCACTCTTTTTGGACCCATTTCTATTAAGTAATCTCTCAATTTTTGACAGATGTTATTCTAATTTTTAGGATCCTCCAAATTCAGAGTCAAATTTAATTTTTCATATTGAGAGTCTTCTTCTAAGTTTTCATTCGACTTAATCAAATTGGTAGTCTCAATCAATTCTTCATTTTTATTGTGACTTTGTTCTTCAATCACCAAATTATCTCCTAATTCCTCTCTTTTTGTTTTGTTACTTCTAATAAATAAAATATTTGTTAATATCACTAGCTTGACTTTAATTAATGCCTCCTCCCTTTATCTCATTTTTTTCTTTTAAATTCCAGACAGATATTTAGGAGACATTTTTAATATTCTTTTATTATACCTACAAGTTATTAAAAGTGAATATATAACTCAATAATTCATAATAAAATTAATTCAAAATTACATTTTTTATAATCCAAATATGAGCTAATCATTCTCTGAAAATATATATTATATTAAAAGTCTAATTGGGATGAAGCTATACAAGAAGCCAGGAACCTAGACAATCAGATTTTATTGCTACTACTTTTAAAAACATGCCAACATACATTAGGAATCCTATCGGATGATAATCTAGTGGCTTTAGTCAACAATCAGGATTCTTATCAACGCTTGATGACAGACAATGAGTACTACTTTTTCAAGAAAAACTGCTTATCGCAACTTTCAGTGGGAGGAAAATAGTGAGTATAATGTTGAATTTGTTGATTTTTTGGTTAAAATTTAAGTATTTTTTATTGTTATTGGATGTATGTGTGTAGAATTTTAGTTTCACATTGCTAAGTTAAGAAGGTTAGAAAGGCCTTAAATATCAAGCCCTTCCAACCATGCTTAGAAATGTTAAGGAGACCTACACACATGCGCGGGTTGAGTCCAAATCAGGAGGTTTCGAGGGACCTGAATTAGAAATCCATAAACCGGGCGCGACGCACGCGATTATCGTGCGCAGGGGGGTGCAAATCCCCAATTCGTGAGCCTCCCGCTCGCAGGTGGCCCGATTTGATTTTGCCAATTTTAGTTATGGTTATTTTTTTTGCTGAACCCTCGAATCGTCGCTGATTTTGTTGGAGAGTCTTTGCACCGTGGGGCGACAATAAATTCTCTAAAGACAATCGACACGCCGACACTTCGACCAGATAATCATCAGTCTATTACTTTCTGCTACTTCAGTATTATTTTCGTTTATAACAGAACGTACACAAACTATAACAGAATGATCAAATGAAACATGTAAACTTTAAAGATCTGACACATGCAAGGAATGTTCAAAGGCAGATATAGAGGAGGGCCCAAGCATTCTAAACATGGAAATGCTAATGAACCTATCCAGGAATTATCGATCGATGGCTGGATAATAGACTTGGTGCATTTGTTAGGTTACTTGGGAATTAAACACAGATTGTGACATGAATAAGTTTGATAAGAAAAAACAAAATCTCGTAAAATAAAAAAAGATCGTACAAATCATCTTATACAAAAAAGTAATGTAAAGAAAGGAAGATTCAACTTAATGTTCAAAAAATGATATACCAAAAAAAAAAAATCACATGCAAAGAAAGTCGTATGTCATAGCATCGGTGTATGCCTTCGAGCCATGAGAATAGGATTTAGCGTCGGTGCATGTCTTTCATTTTTTTGGTAGAATTTAAAAAAAATAAATAAATTGGGCCCTTTCTTAAATCGGGTCCTAAGGTGATCGCCTCCCTGGCCTCATGAAAAATCCGGCCCTGATTCATGTTAGAAGGTGTGGCTGGATCACCTCTTTGGTATGGAGAATTAATGTTTATGTTTATTGAGTATTTTAATTAGTTTGACACTACTTCGCACCCTAAAAGAAAGTGAGTTAATTACGTTTGAGCTAAACTCGAATATGAAAGTCTTATTTGATTTTTCAACGGTGGAGGAAGAAAATTGCTGCACCTTTAGAAAAATACCTCATATTCGAACAGAGTATATTTATAAATTTCTGTTAAAAAATGAATAATATCTCTCCGTATGATAATTATAAATTCTTAGATGCATAACCACGTAAAATAAAATAAAATATCCTACTCGAATAGTACAACCACGCAGTAATAACAAGTACCCCACTCGAGTAGCACAACTACACAATAATAGACAAATATCCCACTCGGGTAGCACAACCACACAGTAATAAACAAATAAGAAAAATAAGAAATCTAAATACTCAAATCACGTGTCAGCACGACTTAAAACTCTAAGTACACAGCCAAAACTCACAACAAAGTCCAATTCCAGGTATTTTATTATAATGCCAAAAGAAACATAAATGTGGAAGCAAAATCACTAAGCAAATAGAAAATCACCGAAATTCAATGCGACAAGGGACGACACGAGCAGAACTCTTCAAGCGACCCAAACTGCTAACCTGAAATAAAGTAATATGTAGAGTAGTGAGTACAAGAAATACTCAATAGGTTTAGAAAGACGGTGCATGAACAATAAACAGTATAAGGAGTGCAAAAGTATACAGTCTCATAGGTAGATACTCACCAAATAAAAATATGCTCGTGAATATTTCTATTACACAAAACTCTAATCAGCTGCACACTGTATCATAAGTGGTGCCAATAATAAACATAATGAGTACAACATCTCTCATGCATATACCCTCAGTAATCCATATAAGTATAGTATCTCATCCACGTAAATCGAAACAAGTATATAAATTGGGGTCTCGTATGTGGGAGCAACGCTCCACCACAGGGTATACAAATGACCAAGACACCC
>JBBUKS010000113.1:7689457-7701164 GCA_038050645.1 Hedychium gardnerianum | reverse complement strand
TCTTACATAGTATTCTAGAAAACATTTTTACTGCTTCGTACATTTTATCTGACAAAAGCATACGTACCTCACTTACAATATATGAATCATAGTTTGAGGCTCCCCCTTCATCGTTGCTCTCCTCCGGAGAGCTTTCGTTGTCTTTAGGTTGGTGGTTGGCCATTAATGCAAGTCCAACGTACTCCTCGGTCTCATATTCTTTTGAAGATTAGTCGCTCCAAGTTGCCTTGAGATTTTTATTCTTGGACCTTCTTGACCCTTTGTTCTTATCTTTTCCCATGTCTTTTAATTTGGGGCAGTTGTCTTTGATATATCCTTCTTCATCGTAGTTTTAGCACCTAACTTTTTTTTTTGCAAAAGCTTATTTGCTTGATTCTTATCAAATTGTTAGAATTAAATAATTTTTTAAATTTCCTTACCATATATGCTTCTTCGTTTTCGTCGAGAGATGACTCTGACTCCAGTTCATTCTTCTTGGCTTTTGCGCTAGGTTCTGATTCGGCTCTTTTTCTTTTCTTAGTCCTGCACATCGAGACTCGTGTAATTCCAACATAGAAAAAAAATCTTCTAATGTACTTACCTCTAAATCTTTCAAAATATAGTAGGAATCGACTATTGAACTCCATTCTTGAGTTCTTGGAAAAGCATTTAGAGCATATCTAAGTGAGTCTTGATTTATTAGCAATTCACTAAGGTTGTTGAGTTCTATGATTAACTCATTTAGCTTGGAGTGTAGTTGAACAACCGTTTCTTCCTTTTCCATTCGGAGATTGCTTAGCTGATTTCTGAGCAGATTTCGTCTTACTAGCTTGGCCTCCGAGGTTTCTTCATGCAGCTCTAGGGATTTCTCTCAGAATTCTTTAGCGGAGTTGTAGGCACCGATCCGGTTGACTTCTTGAGGCAGTAGTGCACTCAGAAGATAGAATTCGACCTTCCTGTTTGCCATGAACTCGGTCTACTGCTTCTTATTTCATTGGTGCTCTTCCTTTTCTTCTCCATTCTCGTCCTTGGGTGCTTCCAAACCATATTTTATAGTTAACAATATATCAAAATCGGTTTTTAAAAATACCTCCATTCAACGCTTCCATATCGTGAACTCCCCCTCGAACTTTGGTGGGTAGATGCTTGATCCGACCATCTTCCTTGTTGCTTTAGTCGGCAGTTAGTCCTTCTAAGGAGGTTGGGCTCTGATACCACTTGTATAATCGGGTGGACTGACTAGAGAGGGGTGAATAACTTGCAATAAAAAAAATCTAATTCTCTTGTTATTTTAACTTAGCAATGACACACTAATTAATTATAAAAGAAATAACATAAATAGAAAGTAAGAGACAGCGATTTACTTGATTACAACTTGGGTGGTTGTTAATCCAAGGTAAGTTGAAGCTCACTAAACAACTCTTTCTTCGACAACAAGTTGGAGGTGGAGAAACCCCTTACATCGTAAAAGCACGAACAGTAAAACAAGAATAGAAATGAAGTATATAGTGTGTTCTACTAAAAACAATGAATAAGAACTCTATTTATAGAGTTTTGGTCGAAATGACCGTTATGCTGATGTGACATCATTTGAGGCACCTCGATTGATTGGGGGAACCTCCAACAAGGCAAGTTCTATCAACTGATCTGGTGGATTAGGGGTGCCTCAGACCATCCGAGGTGCCTCAAGTCGGCTGATGTGACCTCCGTTGTTTATCCACTTCACAACGGCTTTCTGGGCGTCTGAGACGCCTCCAATGGATGGCCTCCAAGGCGCCTCCATTCATCCGAAGTGCCTTGAGTCATTAGGGAATAGTCAATTTCAGCATTGATCATTCTTCGTTTAGCTCACTTGGGTGATGCTCCGGTCGTCCATAGTTGAGCTCTACACAAACTCAACTCCAACCTTCTCCTCAAGCAAACTTTCTCCCGGCTTCTCGTCCCTTAGATGCACCGCATGCATCCTTCTCGCTCCACCAGTGTACTCTTCCATAGCTCCTCGTCACTCGGATGCACCGAACCCGTCGGTTCTCTTCTCGTGCTATCCTTCTCGTTTGTTGTGTCTTCCGCTCAACTTCTTATGTTCCTAAGTCCTTGTACACTTAGACACAAGACATCAAATACATAGGGTCTAACTTAACTCGATTGATCAACATCAAAACTAACTCGGGATACTTATAGTAACTTCATGTCTATTGAGTAGTACTCTTGATTCTGAGACTAGGGAATAACTCTTTAACATGTAGACACTCAGTTTTGATATATATTTACACATATTTATTCTATGATTCGATTGTTTATGGTCTGACTCTACTGTGTATACACGAAGTCGATGTCAAAAGCGCGTTTTGTATCCCAAGGGGTGCAGGGAAGGACTGAAAGGTGAACCTAATCCTCCAACTCGTAGAATACCAAGACGTGGGGAGTCGGTCACTAAAGTAGGTCGGGTTACTACAAGGATTCCCTAGGCTTTCATGGAGCTTAATGAGTTCACCTCGATTCGGTGTCACATAGTAAGGGAAGACAATTCGAGAATTGTGGGGCATCTCATCATAGGGGCCTCCATGAGAAAGCGATTCTTCAGTAATGGCACCTTGAAAGTAGGCGTCACATTTGGACGGATATACCGACATTGTTTCAAAAGATCACGTCGATTAAATCGAGGATTGTCTATCTACACGAATAACCGATGAGAATTATGAAATCAAATATAAGTTAGGGTGTCTACGATTATTATAGTGAAACTGAAGTCTTAGGTTCACTTTCTTAACATCAGATTCTTCCTAGAAACTTCTCCTTGCGACTTTCTTTGAATTCTTAAGACTGTCATATCTTTCAGATTTTCTAGATAATCATTTTTGCATTGTAGATCGGTACTCGATTATCAATCTCTGTGAAATCGATATTTTTTATTACTTGATAATGATCGTATACTTACGATTTGCGACATCAATAATAACAAAGTATACATAAATACCCTTGAAACATGAATCTTTTCTCATTATATCCCTAAATCAACATAACTCTAAAGTTAGCATTGATATCTTATAGTGACATTACAAAATGTCAGAAAGGCTAAGACAACATCAAAATTGAGGACATCTATTGGCGATGTCATCAAAACTTTAATGTCACTAAATATATACCATAAGGGCACTTATGTATGTTGTCCTTTAAAAAATAATTAATTAGATCAGATAACGTCGAATTTGAAGTGATCGGTTCGATTTCATAGAAGTTTTTCATCGATCACTAGAATAAATCGGAAAGCGCTAATAGAGGCTTATCCAAATGACCAGTATTCTTAGGCCTGCTTTTTACTGAAGGAAAATTTTTCTGTAATACGTCGCATCTGAAATTCAAATCTTAAATTTCTTAGTTATCTATTGAAAAATTTAATCATTACATCATTGCTCCGGAAGCATGTATCTTATCCTTTAAGAGGTTTATTCTAGTGTATTGTTTATGGAGATAATAGCTAGTAACGATAAGTGATTAATAGTAATGAAGGAAGTTATGATTAAGGAAATTAATAGCTGAAATAACTAAATTGTCCTTACTTTCCCAGAGGACGTTACAATGATATTCGCAGGTCTCTCTAAACTTACACCTACAAATATCAAAGTATGTTGGTATGCCAGGGTATGATATCTAAATTTTTGCTAAGGGTTTTTCTCTCGCTTGTTTCTATTCTCTATCATTCAATACATCTTATTGACTTAAGTATTAAAGGGACTTTGCCTGATTACTCCGGTGCCTCCTTATGTTTCTCACTTTTATATATATATATATATGGCCAAGCAGTCTAAGTCGGAGTGCGTTATGCAGATCAGACTACACCTCTCCCAACATCTGCCACAGCGACAGATCTCATCACAAAGGTTCGCTCACGACTCCACCACAATAACCACACCATTAGGTTGAATCAACGTCTTGAATGTTTCATTTTGTTTTCAATTACATCATTTTATAACAATGATGATTTGCATATTAAGTCGATCGCATATGTTTTGTTAGTATTGTTGATAAAATCCGATCTTTATCCATGTGAAGCTAAATGATTAAATGATTGTTTTCATCTTAATTATGTGATCATCTTGATGGAGACATACATAAAATATTAAAAAATACCTGAATTCCACAACCTCAACAAGCAATTAAATTATAAAAATGAATAATCTTATTTTACAATCACACAAAGTAAGTGAAACAAATTAATTGTAGAACATAAAGGTGAAAAAATGAAGAACAACTTAAAAACTTACAATAGAAGGTGAAATTTAACAATGATAAATACCATGGTGGCCGATAGAAAATTTTCGTGGGACCGAATCGGTCATCTCAAATCCGACATTACTCGACCTGATTAATCATTTTTTTTATAATAGTAATAAAAGAAATTTGAGATTTATGTTGTGGCATGCTCAATCCTCTGTTCCTAGAGCATACTGCATAAGTATCTGGCCACAGTTAGAAAGTGGCTTTTCCTTCAAGAAGCCTAGAGAATTTGCATATCGAACATTGGAAGCAATTCCAACATTGTGAGTCACTACAATAGGAGCACGGTTTCTACCCTCATTAATCTCAGAGCAATCGCTATGAGAGCTCTTCAATAGTCGAATGTCACAATTTTCTTCTTGATGATCATGCTCCACACTTATTTGATAGGTTCCGGTGCTATCTGTTGTTGCCTCACTTGTATAAGTTATTTCACCGCTCGTAAAATTTGTGCACACTAATTTTATCTTAGCACCTATACACAAAAGGAAGAAAATATTTCTTAGCATCGATAGAATGTACTATCATATAATGCATAAAATCCTTATATAAACACAATGTCTACCTTCTACGTATGTGGTTGCAGTTGTTTCAAAACCAGCACGACAAGTATCGCAATATGCACGTCCTTGTATCACAATGTTTGGAGCAGAAAGAACAATGTCTATTGAAATAAAGAAAGCCAAAAGAAGGGTAACGGAAACAACGGCATGAAAGCGATTTGCCATGTTGAATAAGATGATTAAAACAATGAAACAAACTAAAAAACTGATGCAAACATAAATCTTTCCTCTTCCTTAAATATTAGTGTGCTTTCTCTATTTTGTTGAGATACAAGATTAGATGAGGTTGAGCATTCTTCTCGCAAAACATGGAGGATGACTGTGTACAAACCCATGAATAGGTCAATAATTTTAGACATTTATGCCACATGGTACAATTTATAGTAGAAGACGTTTTCAAATTAATTCCAAAAGGTTTTCTTCACAGTAACTAGAATGAATTTTTAATTTTGCATATGAACAAAATTATTTGATTTTAGATTTATAAGTATAATATAAATACAAAACTTCTATTATATATTGTCATCCTATAATATATATTCCCTAAAATGTATGAATGAGTTATACCATTAAGTTTTGAAAATAATAATATTTTTTTTTAAAAAAACAATTAATATATAAAATGAATCATTATACCCTTTAATTTTTTTTTTGACAAAAATCCAACCAAATCTAGTTTAATTTTTTTTGTTCCAATTCGATGTCTGGGGGATCTTAAATTTTCATAAATTCATAAATGTAAAATATAAATAAAGAAAAATTCACAAGCAACCAAGCTATACAAGAATTCTAGAAATAAAATTATAAAAAATATATAAGAAACTTATAATTTCTTAAAATTATACAATTGAATACAAGACTTACAATCCAAAGTGAGTTGCAAGACCCTTCTCTTTTAGGGAAGTAGTTGTAATAATTGTCACTTTTTAAAGCTAGGGACCAAGTTATAATATATATATATATAAATAATAATAAACTAGAGGAACTTGTTACAAAATCACCAATCAAATAATGTATCTCGTTCCCTTGTACCTCTTCTTCTTAACTAAGCATTTTGGAGTTATTGGTGCAGTAATGTCCTTAGCATGTGTGCACATGATTTTAATGTTTGGATAATACTTAGACAATGTTGTGTATCTGATATGGATGTCTAGTGTGCAAGTACACTTAACATAGTTGCAAGTGTAACAAAAGGAAGCCCCCCCTCTCTTAGGATACGGTGCGATGGTAAAAAATAGGATGAGCTCTTAGCAACGAGAGTTCAATTCTCTCGTCGGGTATATCATATGTCTGCGGTGCTCAAACCATTCATAATGTTGGGTCATCAATCATGACACATCTGCACTTCTCGGATTTAATTTAATGGTCGGTGGAAAACTTTCATGAGATTGGACCGGTCACCTATAAGATTAGTCAGATCACAAAAATTAGATATCTAGATTACCAAAAAAAGTATAACAAAAGGAATTCTGAGAAGGATCTTGGCAAGTTAAATCCAAATGGATACTTAGTAACATAAGGATAGGATGGTAGACAAGTCAAAGGATAATCCTAGTGAGTTGAGAACTAGACACTAGGTAAGTCAAAGGAAATCTTAGTAGATTAGAGACCGATCACTAAGCATATGGATAAGTCCTAGCGAATCAACGTGGACCAAATGCCAGTCACATAGAAGAAATCCTAAAAGCCAGAAATTCTTGGCAAGTAAGAAGTCTTGGATGTTTGAAAAAACCTCCTATTGTAGCAAAAGGTGATTAAGCTCACCCCAGACACTCTTCACAGTCCGTCCTCAGATTATGTGAAGGAAAGTAAATCACGGGATTAGCTTATAACCGACTGCTAAGTGGCTAGGAGGTGGGAGGAGTTTTTTTCTCCGAGGGCATGTGCTCACCGGAAATTGACCCTTATCCTATTATAATAAATCTGTCATCCACTAGCCAACTGAGTATCCCGTGAGACTTTGAAAAGACCTCTTGGAACCAAGGTCAAGTGAGCAAGGACAGTAAAGCACCTTACAAGAATGAAGGCAAATGCAAACTCAAGCTAATAATAATTAGAGAAAGTATATTAGTCGATTGAAGTCTAATGCCAATAGAGTGGAGGAGAAATTGACTAGTCAGTCTGCTATGCATCAAACAGAATATTTCTATTAGTTCCAATTTTTGGAGCAACCGACTGCACAAAATCGATCGATTGAAAGACAAACAACAATTCAATGAAGAGTTTAATGGTAAAACTCCATCTTATTGTTGAAGATGAAAAGATGACACACAACCATCAAATCATGGGCAACAATCAACAAGCCTCCACGAGCATAGCTGAGATGATAAGTGAATGAAGATTTGTCACTTGAGATCGAGGGTCAAATCTCAAGGCTGGTGGGGCGTAAATCCTTGTACCCAATGTAACTCACTCTCACATCCACTTGTCTCCTCAGTCATCATGATTTACCTCCTTCCTCACTGGCTGGAGACATTGGGATATCGAGAGTTAAACGTGGATGCTAGTTAAAGGTAACTAGTTCATTGGAGTGATCTGCTATGAGACTTTATATGGGTATTTACATATATGGATATGTCAATGAAGATTTCATTGTAGCTTAAGTGCAAGCTTCCTTTGACTTGAGGTATTCAAGTCATCTTGGTCATGGAGATTTATACTTTGACATCTTAAACAAGGATCTCCTTGGTGGTGTGAACCCAGGATGATTGAGTATAATTCGAAGTGTCCGAAGGTATTTGAATAACCCATAGAGGATTCACCATTCCTTGTATAAGGAGACGTATACCTTATGGTCACTTGTTAGGATTATTACTCGATGTCTTTAGCCAAAGCAATACATGTTAAGAGTATGGTACTCTTAGATACATGTCTGAGTAATTTGAATCCACATGACAAGAAAGTTTAACTTGGGCTAGGTGTGACATAGTCATCCTAGTAGGGACTGACACATAGACCATGTCCTGAACCAAGTGAGTATAAGATGAGTGAAAGGAACGAGGCATGACTCACTATAGCTGTTGTTGAAGGGTTCAGAATTGTTCTAGAATCAACTATAATTTTCTGATTAATTGGGGATCATGATGTACTACTAGGTGTCACTTATGATCATTCTATAATTAATAGTTAATTATGGACGACCAACATAAATCGGGAAACTACAAGGTCACACGCACTACGAGATTATCTGGGAGACTTAAAACAAGTTTGAGAATTGAATTCTCAGATCGAGAGAAACTAAGTTTGGTTGGACCAAACGAAGGGCAAATGTAGAATGAGTTTGACGCAACGAAAGTGCGGATGTGTCACGTCTTTTGAAGATAAGTTGGACCTTCTTTGGTTTAATTATAAACTAAATTGATTTGATTTTAATTAAAATGGGTTTGGTTATTGAACCAAGGTGGTTTGATTTTGAACTAACATGATTTGGTCTTAAAGCAAACTTAATGGTAAAGGATCAAGTAGTTATTGGGTTTGGGAGATGACTTGCTCCCCAAGTCATTCATGAGGTATATAAATATAATCCTCTATGGGGAGAATTAAGGGATTGGAGAGAATTAATTAAAAACCTAATTCAGTTAGGTTTCTTTTTCCTCTTCCTCTTCCTCTCCCCTTCTCCCTTCTACCGCTGACCAAAATGAAAAGGGCTTCCCTTTTTCTTTTTGTTATTGCCTTGCTGCCGACAAAAAGGAGAAGAGCTCTCCTTGCCACCTCTGAAGAAGGAGCTCCACTATCGGAGCTTGCTTCTATCACAAGGGGTTGTTGCCCCTTCCCTTTTACCTGCTGACTCAAGGAGGTCACCATCGCCCAACCAAGGAGAAGGAGCTTGCTGCTCCGGCGACCACCTTGGTACCATCAGCTCTCCCAGCCGTCGGCAACAATCAACCAATCCACTCGACAACAAAGGGTTGTTGTCTGTGCGGCTGTGCTGCTGCAACAAACCAAAAAGGGGTCGCCCCTTTTTGTGTCATCCCTGGCTGTCTTCCTTGTTGCTTGTCAAGCCAACAAGAGGTTGTTGTTCCTCCAAGCCAACAAAAGGTTGCTCTGACCAAGGGATTACTCCAAGGTTGTTGCTGCCCAGAAGTTATTCCGGCCAATAAGTTGCTGTTTTGAACAGCAACTTTTGCCATCGGCCAGGAATTGTTATTGCAGGAGGTAGTCTTGATCTGGCCAGAAGGTGTAGTTGTAACATAGGTTCAGTTCCAACCGCCTAAGGTGCTGTTTTGGCTAGCAATGGTTGCTGTCGAAACTCCACCATCACCAAACCTGCTACCCCATTTTAGCAGCGAGGTTTTTGCCTCCGAACAGCGACAACAAAGGTTGTTGCCACCAGTTGATTTGTGTCATCTGATTGTAATTTCTACCGAATACAAATCGAGCCGTGATCCCTCTCTCGGATCACACCGTCTCCTCCCTTTGGCTACCGAAGTGGAGACACGACTCGTGACTTAGAGAAGTCGCCTCGAGAATAATTCAGCATGGATACAAGTAGAGGCAAGTCTCGTTAGGCTTGCTCATTGATTCTTACGAGACTAGAAAACACTTTTTACAAGGTTTGATAACAAACTCGTAGGTATAATTTAATTGTAGTAAAATTTTAATATTGCAGTTATGTCTAGCACTGTTGTATCCTCCATGCATGTAATGTGTATATTGTAATAAATTAGATTTATTATTTATCTTCCACTGTGCATTTGTGAAATGTGTCCAACGCACCCATCGTATCGGGCTCCCCATCACCAAGCACGGTCGTGTTCAGGCAATTTCTATCCACCACCGAGCCACATGACATACTGTGCTTCCCAACATGGTCATGGTCTAGTGGCGACACCTCGATATTTTTGAAAAGTTGTAATAGATTTGGATGATTTTGGAGGCTTTAAAAGTGCCCAAGAGGCTCATGTTTGAAGCATCAAGGGTTTTTTGTGATAGGGAGCCCTAGGAGAGAGTCGAGATTCCGTCCATCGAGGAGCTTGGAGATCAATTCAAAAATGACTACAAACACCACAACTAAGCCTTCTCTCTTTTTCTTTTTGATTCAAGTTGTAGAATGCTTCTCTTCATGTCTTTGGCTTGTATCTCCATCTCCATAGAGTAATCTCTTAATTCTAGGATGACGGAGTAGCCCGATGTAATCGTTGACACTTATTTTATTTAATTCAACTCTTTTTATTGCATGGCGTGATTGATTTATGATCCGACTTTAGTATGTATACATGACTATGACACTAGCATGTGTTTTCATATCACAGGGATGCAGGGAATGATCGAGAGGTAAACCCAATTATTTGACCCCTAAAGTTCGAGACTTGATCAAGAAAATAGTTCAAAACTTTATGAGGACACCATTGGCTATCACAGAGCTTAATGGTTCTACCCTTATTCAACGTCACGAAGTATGAGATAGAACCTAGAGGATCGTGGGGCATTGTGATAGGAGTCACCTTGAGAAAGTGGTTGCTCTAATAAAGTTATCCTGAAAGTAGGCGAAGCGTTTGAGTAGATAACTTGGTATTATTCAAGAGAAGATATTGGGTACCTCGGGATAGACCACCTTTATAATTATCGAGCACATGGAAGATAGTGGATTTATTGTCATGAATGGATACCTTGATTGCATATGGTTATTAGTTTGGTGATGGATTCCATAAACATCCGCCCTGTCTTAGCTGCAAGCACCTTATATTGATTCATATAAGAAATAAGTTCACGAGTGCTTGGACATGCTAACCTTTCTAAATCAAGGTATGCCTGATTTTGCTCAGCAGTAGATCCCGCAACAGGGTCTTCTAAGGTAATGATCCGCCTTATCTGGGATAAGACATTCTGAGTCTCATCTGCCGCAGCAACTATTTTGTCATATTGCTCCGGGAAAACCATTCTCCATTGAATGAAAGTTTTCTTCTCAACTTCCCCTAACAAATTTTCAATAAAAATCACCTTGGATTTTAGGTCTGACCAGATCTTTGAATCTACTACATTAGTAGTAATAGATTCCCATCTTGAGATGACATCATTATAGAGACCGATGTCGTCTGGTAATACTAACATAGCCGCAGTCTGATGCTGGGCTGAAGGAAGAACCCATTGTCCTGTACTGCTACCAATTTTGCTTTTCCCTATTTTAGCATTAAGGAAATCAGGACTGCAGTATGGGTTACTCACCTGAGGCCTTTGATTTGCTGGTGCATATTGTGGAGGCCCCATCATGGCATCTTCGGGTGGTCTATACTGAGATACAGCCGTCGAAGTTGAAGCAAGAACTTGATCCTGAAGGGGAGACCTCTGCG
Source organism: Hedychium gardnerianum (assembly GCA_038050645.1). Taxonomy (NCBI): domain Eukaryota; kingdom Viridiplantae; phylum Streptophyta; class Magnoliopsida; order Zingiberales; family Zingiberaceae; genus Hedychium; species Hedychium gardnerianum. Next base: position 7,690,054 of record JBBUKS010000113.1, on the reverse strand, counting down.
GGTAGTCTAATTCAAGACCATCCTCTAGGTCCATCTGAACAAATACCACTTCTTCTTCCTCCTCAGATGTTGCTGTGAAAAATTGATCAGAATCCCCACCACCTTCCGCGAATGGATTGGTCCATTCTTCTTCATTACTGGTGATCATATAGAAGGCTTCATTGAACTCAATTATCTGATTATTATAGATTTCTTCTATAGTCAACTGTCGTACTTCCTTCTTCAGTGGTCTGGGTAGTAAAACCTTCATCAACTGGTTCCATTCCTCACTGAATGGAGACATCTGTCTGTCAGGTGGTTGGTGTGGTTCAGCTTCTGAATCTTCAGACTTAATATCTGATGTAACCTGAGCTAGGTCATCACAGCTAATGTATGAATTCATAACAGACTTCCCCTTTTCTTCCTTGGTATACTTATACTTGTGAAATCTGCCTGTTGAACCAAATCCATCTGACCCTCTTGATGTTGGAGGTAATTGAGCAACCTCCACGACATCAGGTGTACTAATCCTTTCAAGAATTAGTTGGGCTACAAATTCTCCTGCAGTAAAATGAATATCTCTGTAGGAAACATTAAATATTAAGATTTTCACTTCAC
>JBBUKS010000113.1:7676376-7687818 GCA_038050645.1 Hedychium gardnerianum | reverse complement strand
CATAATTATCGAGTATTTTATGATGATTAGATTTGTGAATTTTATTAGTTGGTTCATTTATTTTTAAATTTAGATTTGTTCATTGTTTCATAATTAAATGGAACTTGATGATAATTTGTTTTAACATTTACTTTTTGGTATTTTAAATTTGGATTTGAGTTGTTAAAATTTGTAGATTTATTTTCTTGAATTTTGGTATTTAATTTCGAATTATTTGGATTTAATTTCTTATTTTTTGGATTTAATTTCAAATTCATTGTTTCATAATTAAAAGGTGCATTATGATAATTTTTATTTTTGAATTTTGAATTTTGAATTTTGAATTTTCTAGATTTGAATTTTTAAGTTTAGAATTGATCAAATTATCAAGCATGAGTCCACTAGTGGTCTCCTTTCCAGAAACTTTTCGGAGGCAGAGAAAACTTGTCTTACAGTTTAGAGTACAAGCACAAATAAGATAAAGAATTGAGCACAACTTTTAAGCATAAAATACAAACAAACTATTACGGCCAATCTGGAGGTCCTGATCACAACACACCCTTCTTGGAGCTTTCCCGATTATAGAGCTTCGTAGAACGTTCGTCTTAGTGCAGAGATGAAGAGTAGGATGGAAGAAGTAGTTCCTCAAAGCCTCTGCTCGTGATTGCTTATCTAAAGCAATTCTAGGTGCTTGGAATCCTTCCAGCACCCTAAGCTGGGCGTCATTAGATCCAAAATTGTCACTCATCTTATCTTGACCTGATAAGTTCTGGTCCAGGTGCCTGGTTCATATCCAAGCACCTGGATCTGTCCAATCCAGGTAGTTTCCTCCTATTTGCATATGTTTGCTTCCCAATCTTGCTTCCAGCTCCTGGTACCTGCAAGACAAACATACATACACAAACAAGCAACCTAACCTAGTCTTGTAAGTCTACTTGACCTACTAGACTTATCTTTTGCTTGGGGTCAATTCCTCCAATACTTTACCACCTAAGGTCTACTCCTTAGGATTTCACTTTTCTAAGCATCCGGTCACCCTTGACCTGCTTGGACTTACCCTTGCCTAACCTCCAATTAGGACTAGTCACTCAGTAGACTTCTCACCACCTAAGGTTCACTCCCCTAAGATTTTTACTGCCTAGCTTCACTCACTAGGACTTTCATCTCCTGGCTTCACTCACCAGGGCCTAGCTTCACTCACTCATCTCTTGGCTTCACTCACCAGGGCCTAGCTTCACTCACTAGGACTTTCTCCTCCTGACTTCACTCACCAGGGCCTAGTTTCACTCACTAGGAACTTTCCTTGCTAGTCATCTAGTCAACCTTGACCTGACTAGACTTCTCTCTTCCAAAAATTAAGTCCTGTTTAGATCAATCCTTGGTCAAACTGACCAAACCTTGATATATTGTCATACATCGAAATCCTAGAGGAGGATTGCTATTATCTTGTGCTCCTTGCACCAACAGTGTTAATATGCGTAAAATAGCACCACAATGGTGTTGTTTTTCCAATACCAACACCATTGTTAGTGTCACTTGACATGCAACCATAACTTCTTATAGGAGACTCATAATCATGATTTCACAGCATCTATGCCTTCTCTACACTACCCTGTTCCATCTCATTTCAAAATTTTAGAAATTCAAGTTACTTATAGGTCCATCAATGAATTTTGGTCAAATCCCATTGCCGAACCTAGAGACCTCATCTAATCCATTCTAAGTCGTGAGATTTTAAGCACTGGCAATGAATCCAAGTGTGCACTCAATTATCATTTTCCAACATTGCTAAAAAGGTTTAGGAAATTGTAGATAATATTTCAATTGGCATATAGTCATAAATTTTTTTTAGGAGCTCAAACATAGGATTTCGGGCCATATATACCTTCTAGACACGGGCATATTCCATACCATGGCAAAAGTTTAGAAATCCAAGTCACCTAGGTCTATCAATGGATTTTGGTTAAAACACATTGATGAACTTAGAGAGGGCAGATCCGATCAATTCCAAGTTTTGTGTGTTTATCTAATGAACAGGACTCCAAATGTGCCCTCCTTGACTATTTTGAGACCTTCCCATCAGTGTTCAAAACATTTTGAAAATTTTAGAACATTAGGTTGTTGTTTAAGGATCAGCACCACTGTGGTACTAATCTTCGCAAAACAACACCAAGTTTTTTGAGAATGTCAAGACTTGGTGTTGATGTTATGCGTAAAACAGCACCACAGTGGTGTTATTTTTTTGGTACCAACACCAGTGTTTGTGTCACTTGGCACATAACCATAACTTCTTGTAAGAGACTCATAATCATGATTTCACAACATCTATACCTTCTCTATACTAATCTCTTCCATCTCATTGCAAAATTTTAGAAATCCAAGTCAACTAGATCCATCAATGGGTTTCGGTCAAAACCAATTGATAGACCTAGAGACCTTAGATCTAATCCATTTCAAGTCCTAAGGTTTTAAACATTGGCAATGAATCCAAGTGTACCCCCAGTTATCATTTTCAAGTGTTGCTGAAAAGGGTTAGGAAGTTTTAGACAATATGCTAATTGACACGAAGACATAATTTTTTTTAATGAGCTCAGACACAGGATTTCGGGCCATATATCCCTTCTAGACACTACGTATTTCATATCATGGAAAAAATTTAGAAATCCAAGTCACCAAGGTCTATCAATGGATTTTGGTCAAAAAACCATTGATGAACCTAGAGAGGTCAGATCTTATCCATTTCAAGTCCCATGTATTTATCTAATGAATAGGACTCCAAATGTGCCCTCCTTAACTATTTCGAGACCTTCCCATTCGTGCTTAATACATTTTGAAAATTTTAGAACATTGCGGTGATGGTGTTTAGGGATTAGTACCATTATAGTGCTAATCTTTGCAAAACAACACCAAGCTTTTTAAGAATGTCAAGACTTGGTGGTGCTGATATGCGTAAAACTGCACCACAGTGGTGTTGTTTTTCCTATACCAGCACCAGTGTCCATGCCATTTGGACACAACCATAACTTCTTGTAGGAGACTCATAATCATGATTTCACAGCATCTATACCTTCTCTACACTACCCTCTTCCATCTCATTAAAAAAATTCAGAAATCCAAATCACCTTGATCCATCAATGGGATCAAAACCCATTGATGGAACTAGAGATCTCAGATCTAATCCATTCCAAGTCCTAAGGTTTTAAGTGGTGGTAATGAATCCAAATGTGCCCTCAGTTATCATTTTCCAGTGTTGTTGAAAATCTTTAGGAAGTTTTAGATAATATGCTAATTGGCACCGAGTTATAATTTTTTTTCAGGAGTTCAGACAAAGGATTTTAGGTTATATATACCATCTAGACACTAGCATATTCCATATCATGGAAAATATTTAGAAATCCAAGTCACCTAGATTCATCAATAGATTTTGGTCAAAACTTATTGATGGACCTAGATAGGTTAGATATGATCCATCCATGTCCTGTGTATTTATCTATTGAACATGACTCCAAATGTGCCCTCCTTGACCATATCGAGACCTTCCCATCAGTGCTCAAAATGTTTTAAAATTTTTAGAACATTACGATGCTGGTGTTTAAGGATCAACACCACTATGGTGTTGATCTTCGCAAAACAGCTCCAAGGTTTTTGAGAATCTCAAGACTTGGTGGTGCTTATATGATAAAATAGAACCGTAGTGGTATTTTTCTTTTAATATCAGCGCTAGTATCTATTTCACTTGGCACACAACCATAACTTCTTGTATGACACTCATAATCATGATTTCACAGCATCTATACCTTCTCTACATTACCTGCTTCCATCTCATTGAAAATTTCATAAATCCAAGGCACCTAGATCCATCAATGGGTTTAGGTCAAACCCTATTGATAGACCTAGAGACCTCAGATCTAATCCATTCCAAGTCTTGAGGTTTTAAGCAGTGGCAATGAATCTAAGTGTGCCCTTTTCCAACGTTGCTGAAAAGGTTTAGAAAGTTTTAGACAATATTCCAATTGGCATGGAGTCATAATTTTTTTTAAGGAGCTCAGACATAGGATTTCATGTCATATATACCTTCTAGACATTGGCATATTCCATATCATGGAAAAAATTTAGAAATCCAAGTCACCTAGGTCCATATATGGGTTTTGGTTAAAATTGATGGACCTAGAGAAGTTAGATCTGATCCACTCCATGTCCCGTGTGTTTATCTAATGAACATAACTCCAAATGTACCCTCCTTGATTATTTTGAGACCTTCCCATTAGTGCTCAAAATGTTTTGAAAATTTCAGAACATTACAGTGCTTATGTTTAAGGATCAACACCACTGTGGTGCTAATCTTTGGAAAACAACACCAAGCTTTTTGAGAATGTCAAGACTTGGTAGTGCTGATATGCGTAAAACTACACCACAGTGGTGTTATTTTTCCTATACCAGCACCAGTATCCATGCTACTTGACACACAATCATAACTTCTTGTAGAAGACTCATAATCATGATTTCACAACATCTATACCTTCTAGGCACCGACCTCTTCTATATCATGGTAATTTTTTTAGAAATACATGTCACCTAGGTCCATCAATGAATTTTGGTCAAAACTCATTAATGGACCTAGAGACCTTAGATCGGATCCATTCCAAGTTCTGTGTGTTTACCTAGAGAACTCTAATCGAACTCATTCCATGTCTTGTAGTCTTCTTCAGTGCTTCTCAGTCTCACCATGCCCTAAAGTCTCAGATTCAAGTCTTTCATTTCCGTTCACAATATTAAACTTTAAAAATGCATCTTGGGACTCATAACTTCTTGTATAAAGATCATGACTATATTTATAAACCATCTATATATACCTTAGTCTATGTCATTATTATGATTGCAATAATTGTTTTCATGGATGATTATATCTCTGATCAACTTGAATCATGTATGGCCTCCATTGATTCATATTTAGTGGAGGGACAACGAAATACTCAACATTCTATAAATGTAGCTCCAAGCAATATTCCATCTTCTTGTGAAAATACTAATGTGGTGAGCAGAAATAGAAATACAACTAGTGTTTTAGGCTTTGATCTAAATGAAGAAGCAAATCTATTAGAAGATGAGGTACCTAGTAATAGTATGGTATTTGGAGAATATTTTGAGGCAACATGGAGTCAGCAAGAAGATTCAAATATTCAGATTGCAGAGGAATTAGAATGCAATATAGATTCAGAAGTATTCTTAGACAATGATATCAAATTTGACTAACTTGAGTTTAACCTAGATTAGTGCAGTGACTTAAAGGAGGTGTTCCCGATGACTGATGATCCATATGTATTGAATTAACAATTAACACAAAGGCCAATTGCAGAGGCAATAGAGAAACATGAATTTTATGTTGGATAGGTTTTTCTCTCTCGACAAGAGTTCAAGGATGAACTTGTAATGCATGTTATTTATAAACTCATGAGATGCAATCCAGTTGACTCTAGGCTAAATAGAATTAAAGCTATTTGCTTCAATCAACCATGTACATGGAGAGTAGTTGCTAGGGGAGATGTGGAGTTCACTGTTACAAAATATGTACAAGAGCATCAATGTTGCAGCCTTAGGGAAACACGTGATCACAAAGCTTGCACATCCACATTTGTAGCATCTCAAGTTGAAAAGCAGTTTCTTTCTTGTTCACAGTACAAACCAAGGTATATCCAAAGAGATATAAAATCTAGGTTTGGTGTTTCCATATCATATAAAAAAGCATATGTAGCCTGGGAGAAAGAATTGAAGAAAGTGGTTGCTAATTATGAGCAGGCTTATAGAGATCTTCCAATGTATTTATGTGAGTTAAGATTTAGGGACCTTGATACTTATGTGGCACTACACATAAATGGCGATAATAATTTTCAGCATTGCTTTTGGGCTTTCATTGCTTGTGGGAGAGTATTCAGGTCATATCTATGCAAATTAATTTGAATTTATGTTGCACATCTCTGTGGGAGGTATACTAGTGTGTTGTTGATGGCAACAACAGTCGATGGTAATGGCAACATCCTCCCAATTTGCTTTGGTATTACTGAAGTTGAATGTGGGTTTGCTTGGGAGTGGTTTTTGGATCATGTAAAGAAATTCCTTAGTGTCGATTCACAATCAATGAGCATTATATCAGATAGACATCGTGGTATTATATTAGCAGTTAGAAAAGTCTACCCAACTATCCATCATGCATTCTATTGCTACCACTTGTCTTGTAACATGGTTACAGATACTCAAGATAGGTCTACTTTAGGCTTGTTTTGGGCAACAACAAGAGCTAATACAACATTCAAGTATGACCAAGTAATGGAGTCGATTCTTGCAAGTCATCCAGTTGCGTATCAGTGGCTACAGAACATTGATCCTAAAAGATGGGCTAACACACACTTTAGTGGGAGAAGGTACACGATGCTAACCACAAATTGTTCAAAGAGTTTAAATGCTTTGTTCAGAGATACATGGGAACTCCCCATTAACAATTTATTTGATAATACTAGAAGAAAGGTAGCTCAATGGTTCTTTAATCATAGGGAGGATGCTTCAAAATGTTATTATTTTTTGACACCTAATGCTATGAAAGAAATTGATTCAAGGAGATAAAGAAGTTTTCAATATATAGTCCACCCATACTCCCAAACTGAAATAAAAGTACAAACATCAATTGCTTCATACATTGTTGATTTGGAAAGGCGTTGTTGAAACTACGGTGAGTTTCAAAGCTTTTGAATTCCTTACTCACATGGTATTGCAGTCATCACCCACCAAAACATGGATCCAGAATGTTATTGTGAGAATTATTTTGAGTCACAAAATTGAAAGGACACTTATATGGATCGGATTTACCCATGTCAAAGCAAGGAATTTTGGCCGACTAGTTTAAACAACATTACAGTTCTACCTCCTCGTAGCCTTGTGCAACATGGTAGGCGAAAAAAGGCACGCAACGAGTCCAGACATAATGGAAAGGTTAAAAAAAATGCAGCATGTGCAACCAACTTGGGCATAATAAAAGGTCTTGTAGAATGCCACTAGCTCCACTAGCTCCACCAGCTCCACCATCTACTAGTTCTTAAAATTCAAGTGTTGTAAGGGAACAACAAAATTTCATGGTGTTGTAAGGGAAGTTGTAAAAATTAATGCAAATTTTGTAAGGGAACAATAGACATTTATGGTGTTGTTGAAATATTGTAAAAATTAATGCAAGTGTTTGCATTTTGAGTGTATTTATTGTATCTGTCATAATCTCCATATTTTGTTTACATGTAATGGCTCTATGATGAGTGTGTAGAAGGTGCTTAATTTCAAATTTACTTGCACCACAGTATTTTGTTGATATCAATGTGTGGTGTTAGTTTTCAAAGATTAGCACCACTATGGTGTTGTTATTCGAAATAATAGCACCACCTAGTACTGAAAGTTTAAAAACCTTTTGATCAGTGCTTGAAATGCTTCTAGATAATAAATGTGGACACATTTGGATTGAGAAACAATGAAGAAACCTACATAACTTGGAATGGGTCCGGTCGGAGCTATCTAGGTTCATCAATGAATTTTGATCAAAACTCTTTAATAGACCTAGGGTACTTAGATTTTTTAAAAGTGGACATATAATAGAAGAGATAATTGTGTAGAACCCATTTATGTTGTTAATGTCTTTTTTTTGACATCCTTGTATCACTTAAAACCCATTTACCTGTGTCTGAGCTGGCACAAACAACACTGTGGTGCTGGTTTATTAATATCAGCACCACTTCGGTGTTGTTATTATTAAAATAGTACCACTATGGTGTTGTTATTCCTAAAACAACACCACAGTGTTCCGTTCTTCTCCATATAACACCTAATCTATTAACTTCAATAAAACCCGACCCATTAATTTAAAATTAACCTTCCTCCTCTCCTGCTCGAGTTCGTCACTCTTGAAGCTTGTTTGTCTTCCTGTTGGAGCAAGTTGTTTGGCGATCTTTGTCTCGAGCTTCTCCTTAACCAACCATCGTGTGTTGTAAGTTGCTTTATCGATTATTGTTTACAATATTGTCATATTTCAACTACATATTCTCTTAGGATTTAGGATTTTACAGAATATGGTATACACAGTTTAGGTTTTCATTGCCTGATTAGAGAATTACACATAGTCTATAAAGGGTTTTACAAATTAGGGTTTCTGGATCTTTCAACATCATGGTCGTATTCTATTGACATTTTATTCAGTGCTTATTTCTTGTTTTGCAGTTCTGGATGGCTTCAGCTACATCATCATCAAGTCATGATACTACTCAAACCAATTGCCTCATGAGAGGTCACATGAAGAGGATGAATTGGAAAAGCAACATGAACCATTTCATGAAATTTATTGAATCTGTGGAACAAACTAATGCACAATTAGAGTTGATCCGAAGCACCCCATTTGCATGGGTTTTGGACATCCCTAAGTTTAAAAATATCAGAGGTCTTGTGCAAAATATGTTTGACCACTATGATCCTGAGCAAAAGGGCTTCATCTTCCATGGAAAAAAAACTAAACTTCATAAGGATAGATGTAGCGCTCATTCTTGGCCTACAGACAAAGGAGAGGCAGTACCAATGGAGTTAGATGATGCTTCCAGCCCACTTTATTTACAGCATTTTAAGGATAAAGATTGTACAGACAAGGATCTGAAAAAACTTATAAAGAGTTCACGATCACCTAAAAATCCAAGATCTGACCAGCTGTTTTGTCAGCTTTATATTTTGTATTTTTTTTTGTGTATTTTTTTCTACTACTAGCAGTATTCCTAGACTACCCGTGTTATCCCTAATAGATTGTGTAGATGATTTTGACAACTTAGCCAGGTATAACTGGTGTCATGCGCTTCACAATTACATGGCTTATCAAATGGAGTCAATTGGTTTGGCAATAACATTGAGGGAGAAACCACAAGAAGTTGGTAGAATGATCAAACCCATGCTAAAGGGTTTTGCAACACTATTGGTTGTAAGTTAGAATGTATGTTTCATAATATTATTGTTGATTACTTTTGTTTACATATTATGATCATAGCACGTCAGTATCTCCAATCCACTACGCCCTTATGTGTATCCCAGATTGTTGAGATGGACAAGGTCTGCCTCTCATGTAATCTCAGTCAAAAGTAGGATAGACCGTCTTTCTCGAGAGCAAATACTGATCGACCTGATTTTAGCACAGCTAGAGATTTATCTGCTGTCAGAAAGTGCTCCACCAACTCAAAATCTTGAATTTGTTGTTGAAGGAACTTCATAACAGTGCTATGAAAAAGAAAACTACATAAATTGCCAGGAATTGTAGAGGTCCATTGAAAATTTAACCATGTAGTTGTCTACAGCAACTCAAGAATCACGTAACATCTGTGCATCTAAAGGCCAGATCATCTCTGAGAAGGATAAAGAAATTCAAGATCTCCTTTATCATGTGGATGAGGTCAACAGAGATTGCTCCATCATCATCTCTGGGGAAAAAAAAAGAAATTCAAGATTGTCTTCATCGTGTGGAGGAGATCAAAAGAGATATGGAGAGGGTCATATCTGAAAGAGACAAAACGATACATGACCTCTAATTGCTGAAAATGACAGTTTGATAACTTCAAAAGTTTTGGCACTTGCTGGAAAGGAGGCTATAATAGCTGAACTAGAAATGATTGCCAATCAGTTAAAGTCAGAGAATCTAGGCACCCCACCAACACAATAAGAAAGTTTGAAAGACACACTACAACGACCGACCAGTGGTCTTAAGAGAAAGGTTTGCACTAGCAAAAGTGTCTCATATCAGAGGGTAGACAAAAAAAATGAATCTTGAGCAGCAATCAATGGGGGTTGTAATGGAAGATGTTGAGGATGATGATCTTTAGGGTGGCACCATGGTAACTAAAGAAGTCAATGTCGTGGTAACTGAAGAAGTCAATGTAGAGGTAATTAAAAAAGATGTTGAGAAAGGCAAGGACATTATGGATCCAATTCAAACTCTTGATCAGGTGAAGAAACAAATTGTGGAGGTAGGCCGATATATTTTACAATTCGTTTATTTATAATATAACAATGAATTTTGTCATTTAATATGCAACAAGCTTATACAAAATTTGGCAACAAAATTGATCTAGTCATTGATGATACACTGAAGAAGATCATGAAGTTGAAGTGAGATAATTGTTCTTACAATAAAATTATTTTATTGTTTTAGTGATTTTATTAAGTGCGTTGTTATTTTTTGAGTCAAAATGGTGATTGGTTTTATGATGTTTTTTCTGGCATAGCTCCACAACTAATTCAGTGTGGTCAACAGATTTAGTCACCTTACCCATGCTATCATTCTTAACGATATTCAACTAGAATTCATTGACCAACGGGGAATGCATTCATGCTTATTTTATTGTATTGGTTGATGAGGCAAAGCACTTGAGTTGTGTCAACTATCCATTGATCTTTTGTGTGCCTAACTTTCTTGTATGTTTAGTTTCCTTTCTTTTAAACATAAAAGTTTGTTACGACATAATAACTTAGTTGTAGAAGGTTCTTCCTGACATTGATTTTTACACAAGACATGTTCAATATAATGTGGGCTAATGCATTCTCTCATATGGTTAATACCAATGCCAAAGATGGATTCAGATACATTTTTTGTCCTTGCATCATGCCGATACTAAATAGTATCTCCTTTTAGTGTTTGATTTGCTAAATCATCTGGTCATACATTATAATTCTCTATCAGCTAAAAAGTTATACTACGAGCAATCACTAGAAGAAGTAAGTATTATTTTGTATCTTATACTACAATATATGTTTCTTCTCTCGAACTTCACAGTATGTTTGACTGTTGTATTTTGAATTCTTTCAAAATTTGGACAAGTCATATTATTTCAATTGGCAAAGTGGACTGGCAAAAAAAATGTTAGCTCAGCCATTTAAACTTAGACAAATGCATACTCCCAAGCAAACCTCATCGTAAGTCATTATATAACAATTTATTATTAATAGTCTTGTACTAATTATTTTCATTCTTTGTTTACAGATTTGACTATGCATTTTTTGTATTATAATTCGTTGAATCACTGTATTATGAAAGTAATGAAAGAGTCACAGAAAAGTAAATGAATAATTATAGATATGTGGTGGGGAATAAGATAATGCACCACTCAACTTTCAAATTCAAATTATGAAATCTTGGTGATCCAATGGTTTTAGGGTGAAATATGTAAATTATTGAATATATAAATATGTCAACATGTAAAGATGTAAATATTGAATACATAGTGTTTATGGTGAATATACAAATCTGACTATTTAACTACACAGATGTGAATACATAGTATTTATGGGGAACGATGTTTATGGTGTAATATTTTGTATTTAAAATATGTAAATTATTATTTATGTATCTAAAAAATGTGTTTTACTACTTGACTCAAGTGCACTTCATGAATGGGTTCAATC
>JBBUKS010000113.1:7657562-7667580 GCA_038050645.1 Hedychium gardnerianum | reverse complement strand
TAAGACAAAAATATATGTTTCATATGTTTTGAAGCAAGAATCATAAAAATAAAAAAGCTAAATATTTAATATTCATGATCCAAATTTCAAATTGATTTTAATTTCTAAGAAAAAACATATTATCTATAATAAGTATATAAATTAACATAAAATACTACTTTATATATAATAATTACATAAATTAATTATTTATTTATTTACTTAATATATATTTAAAATAGTAAAAAAATATGAGAATACCAATTAAATAGTAAAATAGTAAAAAAATAAAAAAAAAAATATATCAGAATATAAATCTGATTTTTTTAAAAAAAATAGAATTTTTTAAAAATTTTAAAGAAATTTAAAATAGTAAAAATAATTTTCAAAATATTAATTAATAAAATTTATTAATTTTTTTAAAAGTTTAAATATATTTTTTATATATTTTATTGAGATAATTAAATTAGGGTTTAGGAAAGCTTGTTTGAAATATCACACTTAAATTAGGAAATGTTTGAATTAATTAAATCTTTAAATTTAATTTTCGGGATGCACAGTAACACCGCGTTTGCTCACGGCGCCAGAGGCGTCCGGCGAGGCGTTCGGCGGCACCGGCGGACACCTCCGGCACCGTAGTGTTTCTGTTCATCCAGAAACACCACGAGCGGACGCGCGACGCCCGACGGCACCAGAGGCATCTCGCGGCGCCTGCAACGCCTCCAACGCTCTGACATGGCCATGCCTTTTGCGAAGATGGTCAGAGGCACCTCTGGGTCCCGCAATGCTTTCGGCAGTGCCAGAGGCGTCTGCGACATCTCCATGACGCCTTCGGTAAGCCTTCATCACCTCCTCTACTCGCGTTTAGGTGAAATTAAAATCATACCTATCCAAAGTGGTCGCCGCCCTTGCTGCCGCCTCGCTGCTGCCTCGTCGTCGCCTCGCTACAGCCTCCCAGCTAATAATCGCTCTCCAGTTTCCTTTGTCCTTGCCTTCCCTACATTATATAGCATTTTTTTGATTAATCGATCGACAAGAAGAATCGAATCGATTCCTTCTGTCGCGATTCCTTCTGTCGGTGATTCCTTCTGTCAGATTCCTTCCGTCGCGTGACGCACACCATGACGCACGAAACTTTCACGCTTACTGTGTCGATTTCGGTGCTGTGGCTGAACAGTACAAATCAACTGTGTCGGGCGGCACGAAACAGTATTTTAATCACTGGGTAAGTCACAATGATGCAATAGGGCTGATTTTCTTTGGCTATCACGTTCTATAAGTTGTCACATGCACACACTTTAAACTAACATCTCATTAGTCATTTATTAACCACCACCCCTCTACCAACCATTTGATCCAACAAAAAAGACATAATTTTTCACTTTTATCAAAATTTGAGGTAGTGATGATGTTCTTAAAGACATACGATCAACCTTTTCTTGTTTTTTTGTTATACAAGTATCATTCATCAAAACACATGTTCCTAAGCAAAATGGTCTTGTTAAACACAGAATCAACATTTACTCAATATTGCACATACTATGATATTTTATATATGTTCCTAAACAGTATTGGGGTGCGTAACTCTCACCTCATGTTACTTCATTAACTAAACCTCATGTTCTATACTCAATGGTAAACCACCCTTTTCATGCATTTATCCTCAACAAAATGTCTTTTCTTTACTAGCCTTTGGTTGTTTATGTCCTATTCATGTTCTTAGACGTGGGCATACAAATAATAGCATAGATCCACTCATTGCATCATCTCAAGTTATATGTGCCATGGTCTAATGTCTCTCCTTTCTTATGTCTCTACTAATTTAATTTCTTTAAGCATACTTCCACTATCCACTGAAGGGAATTTCACAAATGTGAACTTATGTTTGAATTTTGAATGGGCCACCCAAGGGAAATAAAGGACAACAAATTTCTTAGGAGCAAACTTTGAATAAACCACCTAAGAGAAATAAAGGTTGCCAATACAAATTGCAATGAATTGTCAGACTTAGTGTCGTCATTTGTAAGCTTATAAACATATGGAAATATTGATAATCAATACTTTCTGGAATATTATGAATTTTTGATAAGCCAAAACCCAAATCCAAAATCTGAACATTAACAAGAACAATGGAAAACATCTGTAAGATCCAGTGCAAGATCAATATTGCCAACTATTAATTACTAGGAGATATTGAAAAGAAAATTTATATTGTAGACACTTGACAGTAAAGTGGTTTGAGATGAAAGGATCTAGTTAACATAACACATGCAGAGTAACTTGGTAAACTGAGGCACCTAAAGAAGAGACTAGCAATCTTATCCATGCAAGCTAGAAAGGAGCAAGATGCGAAAAAGTTACCTTAGTTCCCTCTCTATGATAAATCCTCCTAATCTTAATTCATCTTAGCAACAAAAATTAGCAAAATTAAAGAGTATAATCATGAGAGCAATAGAAAGATCACCAGAAAACAATTACCAGTGTTGAAACGCACTAGGCGGCTTGGTTTCCCTAGGTACTTCGTAAACCACTCAAATGCTTCATTTCCTTCATCGAGTGCAGAACCTGACCATTCCCAAACAGATATGTCATCAACTGCAACACACTTTTTATTCAGAGGAATCCTCAGTGCCTCCATATCTGGAGCTTTTATAACTGCAGAAAATGTAATCAAAGATGAAAATTAGAGCGGACCACGGATAATAAGAGAATGTGTTACTTTTTTTCTATGAATAGATAGTTTCTGAAAATAACAATGAAAATTATTAATGAGACATGTGCATTCATATCTACTTGATAGTTTTTGAAGCAAGATATTTATAGATAGCCATGCTGAAGGATCAGGGAGAAATGGAAATGTGATTACAATGAACACACAAGTTTTTGTAAATTAAATAAGCCACGTAATGAACTAAAATGGAATATTACGGATTGTACATGGAGTGCTAATAAAGGACGGGGAATATACATATAATATATGTTTTATTTATAGTACCACCCCATCTAATCTTTGGAACCCTTCCACTAGCTCCATCAAGACTGCTCTCCCAAGAGACATATGATAGTCTCTTACATTACAGACTTCTCAAGCTAACATGCTTGTGTAGGCTGTTTTAATTATGCACCAAGGCTTGAGGTCCTAAACATGTCTTTAAAAAAAATGATGGTTGACTTGTATAAACAGGTTTACAAAGGCTCTCTGTTATTTAGCACACTTGGGTCACATTAGAATTTTTTAAATTCCACATAGCTAATGAAATACGTAAAACAAAAGACACTATACATTCTCTTAGTATTCGTCATCCAATGCTAGAACTTTTAAGTATCAAAACAACTAAAATCAACATAGAGACAAGTATGACGCACCCATATATGAGAGATCAGTTGGCACCCAATCATCCCTAAATGCATCCATTGGCAGCTCTATATCAACTAAAGCAAGCTTTGGCTCAACTCTTTGAGTATATGCCCTTCCTTTTGAGTTCACAACCAGCCACTGCCGATCCCATTGAAGTCCTACAGAGAATGAAGAAAATCAAGGATGAACATAGATTACCAAATTGATTAGAAGAAATTTTGGGAGAATCAAAATTTATGAACACTAGCTAACAATATACCAATTGTAATAATCATTTTGAGTTTTTTACTGAGATTAACAATTAATAAAAATTTCTGTGCCCAGAAATAAACTAAGTAGTTTGGCGCCTTATTGGTTGCTTTACTTGCAACATATAACAAATTGATTTCCATATAATTTATCATACCACAGAAGTAGTTTATGCACACAATCATGCTTTAAGCATAGTTATCAAAATCAAATAGAAGAATAGGTTGTTGGTGCAATAATGCCCCAGATACGAAGTTTCAATGTTTGACGAATATTTAAGTTTAGGTAAATAAGTTGGATCTTACTTGTATAGCGAGTGTGCAAGAAAAGTCCTCATAGGTCTGGAGACCGGATGCAAGACAAGAGAAGTCCAAGAAGATCGAGGACCGGATTCTTAGCAAGAAAAAGTCCTTGCAGATCGAAAGATCCGATATAAGGCATGGAAGTCCAAGGAGACCGAGGGCCGGATTCTTGGCAGAAGAAAAGCCCGAGCAGATTGCGAGATCGAATGCAATGGCAGATGAAGACTTGGAGACAACATAGCTCCAAGCACAAAAATCTAAGGAATGGAAGGTTCATTTGCCATAAGGTACTCTTGGGACGAGGGTAGTGGAGTTGGGCATATTTCGGCCATTATGATGGCTGAAAACGATGTATGAGTCGATTGGTAAAGTCTAGCAATCGATTGATACATTGCAAATGGTGAAAGGAGTTGTGATTGAGGGTTAGGGTTTGCTAGTCAATTTTAGTTGTTCGACTGGCAGACTAAACCTCAAAACTTGTCTTAGGGTTTGCTAGTCGAGTGTTGGTTTTAGCTGTTCAACTGGAAGACTAATCCTCAAACTCTGACTTAGGGTTTACCGGTCGATTGCTAGTTTCCAACAGTTCGACTGTTGGACAAAACCCTAAACAAGGAAAGGGTAGTTCGATTGTTGAACAATACCCTAAACGGGGTAAGGGTTTAGCGTAGCAATCGATTGCTATGGCACAACAATCAACTATTGAGATAAAACCCGAATTTGGGGTTTGCACACTAATCCTAACAATCAACTGTCATGTTGCGGCAATCGATTGGTAAATCGTTCCACGCAAACAACTGTCCACTGGCTAGTTTGACTAATGGCTAGCACTCGATTGCTAGGATCTAGCAATAGACTAGTAGCTTATTTCGGGTGAACAGATCTCAATACGACTAGCCAGTTCCACTGAATGGCTAGCAGTTGATTGCTAGGGTCAAGTAATCGACTGGTAGCGGGCAAACAGAATGTTTCCAATTCAACCGGTCAGTTCGACTGAAGGGTACCAATCGATTAGTGATTTATAGCAATCGACTGGTATTCAAAAAAGAAGATAATATCAGCTGCTAATCAAGAGTCAACCGTTAAACGATCGTATCAACGGTCAAACCTCCATAGCAGTCAAGTGGTGAAAGCAATCAACTGATCGCAGACGAAAGGTATGGAAAGAGCCTGATTGAATCATGTTAAAAGGGTCTGTCTTCCACACAATTAACTAATCTACGGTTTATCTTCCACACAATTATCCAAGCTATGATTCTCCCAATCAACTCAAGTTCAAAGGCTTTCATTCCCAGCGATCTTCAAGTGAAAAAGAGGAAGAGCTCTTGTGCGAAAAGCGTAACTCATCTTGTCTCTTCTCTCTTGTTGTTTCCTTGTGCTGAAAATTGTAATATTGTTGTAAGATGTTTCTCCGCCTTCGGATTTGGTCTGAGAAGGAGAAAAACTACTAGTGGTGGGTCTTGGATGTAGTCTCCTAGGGAGGCGGTGAACCAAGTAAAACTAAATGTGTTAGCAATGTCTTGTTTGTTGGCGTCTCCTGAGAAGAAGTAAAAAAGGGAGGATAAAAAGGCAATTTTTCGATGAAAAACCAAGTTGGAGTACCAGTGGAGGTGACGCAAGCTTGAGTGACGGAGATCCCACGGCAAGACTTGATGGGGTAGACGAAGATGGAGGCGACGGTAGCGGCGGCTTCTGCAGGCTCCCGCGACCCAAACAAAGCAGCCAGAACCGAAGAGGCCTTCTCCATGTCGCTTGTCTTCTCTGCTGATGCCCGTCTGTCCGATTCGCCTTCTTATACATTTTGCGGCGTACCTGTTGGCCATTGGATCATGATAAGGACTGCTTTCCGCGCGCATACCGTACGGCGAAAAAAATTATCCATATATTTCCGTGGAAAGCAAGAAACGAAAGATTGAGAGAAAAACAGAGGAAAACTGAATTAGGAAAGAAAATAAAATATATATATAATTTTTATTTCATCTGAAAAATATTTTTATTTTAATATTAAAATAAATTTATTTAATATTTTATTTTTAATTCAACCTATCAAAAATTCCCATATATAAAATAATATTATATCAAAATATTCCTTATTAATCTAATCAAAATGATTTAAATTTGCCGCGAGAGTATCGTGATTAAATCCTCTAATGATAAATTAAATATATAGAGTTTGAGACTCAATTACGACGTATTATTAGAGATTTTTCTCTTTAATAAATAGTTTCTCGTTTCAAAAATATTAACTGTCACAATGAATTTCACATACGTTTTTTCGATTTACTTTTGTGATCGATGAAAAATATGAGATCGAATCGATCATCTAAAAATTAATAACACTTAAATATTTAATATCAATTAAAAATAATAATTTAAACTTATTAAAATCATTCTAACTTAACTAAAATCAATTGATTAAGATTTTTGAACCGAGCTATAATAATTTTAAATTGATTTTGATTAAATTAAAATAATTTTATTAAGTTTGAGTAATTTTGATTATGTTGATAAAAAATATAAGAATATAAAAATATTTTATATATAGTAATTTTAATTAATTTAGAGTATTTTTTCATTGTAATAATTAGAATAATAAAGGAAACATAAGTTATTTAAGATTGTAGTAAATGAGTAATAGATTGATGGTTAAGTTTGACTTATAAGAAAAAAATAATTATTATTCGATAACTTAGTTTAATATAAGAAAAAATGTAATTCTTTCTATTTCTTTCCATTTATATTTTTATTTATTCCTATCTCTATATTAAAATTCACAAATTTAAAGTGTTGCATCGTTAGAGATAAAGTTCTCTCTAGATTTCATAAAACTCCAACCACTTATAGAATTGTTGAGGTGGAGGCCAATGAAGTGAAGCTTTAGGTAGATACGAAGGAAGAGTATAAATCCTTAAGGGCAAAAGTAAAAAAAAGGTTTTTTTTAATCATATAACGCTTCATTTTAATTTTTATATAAAAAAAATATCTCATATATAATTATTCAATTATCCTCCACTATATAATAATAGATTATTTTCATTATTATTTTTCTCTTATTTTTTTTATCTAAATCGATGTATTATAATAGCTACGATTTCACAAGTATTCTAACTGAGTTATCACACAATTGTAGTAACTACGATTTCATAGCTACTACAACATAGAGAAAAAAAATTAAAATTAAGATTAAAATTATTTGGAACCTTCAAAAAGGATTTAAATGATTTTTTTTTAGCCCGAAACTTAGTCGTTATGGGTTTCACCCCCTAATTAATTATAGATCTCTAAACAAGCTTCGATTTGATATAATATGCGTCATGTGATTCAACTCGACTCAAAAGTTCTAATCTCTCAAAATTTAGAGTTTAACATTCACGTTATAACAGCTACGAAATCGTAGTTGTTGCAATGAACTGTCACGCAGTTGTAACAGTTACAGTTTTATAGATGCTACAACGTAAATGTTAAATTTTAAACTTTAAAAGATCATAACTTTTAATTCGGATAGAATCATAAGATATATAATATATCAAATTGAAGCTCGTTCAGAGATATATAATAATTATTAAGTGGAACTCGTAATGGCCAGTTTTAGACTAAAAAAATATCATTTAAATTTTTTTCAAATGCTCCAAATTATTTGTCTTAAAAAAATCACATTGTAGCAGCTACAAAACGGTAGTTATTATAGAACTGTAACTACTACAACTATGTAATAATTCAATTATAATAACTATAAAATTATATGTGTTATACCGTTATAATAGTTATTCATAATTGTTAGAATGCGTTTGATTAATTTATGATTTAAGTGGGATATAAATAGTACAAGAGGACAAAATATCTTTTTAATTAAAAAATCAATATATGACACTTCTTTGATAATTTATAAAAGAAATATCCTTTTGACTTTTGCCCAATCCTTAACTCTAATATTAAAAAAAAAAATCTTTTGGTAGTACAGTGCGGAAAACTAGTTATGTTCAAATGCTCATTTACATGCAAAGCTAGCACACTTTATTTATTTCAAGCATTTTATTTATATATTTTTTCTTAAAAATTCAATCATTAATAAATATATCATAGAATTACTAAAAATATTATAAAGCGTATTATTATTTAATTAAGTTAGTATTTAATATACAAGCAGAATTCATGATGTCATATAAAGTTCTCTCTCTCTCGAGCCTTTTAGATTTCTTATTTTATAATTTTTAAGTTATTTGATTTTAAATTTGAATTTACTATTGATTTAATCGACCCAATATAGATGGACTATGGTTTAAATTTTTGATGTTTAAACAATATATTTGAAAATGTATTAAGTAGGACATATACTTGACAATGGAAAAAGTTTAAGTAGTTTAAGGTTAATCAAATACTTAATTGATAAGAAATTTAAGTGGATTAAATATACTATACATGTAGCACTAGAAGTCTTAACAAGATGAGGAGGACTGAACTTTAATTAGGCATATATGTGGAAGTATAAGCAATGCATAAAGGATTGTATGCTTAGCAAAGGAGAAAGTTTAGGTAAATCAAAGGTAACAAGATGATTAACAAGTGTTGAAGTTTTAAAGGAGTAAATTCTAAAAAGATATGGAAGTTTTAGAGAAGTGAATTCTAAAACTTGAAAATCTTGTCGGTGAAGGTGGCTAAGTGGAAGTCTTAGTAATGAAATGGAAGAAGTGGAAGTTCTTGAGGTAAGATTAGGCAAGCAGAAGTCAGTGACGAGGCTAAACAAAGGGAATACCTGGTAGGTCGAGGTCCATCGGATATTAGGCAATAGGTGATGTCTTAGGGATAAGGAGTCTTTAGACACGAAAAGTCTTAATAAGTTGATGTCAATTTGATACAGGCCAAGGTTTTAAGTTTTGGTAAGTCAAGATTAACGTATAATAAATAGATGCCGAAGCCTTAGAGATATGAGGTTTCTTGGCATAGTATGAACTCAATTTTTGTGACTAGAGTTAGAGTGGTATTCGATTAGAGTAGAGGGATAAACCCAAAATCATGAAACATGGTATAATTGAATTTGGGCAAAAAATAGATAATTGATGGAAAAGGTTTAGTTTTGTGATTTAAATGAATTCAGAGTTTAGCAATCAACTGATCAAGCAGTCGACTCAATAATTGACTCAGACTAAAATGTCAATGAATAAAATGTTTCTCTTCGAGGACTAATTGATTGGTGTATAGTAGTCGTCTAGGTTAAATCAATAGTTGATTGATAACATAAGTAGCAAACAACGTGGACAGTCAAAATGGATGATTCAATTAAGAATTTTTTGGTCAATTGACTAATGACTAATTAGTTGAAGAAAAGTCCAGTTCCAAACAAAAAAAAGTCATGTGTCGTAATAGAGTCAATTGATACTCAATGTGTAATCGACTAAAGTGAAGCAGTAAACCGATCAACAACAAATTATTGATTAATGGCTCGTGAATAGAATAATTATATAAGTTGATCTCGTCGAGATTTTAAGAGTAATGCTTGTGTTGATTCTAAGGATAGTATTACTGTATTCAAGAGCCTTTATAAGCAACCTACAACGATTAAAGATAATTGTTTTTTAGTAATTTATTTCTTGTATATTTGTCATTTGATTGTATTATTATATATTGTTTTTTTTTGTTTGCTATAAAAGAATAGGATCGTAATGTTGGGTAGCCCGACGCGGATCCGTACTTTAGACATTTTACAAAACGTACACAGCAAAAATAAAAATATAATAAATTCTTAATTTATTACAACACATACATCCACGCATGTAAGATATAACACATTCCTAATTCTCAGCTACGACGCATTACAGAAAAAAATTTATCTAGTAAAAAGCGGGCCTAAAAATGCTGGCTATTTGGATGAGCCTCTATTAACATTTCTCAATTTACCCTGGTGGCTGGTGGAAAACTTCCGTGGGGCGGGGCCGGTCACCTCAGGTCCGATGTTACCCGACCTGGTTAATCATTTTTTTTTACAACACGTTTAGACATAATCGTAATATAAAATTTTACGATAAGAAATTTATTCTAGTTATACTTGACTAATGACATGTAGTGAGAATGACATCAATTAAGCAATGCTCTGGAGCCTTGCCTTTACACGTATCTACGCCGAGTATTTTCAAGA
>JBBUKS010000113.1:7639916-7657462 GCA_038050645.1 Hedychium gardnerianum | reverse complement strand
TTGAAGTAGACGGTTCTTGTGAGGTTGATGAGCTAGCTCTGTTATTATGCAGTCATTCTTCATTTTTCTTGTGATAATGTTGGCAAAGAGTGGAATGTTGAGTGAAAAATTCTAATGGGAAGAAAATAGTTCCCATGTCCTTTGGCTAATAAATTTTTTCAGTGTAGGTTTCTCTTGCAAGTATGAATTCAAATGGGTCTTGATATTTATCCCATAACTAGGAACTGCCTTGAATAGATGATCTCAGTGTTTAAGCTAGTCTTCGATAGGTTTAGTGGCTAACCATTCTTTATCAAGATTGAAAGGGTATTCTTCAAAATCAGGGACCTAAATATTGACTCCTTGTATATCTTTTTTTTTTTGATGAAAAATTGTATATCTGTTTTGATGACATGCCTGGTTGGTTCTATTTTAAAATTAATCTATTCTGGAGGGGAATTGTCAAAGGAGCAAAGTGCAAAAGTTTCTTATTCTTCCAAGACATATTGTAGGATAACACCAAGTTTATATGGGAACTCTGGTATAGAATCCAGAACATGGACCCATAACTGATTTAGCAGTCCGAAGTCCATTAAGGTGAAGGGTGTTATGAGCTTTCCTCTATAATTTTTGTTTTCGGATTTTTCAAAATGAATATAAGCTTTTCGAAAAGAATAAAGTAGTTGACATCTGTATCTTAGTGCTAAGGCATTAGGATCAGAACATTGAGGAAATGTCTTCCGACATTTAAGTTTATGGTTGCATTCTTCTCCATATAAGAGAGTAATACCTATAGTGGAATTTTCATGAAAGCATTTCAGGACTTCACAAAGCTCCACAAATTGTTGGAAAGTAGAATTTTTCCCAATTGTTCGAATATAAGTAGAAATATCCTCTGGTAGATTCTTCTGCTCAGAAAATATGCTTTAATTAGTTGTTGTTTTGTCTTGGCCTTAAGGATTTCAAGAGATTAATACTCCATTGGCCTTTGCGGTATTCTTGAAGCTGGTGTAAGGATTAACTCACTAAAGTCTTCTGTTAAAGGATTGTAATTCCTTTTGGGGGACAACTGATTATAGTTACCGTTTTAGTCAGTGACTGCCGTTAAGTAGGATTTCTCTAGCTAGGTCTTCCCATCAATTTTAAGTAAGTACTAATGAAGAAATTAGGGCCTAGTTTAGCCCTAATCATGTCAAAGTCTTCATCTAAAGAATAAAACCCTCTATATGAAGGTTATTCATAGTCTGCGATGACAGTTTTAATTTCTTCTCAGTTTGAATATATTCATGCTTAGGTCTCTGAAAATACATCATAGCAAGAAAATTTCTTTCCAGACTTTTGAACTATTGTCAAGAAATAATTAGAGAGTACATTAATAATAAAAATCTTGTGGTTGAAAATCCCGAGTGTTGTAGGGATGTTCCAAACATTATCTATGAGGCAATGTTGAACACTATCTAGCTTTGATCATAGATCAAATTGGAATGTGTCTTCTTTTCGAGTGAATGGCTAAAGTTCTTGGTTTCCGAACTTTATAGTTTTAAAGTCATAAGTTTTGACTTTCTTTTGGCGATCCATTCTTGTTGGATAAGTAGATGTAATGTTTTGTCTTCTTGTACAAAACATATGATATTAGTACAAAAGTCTAGATAAAGTAAAGTTAGAGAATTATTGATTCATTTTATATGTTCTCAATTTATTCTTAATCCTTATTGATAATTGTATTAGCAAATTTAATTCATCGTTTGGATCTTAATCTTTTTCTACTTCTTTTAGTCTATTAACTATAACTGTCTATGATTTTACAATCAATTTTTATAATAATTTCTGACTTGCTACAGATAAACAACATAAAAGAGTCAAAGACAATAAATGATGGTTAAAATTTCAATCTAATGAAGTAAGGTGTTCTTATTCTTTGTATTTTCCTAATGCATATCGGCACATATTTAGAAATTTTTCTAACTCCACCCTCATTCTATTTCATAGTCATCGGTTTCTATGACTAAATAGTCTGAATCAAGCAGTACAATTAGTACTATAAATTATTTTATCATGATTTTGATCTGTTTCACAAGCTCTATATCTTATTGGTTTTTACTAGATGACTAAATTTTATAATCCGACTAATATTAAAATGGTAAAATTAGTACTATAAATTATTTTATCATGATTTTAATCTGTTTCACAAGCTCTATATTTTATTAGTTTTTACTATATGATTAAATTTTATAATCCGACTAATATTAAAATAGATAGTCCGCCCCTATATTTCGTCTATCAAATAAATCACGGCCCGGCAGCCAGACACAATACGTTTTTGTCTGCAAGCGTCTAATAAATGCGCTATGTAGAAATTCAGCCGCCGCACCTCCTACCATCTCGGGGGCTCGATGCTTTTGTTTCTGAATCGATATTAAGGCAGACAAAATTTTCAATAATTCAATGATTTTATCATTCTGGAGGTTTGAGATCAGATTTGATTTGATTCGGATAGAAGTAGAGATTCACGGACACACACCATCCCAATTGTGCAAAATAGAATTTCGATTTGGGTTTTAACAAATTAATGAATGACAATGCGCGATTAAACAGATACATGATCATCACCGCCGCCGGTTATCACTGCCGGGCGAACGAGTGGCGCCGAATCCCTTGGTAATACTGAGCAAGGCCGGGTTGAAGCGCAGGCAGCTGAAAAGGCTCTGCCGGTAGGGCAACGCAGTCTTCTTCCTTTGATCCTCCGCCGCCGCCCTGTTCGCCGCGTAGTGCATCTCGTGCGAGAACGCGCCCACCCTCCTCATCGACCCGCCTGTCGACGACCGGGAGCTCGAATTCTTCGAATCCAGTTTCGCCGAGAACTCGACTTTGTTGCTTAGCGACGGCGACAGAGTGTACTTGCTCAGCGGGTCCTTGCTCCGGTTCCCGGTGGCGCGGCCCTCGGACGCACTGCGGAACAGGAGCAAGTCCTTCAACCGCCACTTCTTGCTCCCGTTGCCGTTCTTCAGGGGAACCGCCGCCGGAGCGGTGGAGGCAGAGGAGTCGGGAATCGTTGTCTTAAAGGAGAAGTCCCCTTCTCCTCTGAGGGGAGATAGCGATCTCGATCCCTTCCGGTTTCTTGAGAAAGATAAAGAAGGGAGAGAATCGGGTGGCGCCTTCTCCTTCTCCCTCCCTCGCCCTCTGGTGGCTTCCACCATCGCGGCGGCGAAGGGGTCGCGCTCTTCCCGCGCCACCACTCTGCTTCGGTGGCGAGGCGACCATAATCCCTTCGACGAGGCCGGGGAGGAGACCCTGCTGCTCCCGTCTTCGGCGCCCTCCGGGAAGTGCAAGCGAGGAGGGAGCTTGAGCGGCCGGATCTTCCCTTCCTCGAAGAGCTCGTCGGCGGCGGTGAGCGCCGGCAGGCCGTCTTTGTCAAGATGACCGCTGAAGTCGAAGGCGAATTCGTAGGCCCCGTCGGAGGCGAACTCTCCATCCTCCTCCTCTTTGGCCGTGCCGGGCTTCTCCTCCCAGAGGAAGGGGATGCCGGAGGAGGCGAGCGGAGGAGGTGGATTGGCGGAGGCGATGGCGTCGAAGTGTGCATAAAGCAAGGAGGCGCGGGTGGGGCTGGTGGGAGCGCTGGTGTAGTGGAGGAACAGGTCGAAGGGGTCGCCGGAGGCGTGGTGCTTGGGGCTCGACGGCGCGCTCACGTACGGGGTGGTGCACGCGCTGTCGAAGTGGATGTCTGGCACCGGCACGGCCACCTCCATCTCTGATCTCTTCACCCCGCCGCCGTTCTGTTTCGTGCAGTATCCTCAGTGCCCAGGGCTCTTAAATGGAGATGTCATCGACGAAGAGAAAGGGAAGAAGGTGAGAGGAAAGGAGGGAACAACAGACGGTCGCGTTGTATTGTTAGGACCAGAGCGGAAAGAAAATACACGAAATCTTGTACTGGATTTTTTTGGTTGGTGGCTAAATTCCGAGCCGCCTTTTGGCTACTCTTCTCGCTTTTTTTTTCTTTCATTTATTTATTTCTATTATTCATCGCTATTTGATTTTGATATGATCTTAGAGTTCATAATATGATTATATAATGATACAATTTTCAATAATTGTAGGCAAATAGGGTTGGCGGATGGAGTCGATGGGGTTTAATTGTCGTGGTAGGAGTAGAATCGTCAAAGTGCACGTGGAGCCTTAAAGAATACGAGTTTGGCTTCATGAAGCCACATGGAGAATGGAGTTGTTAAGATGATAAGAATGTGATATCAATTTTAAATCATCTCATTAACGACATGATTGAATTGCTCACATTTTATGGAAACGAAAAATACATTAAAAAATATGAAGAAATATTAAACCAAACAAGAAGAAATTTCGTGTTGTCTGCTAAGCTCACATCTTATGATAAATAATCACATGGGAAATTAAAACCAACAAAGTCGCCATCAACCACGCTTTCTTTGACCTGGCCACACATACGTGTAATTATTGAATCATTGCATTTGCTAAATGATATCGTAATTGAAGCAAGTTCAAGTGGGTCTGAGCTAAAAGCCCATTTTGATTGAAGTAGACTCGGCCCAAAAGAATCCAGTTATTTTGATTCTAAAGTAGCAAGGTCGTTGCCAACCAGCTTGAACTTACTTATTGACATCAATGGAAGTAAATATTAGTAGAAAATATTTGTAAGCAAAGCAACAAAGAATGATGCGGGAAGGCTAGTGGACTTTCATAGGGTTGGGTTGCCTTTGGTGGCAATCAATAAGTTGGAGATCTTGTTGTTATGGGTTAATATGCAAGAAATTTAATTGTGCTCGTATATGAGTCACCCGAGTTTAGTATAATGTAAGCTAGATTTGCACCTCCCCTACATAATTTTCAAGTATTGTGATTCAATATAAACCAATTTCATAGTCACTTAGCTCCCAATGTGAAACTAATATCCCATTTACAATTAATGTAGTTTCTTCCATCTACTATTTTTTTTTCTTTCACATTTTTACAATAGTTTTTGTGGCATTTGAGAAGATATCCTTAATTTTTTTTTTCTTCCAATGAATAAAACATTAATATTCAAAATGAGCCATTCGAGTAATGGAAAAAATTGCATACGCGAGTGAGAAATTTTAGTGCAAATCGATTTGGAATCAAATGAGGGCAAAGCTCATATAATGCATAGACCGCGAATAGGGCTGTAAACAAGCCAAGTCGAGCCAAGCTTTGGGGTGTTCAAGCTTGTTTGATAAAGTAACCAAGCTAAGCCAAACCGAGCCTAAAATGAACCAAGCTTTTGAAATGATTGTTCAAGCTTGACTTGATTTATTTTTTATGAGTTTGAGCTTGTTTGAATCTTAGCTTAAGCTTGATTTGTTTAAATGTTATCGAGCTCTCACTTCAAGCTTGGTTTGAGTTTGGTTCATTTAGATGTTATCGAGCTCTTAATTTAAGTTTATTTGATTGTTTGAAATTTTTACTTATTTGATTAGTTATTGAGCTTGATGATTCAAACTTATTTGTTTATTTTATTTTATTTATTTAACATGTTGATAAGAGTTTTATTAATGAATATGAATGTTCATGAACGTTGTTCATGAACATTATTCACGAATATTGTTCACGAACATTAACGAGCTGAACACATATGTGTTCAAGCTTGTTTGTTTAGTTTAACGAGTTGTTCAAGCTTGTTTGTTTAATTGATCTTGTGTATATTGAACGAACATAAACAAGCTCTTATCAAGCTGAACACCAAACTTGTTCATGAACGTTTGGTTCATTTATCGCCCTAGTTCTTCACCTACTTAGTTGACTTCATCTAGTTAGTTGTCAACACTATCACCTCGATGCTTTTCATCCTGTGATCCATCAAATGTCCCATAATACCCTTTTTTGATCTTGAGCGAATCTTGAGCCATAGATCTAATCACTAATCTTGGCCGCACTAAGCGTCCGTGTATATTTTACCAAGTTTTTCCATGGCTTCATAAACACATTAAAAACATAAGTAAAACTAACTTAAACCTTTGCTCAACACAACAAAACCCATGGTCGAGCCTGACCACTTAGGGCACAATTGCACCAATACTTTCCACCTTGTTTTTATTATGGTGTGCTATCCATGCGTACACAGTCATTCTTTCATTTATTGTGCTTCTCAAGGCATTGTTTACAATATTCAACAGATGTAGAACACAAAACCATCATCTCCTTGACATTGCATGGGCTGTGATGTTTCAAATCTATGTACCTTAACTTTTTTCATATTCTATCTTATCAATTGGGTTCCAGTTTCTGGCCCTAGTAGTTAACGCTAAAACTCACTTCTCATATCATTATCTTTCAGTAGTCTCCTTTCCCTTCACTACCGAGCCTTTGGTTGCCTATATTTTGTTTGTGCTCTTGGATTCAAACGTGACAAGTCCTTTCTCTTGTCACTGTATTCCTTAGGGAACTAACATTCAGAAGGGCTATTGGTATTCTGATCCAATAGTTTACTGTACAATCTTAGTTTACTATGAACTCTGTTGTATGCTTGCACTTATTATAACCCTTGGTTTCCTTCCATTTTATGTGTCATCTCACTGGATTTTTGTTTTTATGAAACAAATTGTGAGTTCAATTATAAATTGCGAGCAGTTCTAACTTATTGATGGCATACTAGTTCAAAATTTTCTTAAATTACACTTCTCTTTCATGCCTCAAAAGTTAAATTCTTTGTACATTCTTTATTTTAATCTTAATCATCCTCAAGCTTTGTTCCTTTGTGATGGCAACTTTAGTTATTTCATCTTGTTGGTATTCCACACATACTTTTGTAGCCTGAGCTGTCACGGCCACAGTTATCCCACTGAAGCTACAGTTAAATTCAACTTATAGAAAGTACATTTTCCAGGTCTCCTACATGAACACTATCTCCCCTTTAGCAGAATTAGAAGCTTATCAGTTCCCAATGGTGCAATCTTGTGTCTTCCGTAGAATGGTTTTCACCTCAAATGATATTCAGAAAGCAAGTATGGAAGCTGAAAGACGATTGGATTTGCACTTTTCAGCATGCAGGTAACCAGAAAGCGTGAGGATGTATACCGTGTCATTAAGGCTTTTGCTGATAGAGGAGAATGGCTAGGTTATGAAGCTAAACGATACACCCAATGTTTGGTTGAGGAGTTTGAACGAAATGGTGTTTGTCTTAATCCAAGCAAGAAACATGAATTGGAGAGTTTGGGAAAGCAAATTGAAGAACTCAGTTTCCAGTATATCCAAAACCTTAACATAGACGACAGTTTTCTCCTTTTAAGTGAAGCTGAACTTGCAGGGATGCCTCTTCAATTCATTGAGGTTTGTTCTTGTGATTTTTTTTTTGTGAAAATAATTTGTTTTAACTTTAATGTATTATTTAGTAGTCTTTATTACTGTATGATTTTTCATTTTTTAATTGACTCCCCTGATTTTACTAGTTGACATGTCATGTGAAATTCTTTGTTACATTCTAAGTTTCTTAGAGAAATTTTCTCTTTGACTGTTATTTCTTTCTATTGCTGAGGATTAATTGAGAGCCTTGGGTAGCATGTCTTTCAATAATTGGTAAAATGCTTATGTATTAACATTTCTGCTATTTATAGTGTTCTCAATATATGTATACTTCTTGAACATGGTCTTGGTTCCGGTTCTCTGTTCATTCTTTGATCCATAATTTGTGACTTTTCTTTTGAAGTTGGTGAAGCTTGATGCATGTATTTTAGTGTGGATCGTGTCTTGCACTCATTGAAGTTGTCTGCATTGGTTGTATTGAATGGCCAAATCAGAACCAATGGAGACAGTTACAATTGGGAAGAAAAAGATTGTTACAGTTTGAGATTATGCATATAGGAGTTGACAAATAATAAGGAAAAAGCATAAATATCAAACTGAACAAGTTACTTCAGATGAGACATCATAAACTATCATGCAACCATCTTGGTATCCAAATGCAACTGTAGGCAAAAAATACACTAGAAAGTGAGCATAAATGTGCACAGTGGGGTTTCAAGGTGATGTGCATGAATCATCTCTTAAGAATCGGATAGCAATAACAAGTTAAAATTACTCCATTTTATGCATCTTTAAGTCATCATTTTTTTGTAAGTTGGCACCATCTATCCAGTTTACGCCGATTAATACTAGGGGCGACCGACCCGACCCACGGAAGTTTCCCATCGGCCACCGGAGTAAATCGGGAAGTGCTCGAAGCGGGCGGCCCATCAACCCAACATTCTTAGGTCAACCGTCCATTAAGGAAAATTCGGTTAATTCGCCGAAGCTGGGATTCGATCCTTAGATGCATGGGAAATTGAGAAGGCGCCCTGCCGCTGCACCATTGCTCCGGGGGCATCTTTAAGTCATCATTAGTTATATACCTAAAGGTTATCACCTATCTCAATTTTAACATCTCATTCATTTATCAAGTATTATAATACATCATGGTTGATCCATTTTAAAGCTCAATCTCGTTTGATTATAGTGAAATGCAATAGCCACACCCACCAACCACAAATATCTCACCTAATATGACCTAACAATGTGTACAATAATGCACCAACAAATTCGATAGTGTATAATGGTTGGAAACTTTGTCAACACTAATGAACTAGCGGACCGAAGTCTGCTTGAAATGCAAGGATTGAAGTCCTAGATCTAATGATTTTGTTTAAAATTTTCACCATTATCACTTTTCCACATCATTAATTGCCTTAATTTTAATCACTGTTGTTGCACATTTACCATTTCTCTTTAAGTTCATATACATTATGTGCCAACTTGATGTTCACAATATGTATATGAATTTCATACTAGGATCTACTCTAGATTTTCATTTGTTTTGCTTTCACTTGCTAATTAATGCATTATTGAATGCTCGAACATAATCCATTCACAAGCAAAAGAATGCCCACAAAGACTAACAATCAAGGAACTTTACAGAGGAACAAGGGCTCCTAGTTGTAGTGGGTGACCAAGCTCGATCTCGGAGCTTTACAGTGGCGTAAACTAGTAAATTTGGAATCTCCACGTAGGTTGAGTTGACTGAAAGTGCTTCCCTTGAGTGAACTGCTAAATTGACTGAATACTCTTTGCTAGGAAATAGAATGCTCGCTGTTGAAATCGAGTTGACTAAAAAAGTAGTCAGTCAACTCAATAGGATTTGAGTTGACCGGAGACACCTTGACTTTATTGGATTGTCGACAGCTGTTGTACAGTTGTTTGCAATAATTCCTTATTTTAAATTCTAGTAAATGATTTCGGCTTAAGTAATTCGAAATGTAGTCATTGGATAGTGGTATGAGGTTTGTCTATATAAACAATATTTACATTTATTCTCGATACCTATGCATGAATATCAGGCCTTGGTCTCTAGTCTATGTGGTTGAGATAAATGCAAGCTTCTAGAAGGCTTCTTTCACAAGCCCTAGTAATATCTTCCTTTGTTCTCAAAGTCTTCATCTTGCAAGAAGACATTTTTTTGTACAAGGTTTCTTTACTTCATCCAAGGATATTTTTCATAGTGAGATTGTGGGCTTGATCCACCGAAATTGATTAGGTTGTGGAATAGGACTGGGTCCGAACCATTTAAAGATTGATTGTAAGTGTTATGTTCTTTCTTTGTGTTCATTATTTTATCATTTTGTTGTGCTAACCATGATTTAAAATCTCATGCCATCCCGCTCGATACGGGTGAAACATTTCATTCCGCTCGTCGACTGAAAATGACACCGACACATTCGAGGTACCGCAACCACCGTGGAGGTGTCGCACGGGCCTCAAGGCAACCGTGGAGGGCCATGGACTCGTTGCGCGAGCCTCATGGTCGTGCGACGCGGAACAGGAAGGAGGAAGTCGCGCGTAACAAGATGAGGAAGTCATTGGCGGAACATGAAGGAGGGTTCTGCAAAGAGGAAGTCGCGTGGAATAGAAAGAGGAAGTCACTGGTGGTGCGGAAGGAGGAAAGGTTTTAATTAAATAACTTGGTTAATAATTGCAATTAACTCCTAGCTATAGTTGGGATAATTTAAATAGACTTAATTAAATTCTAATAAAATTATCTCATTAATTTAATATATATATATATATATATTAAAAATATTATTTTATGTTTTTTGTATTTTATATTTTTTAAATATTTAGATTAATTTTTTTAGTTAATATATTTTATATTTTAAAAATATCGAAACCGTATTGTTCTGGGACCGAAACCTCGGCACGACTTGAGATTTTAAACCATGACTGCTAACTCTAACATGAAGAAACACACAGGCATGACAAGTATTCTAATAACTTTTTTTGGCCTTGCACAAGTGTAAGAGAAAGTAAAGTTTCTATTTGCAGTCAAGACTCTATTCATCCACCCTCTAGCATCCAGTTATACCTTCCATCGATCCTAATAAAATTGCTTGATTGTTCAAGGAGGTTAACTTATGTACTTTGAAAAGGGAGGATTTTGAAGGTTCGTATTTCTAGGACTTTTTTGTTTTTGCCAGAAATGGAATTCTCCTCAATTATTTCATAGTCCATTCATTCAATTGTAATTTTTAGAAGTATTCTGTAACTTGTGTGTATTCTAAACCTAATTGGAAACCATTTTGAAAAAAGAAACTGGAGATTGGACAATAACCAGAACATTTGTTTTTTATCTTTGGAATGATGCATCCTTGCACATTTAGCTGCTTTGGAGTTGGAAAACATTCCAGCATTTGAAATTGCAAACGAAAAAAGAAAAGAAAAACCCTGAAGTTGTCATTAGTGCCTTCAATTGTTTCTACAAATTGATTATTTTAAGTTCGTAAGATACATTATCTTTCACTTTATATTTAGGAATCTATACATGGCACTCACTTTTATATTTATCTCAATCTCTTTTTTGAAGTTTGCAATTAAGTTTTTTTTCAACTGCCTATTGTCTTCTGTTAGAGTTTGGAGAAGATGGAAGATGGAAGAGTGAAGGTTTTCTTGAAACGTTCTAATGTTACTCCAATACTTGAGCATTGTAAGGTAATATAAATATTGTTTTACCTTTAATAATGAATTATAGAAATTCTTGTCATTGTGGATTCTCAAGCATCTTGTATCTCATGTATACATTTTAACTGCTGTTCAGCTTTGGAATATACTCAAAATTTGAGCTGGTTGTTTCAGCAGGATGCTCTTCTGAGAGACTTTATTTTTTCTATGGATAGAAACTGATTTTGGCTGTTAATCTTCTAAAATTTGCTATAGTCACTACAGTTATCTAGTTGTAGAGCTACATGGTGTATTCATCACCGCAGTAATCTAGGTATGGAGCTACATGGTGTATTACTCGTTGAGTGTTTCTGTAGTAAAATAGGTAGACTGCTTTTTGTCGAGTTGCCTGAAGCTTTTTATGAAAATTTATTATGAATTTAAGACCTCAACTGGCCATTGATATTATAGAGATAAAAGTTGTTGACTTACATGCATCATGACAAGCTTGGCTATTTTGTACAACTGAAAAAGAAACAAACAAGTAAACAAGGATGATTGTGTTGGGTGGAACGATTAAAATTTATCATTCACAGTGAATAATGATACCTAATATTGGCCAGCATGGTAATCTTCTACTGTGCTACCTGGGTCAGCAGAATATTGGCCTACTGGATTAAATTCACCATGTTGTCCGATAGTGATTGAGACAAAAAAAGGTTATTGGTGAGGGAAGAAGTTGGTACAAAAAGACAAGACATTTTGCAATATGTTAAGATTTATAGTTGGGAAGAGCAGTGCAACTGCTCCTGGTTGAGAGCATTGAGGAAACAGCCAGGCACGGAGAAGAGTCAAAGCCAGTGGTGTGGAGCGATCACTATCCCGTGCTTGTTGGTGTGTTTTAGTGAGGCGAACATGGTCGCGGGACACTCGTCATGGGAGAGAGGGAAAGGAGGTATGTTAACAGCCTCATGGGTGTTGGTTAGGTTAAGATAAAGTTTAATAAAACCTCATAATTATTTAAGTGAATTGATAAATTAATAATCTATACTTATTTTAAAAACAAATTGATTAATTAATAATTCTGATTAGTTATTAATTGATATTCTTTAAGTTGTAACCTAAAAATAAATATAAGTTGCATGAGTATAATATTAAAGGTATAAGCTATCCATTTATATATTTTCTTCTACATAAGATTTATTAATTTGAAAATTTAATTTTCTTATAGGATGATACTTTACCTTGCAAACAACCTTAATTCAGTCCTAATCTACAAGCTAGGGTAGATAACCATTTATTGTTTTGCCAATGCCTGCGAATTTAAGCAGCATGCATATGAGGAAACTGAAAACCATGAACCAAATATTTTAAGATATTTTTTTTATATAAAGCGAAAAATTAGCACACCCTTTTTGTCCTATTTCCTTCATCAGGCAGGTTTGTCACACCGTTCATGTTTTGGCAATTTTTGTTTTTTTTATAATCAAGAATTACCATAGCTTATCTGCTGACATTTTATGCAATCAATGTCCACATTGCATGATCATTGATCATCTTTTTTGTACTCAAATTATTTACTCTTTTATAAGTCCATTGTTTTACTTGTCATTTGAGCCGGGGGACTTCTTTTCTTTGATTAAGCTTGTTTTTCTATTTATGATCTCATGTACTAGCTAATTGAGCATATATCTCATGCATTTGTAATTGGGTTCTTTGGTTCACTTATTATGGTTTTCCCTTTACAGATTAGGTCGACACGGAGGTTGATTGCTGTGGCTTACGGTCAGAGATGTGGAAAAGAAAATCTTGATATCTTAGAAAATTTGGTAAATTTCAATTAACATGAAATTCCTTGAAGATTTTTTTAGATAATCTTTAAAATTTCTTTACAACCATTGACATGTATGCACTTTTGAATCTCAAACTAGAATTTATCTTTTCTCCACCATGTTTAGTGAATTCTACTTAACAAACTCCATCTTTGAATGGTCATGGTTGTTATGCCATGATTTAAATTATCAGCCATATGGTATGGACGTTGTTTTAAGCAAGTGCCTCTCCACAGGCAGCTTGTTGGACTGCGTTCCACCATGTGGGCTTGTTTGGACAAATCTATTTCTTTCTGTTGCTTCTTACTTCTCTTCTCTTTTCATCCTTATCTCTATCGAAGCCATCTTGGGCCCTTGCCCTTGCCCTTGTCGTGACACTTCAACCTGCCCCCTCCCACTGCGAATAACAATTTCCTTTGGGCCAAGTTATACCAACCTATGCTATGTGAGCAAAAGCAACAGTATAGTGGATGATGAGTAACAACACCACTGCATGACTAATTAATGACAATAGATTAGTATAGAGGTTAGCTGCTAAACCTTTATATATATTCTTAAACGTTTTCTTTAAGTTCTTTCTCTCAACTCCTTTAAATTTAATTATATGCTTAAATATGTAAGATGTAATCCCAATATCTGCTCTGTTTAATATCCATACTATTATAGACCAATCGTAATAATGACAATAGTCATTTGATTTTGGGTGGACTCTTGTTTTCTAAAAAACTCGCCAATGTCGGTCTCAAACCTGGATGAAAAAGGTTGAGCGTTGTGTTAGGTTTTCTAGTCAGCGTTAAAGATAAGCAAATGTTCTATGAATGGATCCATCATAGAATACATTGCAATGCTAGGTTATTCTCTGAAAGGAACATGTTGCAAGGTCTGACTGTAATGTTTGAGTAAGGACCGTTATATTTTTATGAGAACTTAGGTGTAATATTAAATATACAAGAGTTCTCACACCATATGTTAGATAAGAACAAATATTATAGGAATACTGATTGTCTTAGATTTGGAACATAAAACATAGGAACATTCATTTGTAAAGCAATAAAGGTAGTAGATATGATTATTAGGAGAAAAATTAATATTTTGTGTTTACAAGAGATAAAATGGGTAGGAGAGAAGACAAAGATGATACAGAATTAGGTTTTAAGTTATAATACACAGCAAGGAGTAAAATAAAAAATGAAGTAGATATTTTTGTAGTCGTTAAAGGATGAAGTAGAATTCGATGAAGAGACTAAATATAGGTTTTGGGTAAACCTAAATAAGGTAGTACAAAAAATTTGGTCAAACAAGATGATTTTAATAAGTGGAGATCTAAATGGGTATGCATGAATAAGGAATGAGGAATATGATTGGGTGCATGAGAGTTGTGGTTTTGGAAAGAAATGAAGAAGGAAAAACTATATTGAATTTTGTGATAACATATAAACTATATAATAACTAGCATGTTTTTTAAGAAAAAAACACTTGGTTACGTTCATAAGTGGAAAGATAAGTCACAAATTAACTTTCTTATGATCAGGAAGAAGGATAGAAAGATTTGAAAAGATTATAAAGTTATCTATAGAGAAAACTTATCTGCCCAATATAGGTAAGTAATGTTAAATATGCGCCTCAAGCATAAAATCAATAGAAGGAGATTTTTCCTCCAAATGGGGGGCGCAATCACGGGATGCTAAGCTTTTGGCCACCCGCCGCGAGTGCTTCCCGATTTACCCGGGCGGCCGGTGGGAAACTTTCGCTGGGCCGGGCCGGGCCGGGCCGGGCCGCCCCATGTTTGATGTTACCTGGTCCATCATTTTTAATAGAAAGGAAAGTATATTTAAGGAGAGAATGGAGTACAAGTATTAGGAGAAATATATGGAGACTTGAATACGACATAGAATAAGGATATTAAATTTTAAAATGGTGTCCAAAAGAGTACTCGGTGAGTCAAAAGAACGTGCACCACAAGTAAATAATCTTGATGGTGGAACGAGAAAGTGCAGGAGAAAGT
The DNA here is from genome assembly GCA_038050645.1 of Hedychium gardnerianum. Taxonomy (NCBI): domain Eukaryota; kingdom Viridiplantae; phylum Streptophyta; class Magnoliopsida; order Zingiberales; family Zingiberaceae; genus Hedychium; species Hedychium gardnerianum. Next base: position 7,642,699 of record JBBUKS010000113.1, on the reverse strand, counting down.
CAGAATGAAGAAAACTTAAAAGAGTATGTAGTAGTCGAGAAAGAAGCTAAGAAAACAATGAGTGAAGATAAGAATGAAACTTTCGATTGCTTATATTGATTACTGGATATAAAAGAAGAGAAAAATGACATCTATAGAATAGCTAAAGCGAGAGAGAGGAAGACAAAAGATCTTACCCAAATATGATGCATTAAAGATCAATGCAATAGGGTACTAGTGACTGATGAGGAAATAAAAGAGTGAAAGCATCAACTTTTTAATGAAGATTTATGTGACTAACTTAGGTAATTTAAGTACTTTAGAGGAGTATAGAAGTTTAAATTTTTATTATATAATTCAAATTTCAGAATTAGAATAGACTTTAAATGAGATGCAAAATGAAAAAGTGGTTGGACATATTGGATATGCCTAAGGAAGCATGATATTGTATGACTTATAAAGTTTTTCAATTTGATACTGAAAATGGAGAAAATGTCCAATTAGTGGAGCACTTTTTCTTTCATTTGGATACTGCACAATGCATGTTTTATGTTGTCTTGCAGTATGATTGTGGCATTATAGTTTAGTCTTGAATGATGATATAAGGGCTAATAGAAGAGATCTATAAACTAGGGTTGGTTAGCTACTATTAACTTAGCCTAATGCTTTTTGAGTGAGTAGTTGAGCCTGATAACTTAATATAACTTAATAAGTCAATTCTCTTATCTAAGCAAATTGTAGCAATTGAGATCAGAATGGACCACCATTTAAAGTATGACCTATGCCAAAGTTTTGGATTGTGACAAAATGGTATGATTTCATTAATATGTTGTCTTGACACTCGATATGTGTCAGCATACTTTTAAGTATATCAAGATCAATTTGATTGAGTTTGAATCCTATAATTCTCTTTTAATTACCTGAATAGTAATGGACATCAAATGAGAGCATTAGTTCTTATCGCATTCCCGTGAGACAAATCCTATAATCTTTCAAGATTTAAATTCAATAATACATCTATAAATATATCTTGGTTAAGAAAGTTAGATACGAACAAATAGATTGACACAATTAAAATAGGTATATAATATGAATTTATTTCTTTTTCTCTTACTTCGACTTTAGTCTGAATTATTGTTGTTGATACTTCTCTTACTTTTTAAGGCGATTCATCTCCTCCTTGTGATGAGTAGATGAAATGATGGATAAGCCATTTGAAAAGATTCTTCCTATTTGGGTTGACAAAAAACCATATTGGTCGAGTTAGGTTTTGTCTTTGTCAGTAGTTGATACCACCAAATTGTCATCACATGTGATATAATAGTATTTTATTTGTCGACACAATATTAATATTAATCATCAATTATAATACTAAGTTTCAATCAAGGTTTAAAATCTGATTCCAAATTGACATTTTAGTTGGTGATTAGAATGAAATGAAGCAGTTTTGAATTGTTTTGGCCATGCTAACAAATAGTGTTAGTCACTTAGACAAGGAGCAAGAGGAGGAGAAAATTGAAGAAGAGGAGGAACAAGAGGAGGCAGAAGAAGAGGAGGGGATTAGGAGGGGAAAGAAGAAGCAAAAGAGGAGGAAGCTTACTCACCTGAGGGAGGCATCGCTAGCATTGGGTGAGTTGCGATGAGGTCATAGAACAAGGGTTAGGGTTGAAACTTTCTTGCAAGTCAAGCTAATTACTATGGAACAAGCGAAGCATGAGCTCACAAATATGGAATGAGGATAAGCTCATTATGAAAGGATGAAGGATGAGTATGTAACTTGCTCATAGATGAAGGTGAAGCTCATGGCTCGCAGATGAATGTAGAGCTCGCGGTTCATTTGTCAAAAAACTTGTAGATGAAGGAAGAACTTGCAAGGATGGGCTCCTCATAAAGAATCCACCTTTTGTGTGAGTCAGTTGGAAACAAGTAAGTCATGACAGTGACTTCAAGCTTTGATTGTGGGTACCATGATACCCTTTCTTGAATTCAGAACTTGGGTATTAATATTTAACATGATTTTTTATGTAGATATTAGACACATTACATTTTTGATGGATATGGGGACTCATTAGAAAAAGGGCTCAAACTTTAGACACGGGTGAGAAGACAACGTTAACTCATAATGTTCTCATCAGTTTTAGTATTAGTATTAGTATTAATATTAATATAGTATAGCTAAAGCTAATCTACTAACTTAATATAATATAACTTATATTAGTTAATATTCCTTATATTTATTAATTTACAATATAATATAATTTAAGTTATTATTAATTAAAAATATGTACAAGGATGCAATGACAAAAGTGAAGACTCCAAACAATTAATCGAAGTGTTTTCTATAAAGATATTGTTACATTAAGAATCAACTTTAAGTTCATATATTTTTACACTAGTTATATATGAACTCATTGAACATATATAAGCCATTACCATGGTGTATGTTGTTTACATATGACATTGTTTTGATCAATGAGACATGTGAAACACTAAATGCTAAACTCAAATCTTTGCAGAAAACATTGAAAGTAAAAAAGTTATAGGTTTAGTAGAGTAAAAATAGAATATACAACAACAACCAAGCCTTATCCCACTATGTAGGGTCGGCTATATAGATCCTTTTACGCCATTAGACTCTACCCCCTATTATATCATCATCTATACTTAAATAAATTTTATCTTGTTTTATTGTTGTTAACTAAGTCTTTTTTGGTCTTCCTCTTCTTCGTTTGATGTGTGTATTTGTCATAATTTCACATCGCCTAACTGGAGCATTTATTGGTCGTCTAAGTACATGCCCGTAC